>CAUJNA010003216.1:1182763-1445263 GCA_963377175.1 Effrenium voratum
GTTGATCAGGATCACTCCAGGGAACACCCAGCACTCGGCACCAGGCACAAGGCCGCAATTTCGCCTCCGGAGCGTTGCTGGCAATCCAAGACCTGCTTCTTAGACCAGAACTGGGCGTAGTGGGCCTGGCAGCTTGGCAGAAAACTGGTCGCTCACGGGGAAAGATGGCACAAGCCCCTAAGTCAAGGTGATGGCTAAACCAAAATGGGGGGGGATCGTGCCATCTTCCCCCCAAAGTATGAGACAGAAGTTCAAGTCCAGTTGACCACAAAGGAGCATCATCTAGGAGCAATATGAGCACACCCGTCTGTCCCAAACGACTCGGATGATCTTGGTCCAGATAGCCCAACCAAACATCTAAGCAACCAACCAACCAATTGACCAATCAAGAGGGGATAAAATGGATTGAGGGGCTGGGATGGGTCGGGGCCGGGGCTGGGAAGGATGAAAAGAACATCTCTGAGCCAGGCGCACAAACCCCAAATCGGCTTGGGTGGGGTTCCGTCCCAGCCGTCTTCGGGGCCCCTCCTTCTAAACCGCCGTCTGGTGGGCGAAAACCGGAAAGCCAGCCAGTGGAAAGTGCCCTCTGAAGCACAGCCGCTTTTTCGCACGTCTTTCAGATCTGGACAGATGTCTGGGGCACGGCATATGGCTGTGGGTCAAAACCCAGGAAACGGATGTTCATCCACCCCAACATGGCTCGCCATAGGTCATGGCCATATGTATACATATTGCATATTATTTATTGTGTGTATTGCTGTTAGAGTGGCCACTTCCACTCACACAGTTGCTTGATCTCCTGTGCAAGCGAGCCCTCTTTGTGCCTGCACCGAATGCAGCGCCATGTAGAATTCTTGGCCTGGCCGCACACAAGGACGTGGCCATGGCAAGCCCTGAATCTCCTTTTAAAACAACCCAAAAATTGAAAAACTGGACACCCAACAGCGTCCCAAGCTCATCTGAAAGCTGTCAGAGACCCATGATCAACCTTCCTTTTGTTTATGAAGCTTGCAAGCCAAGCATTGCGTGTTCACAAGTCAGGATCCCTCAAACAGCCTGTGTCCTGACACCATGTCCCGTGAAAAACCACTGCAAGTTCCAGACCCAACACGTTCAAGTCTCTCCGCCTATGGGCGCCAGGCCCCAGTCCTGCACAGGCCAACATCCGAAGGGGGCGCCCTCCCTCTACGCGTGCGTGGATTCCGTGGATTTTTTGGGGGGGTTGGGAAGGATAAAAGAGAAAACCCGCTTGCCTGTCTGAAAAGCCTTCAGACTTCACGGACATGGAACCGTCGGTTGACATGTTTTGGAGTTGTTTGGGCGTTCACCATCAAATGTATGGCCGCATAATGTTTGGTCTCAGCACCCTTGCGTGGTCATCTGTGTGCTTTCCTCTCAGTTTGCGCTAGGAGGTGCTCCTTCCAGCATTCTCTAAAGAAACAGTGGCAAAGCGAAGCACTGGCAAAAAGGTTGCATGGCTAGCTAAATGCTTGGATTCGATGCGTGAAACATGAAGGTTTTGCGGTTTTGCGGCCGAGCTGCCAAGTGGGTGACCGGCGTCTTGTCCACAAGCGCGCATCCCTGTCCCGACCTGCCACTCGCAGCTTAGGTCTGAAGTTAGCTTCGTAGATTCTTACCCCACACATACACACATAGTTCGGCCAATCAATCCTTGTCTCAAAGGCGGAATGTATGAACCCAGATATGCCCTCATATGAACCCACAGCTTGTTGGCTAATGAACCACTAAACATGGATTGACCCATGCATGAGCGGCTTGGTAGACACTTGCGTGTAGGTGAGGAGAAGCCATGTCCACCAAAAGGAAAACAGAGCGGTCTGTCAAGTCAGAGCCCAAACACTGGCACAACTTCTTTACGTACTTCACCATAACAAACCGGTTGCTCCATACAATCAGACATTGAGTCTCCCCAGTGTCCCCTCCCTTTTTTTTTCTCTCTCTCTCTCTCTCTCTCTTTCTTTCTTTCTTTCTCTCTCTTTCTTTCTTTCTTTCTTTCTCTCTCTCTCTCTCTCTCTCTCCTCTCTCTTTCTCATCTTTGTTTTCGCAGCTTGCATTCAGGTTACTTGAGAACTTGAGAGTCCTCTGCCACAACCCCCGAGGCCTCTCCGAGACATACTTGCACCACCTGCAATCAGCATCGGCAGCCAACGCTCCCACCAGGTTCTGCTGAGACTGCCACATCATGTCCAGGCCCCAGTCGGACTTCTCGTGGATGCATCCGTGGCAATCCAGCAAAATGCTCTTCAGCCTCGGTGCGAAACGAATTTCAGGGGGTCGAACCTGGAGATCCCCGAATCACCAGCTGCACTTGGCTGGTTCCAATCATACTGCCACTTTGGAGGTCTAATAGAGGGAAAATGACAAGATCACTGAAGTAAGCATCCCAGGGCGCGAATCAGATGTCCAGCTCCAAAAGTAATACACACAAGTTAGTTGTTTTCCCCAAAGGGCCACTAATTGCCGACATGGGCAACTGCACAGTGGCTGAAGATGACAGCACTCAGGCTTCATGTGTGAGGCTCTGTGCTGAAACTGCCCCTCCCACGGAGCTCAAGGCGCGCAACACCAACTTAGCAGAAGATCCCGAGCCTGGAGAGTCCAAACTGAACCACCTATCCCAAAGTCATCATTTGATGCTCTGAATTTGTGGCACAGCTCAAAGGCTCAAATGAGCGAATCTTGGTTGAACCACCTTCCGTCATTGTGCAACTTCCCATGTTTTCTTCAACATATCTGCAAATCGGTCTTACTCTGAGGGTGAAACACTGCCGGCTTTTTTTCGGCGTCACCGCGGTTTGGGCACTGCCACTTGATCCCACCTAAGCCAGTTTCATCTCTCAAACCTTAGGGGTGGCTCTTTGTCCACCTTTGCCATGCCGAGGCCTCTGTTTCATCGGCTATTCTGGTGGATGGGCTGCTCGCCCATTCCAACTTGAAGCCATATTCCGCATACCATCTCTTGTTCGCTGATCGCACAAGCGAGGCCTAGGCCGTTGCCCTGAGCGGAGCCCCTTGAGGTGGAAAATGCGCAGCTTTTGCTCGTCCTGGTCATGCAATGCACTGGCCTTGATCGGGCTGTGAGGGTTGAATGTCTCATTGACACTCACGTTCCTGCACCAATCGTGTTCTCGTGTTTTTGTTGGCCAGCAACTGCATCTTCACGGTGAAGCCCCCGCCACTCCATGCAGTCATCGCGACCTCGCCGGCGTCTCGCAAGGCCTCCGCCGTGGCTGTCGCTCCCCCTTCGAAGCGGGGAAGCGGCCGGGACTGCCTGGCGCTTCCGGGCGCTCACTTTATGTTACCTTCCCACCATCCAGCTCTTTTTCATCAGCTGGCCCTGATGATGGAAAAGAACTCGATGTTGAACTTCTTCTGTGGAGTCATGGCTCCCCAGCATAAAACAAAAGGGAAACAAAGCCGCTTTTGCTTGAGCCTATGGTTCAGCTTGGATGCGAATAATATTGGCTGACTGGCGTGCAGGGGAGCTATGTTTGCGCACTCCTGCCGATTAATAAACTAAAATATCGGTCAAAACCTGGGTCTTCCTGCGTCCTTCGATAGCCTCAAAGTTGGCTGGCTGATGTTTTTGCACCGACTCTGCTCAGAAGCCTTCACTGAGGCCGAGTAACACGTCCGACTTCAGAAGCGGGGCAGTGAGTTCTACGAAGTCCGTGTGACGGAAGTCGCAACCTGCCAGGGATGCGGAAAAACCAGCAGAGCCACACTGCCAAGCTGAATCAGTTTGGAAGCCAACCGACAAGAACTTGACTCATCTCCACGTCCACGATTGGTAGGCCAAACTGTTGGATCACCAGACATCCCTTCTCCAAAAAAAAACGTCAGAAGCAGCTCAGCAATCACAGCACCCACCTGGATCTGGCATCTGGATCCTTTGAGGGCCTCGAGGCTCACAACAAGCCCAAGCCTCAACCAAACAAGCTCCATTCAGGAGCCGCACCGCCAATGCTTCCATTGCATTAAGCTCTGCCACCTGACGATGTGCAGTGTCAACCCGAAGAAATCCTTTAAGTCAAAATTGTACCAGAGGAATGTATGCGAAGCTCAAGTTGCTGCTGACCAAGCATGTCCCCTTACACCAAGTAACCAGCCAATTTTTAACTAACTAACAATGGGCCAAAAGGTGATGTGTAACCAAAGGAAAATGGAAGGCTTCTGTTTTGCCCCCAAGCCCGCAAGGACTTCCACAGCCACTGTCACCCTGAAAATTGAGCGATATGTTAGTATGTCCCTCCCAAGTTTTCCGACCGAACCTACGAATCGCCATCAAAGCCTGGCAAAAAGTGGCTGCTCAAGCTCCTAAGAAAAGTGTTAGGCACGCCACCTCTTAGGACTGTCCACCTCACCTTTTGATTCTGGGCGCTCCAAGACTTCGAACACGACCCGGGTGGCTTTCCTCCGACGCCTGCAAGGGGACCCCTCTGACCCCTATGGCTCTGAGCTTCCCCGCCGCTCAACCGGTGCCTTCCGGCGTCGTCCCTGGTGGGGCTATGGCCTCGAAGCGAAAACCCCGGCGGTCGCGCGGAAACGGACAGATGGGTATGGGTGAAAATTAAACCGCAAGGATATGGACCGCAGGTTTTCGTCCATGTGTCCATTTGCCAGGGCAAGCCATTTGGGGTACCTATGTTTGACCCACAGCCAGATAGTCTTTTGCAGAGGATTTTTTTTATTTTTCTAACGAGGACAATGTGTCTGGATTCGTGACCTGACTGCAATGCTGTTTGGGCTATTCCGAAGTATGGGAAAGTTGGGGAAGATTATGATTTGCCTTGGCAGGCCCGTTGCCAGACTGACCGTTGAAAACCACCCTGCGCTCAGAATCAAGGCAACACTCTGTGGTCCGCGCCAACCTTCCCTCAGACACGGCAAATATGTGTTCGCACAATCTGTTGTGAAGGGAACCCCCTGAAATGTGGCTGCGTGGGCAAACATTATCATATAACCATTTTCCGCCAAAGGCCTCAATTTCAATTACACAATGCTCGTCTATGTTGCGATACAGGCTAACTGCAACTGCATACCTGTATTTTGGCAGCCTCCTTGCTTCCCCAAAACTATCCTCATATGTTGCAAGTATGTTGCCCCATGTACCCACAGCGAGAAAATAATCTCTGGCTTGGAGTCAAACATGGCCGAATGGATCTTGGCGCATAGAGGCTAGAGGATTCTTAGAACCAATTGCGCAATGCAAGGCCTTCTCGCCGGATCACGCTGGCAGCGTGTTCCTGCATGCGTTCGGTGCGAGCACCGGCAACGCCTTGCACAAACAAACCAACAAACAAACCAACAAACAAACAAACAAACAAACAAACAAACAAACAAACAAACAGACAAATAGACAGACAAACAAACAAACAAACAAACAGACAAACAGACAAACAGACAAACAGACAAGCAAGCAAGCAAGCAAACAAGCAAGCAAGCAAACAAGCAAGCAAACAAGCAAGCAAGCAAACAAACACACAAACAACCAAACAAACAACGAAACAAACAAAACATAGTTTTGAAACCAACACATCAGCAATGAACAACAAGTCAATTGGGTTCGAACTTCCTCAGTGCGATTGCGCAGTGCATGTCCGTCATTTCCTAGAGCAGATTTACCATTTCCAGGGTTCCAGGCTACCTTCGTGAATCAGAAAAATAGAACCCTGTGCTCAGGAAGTCCTTCGACACAAGCCAAGATGCTACCAGCCACATGCCGTGAATGACCCCCAGCCTGCAGCACGCCGGAAGGTGAATGTGGCACCCCGTGCTGATTCACCTGAGCCACAAGGAGACGTAGATACCCCAAATCAAACAAAACTAGCCATAACGACGGCGCTGCTTCCATGTCTGGTTGGGACTAGGCTTTCCTCTTAGCCACAAAAAATGGGGTACCAACTCCAAAAGACACCCACTTACCAAGGTTCTGCTTTTCACTCGCCGAGGCTCCGGCAAAGGTTGGCCCCACGATGCCCGAGTTGGTCTCCCGCGCCAGATCCAGGAACTGCAAGACGTCGGCCTGGCCGGAGAAATCGCTGCGCAATCGCTGGGGAATGCGGTTGAACGAATGAACCCGGCCAGGCTCGGGTCCGATTTGTTTTTGGGTGAGGTTCGTTCCCTCATCTCATGTCTTACCTATCGCAGCAAGGAAAAGAAAGCTCCGTGTAATGAGGGTTCTGGGGACGAAAGGCTGCCAGAGACAACGCAAACGTGAGATTCCTTGCAGCGACAAACATTGCGTGTGGACAACTTGCCTCATCTGACCATGACCCCACAGAATGACATCGTCTCCCAGAACCCCAACGTGGCCTTCCGGACTCTGACGGCAAACACAAGCAACGGTAGTCCCTAGTCTCGAGTCTCGAGGACCCTTTCGATGTGAAAAGGACACCGGCAGCTCGATTGCTTGGATAAATGTCCCTACACCTTGGACATGCAAAATCTGTTTGCAACGCGCCCATCCTCGCCTTGGAGAGGTCGATGTCACTGTCCAGAGCCCAAACAAACTCATAGCGCTGCTCCCAGTCCCCCTCCTGGCCAAGGAAGGTGTCAGAAACCGAGACAAAGATGGGCCATCCTTGGGAGCAACAAAGCAAACGATCCCTTTCACGGTTCAGGTGAGGCTATTTGGAGATGGACCTGAGATGACAACTTGGAAAAATGGCTTCATTTTGATGTTGGCAACTCTCCCCATCGTTTTTCGCCCACAGAGAGGAGACAAAAAAACACCCTGGCCAGCGACTCTTTTGATGACCCAATGCCCCCCACTCCCCCACTCCCCAGCACACCTTGTAGGCTTGCCTCGGAACATGCAGAGGAAATACATGGATGCTCTGCGCGAAAAAGGACATTCGGCTCAGACTACTCGGGTGTCCTTCATGCTTGCCTTGACCTGCCAAAAGCTGGCGATGGGACATCCCTGTCAGCTCGTTGGTCGGTTGTTGTTGGTTCCGTGGCGACTCGAAGTGCCTGTCACTTCGGCGCAGCAGCCACACAGCATTGTAACTGATTCGACCCAATCGTTAGCAAGCATTACCACGCGCCGCCCAAAGGTCTGTGAGACTCTCTCTCCACACGTCCACCACTTCGAGCCGGGTCTCTGTAGAAAGTGGAACTTGTAGCCTTTTCCGGTGATCGACTGGACGACGTGCTTCTTGTACCTCGCAAGTTGCCAATCTGCCACGTCAAACGGCCGCCCACAAGTCTGAACGCCAGTGCCCGGCTTCTGCTTAGCTACATCTCTTGTTGGGGCTAAAATAAACGCCGTTGTAATGTTGCGCGGGAATGTCTGCTGCCACAGCGTGGCAAAACGCCATGAAAACGTCATCTTTATGCGCCGCACAGCCGGAAAGACACCATGAAAACGTCTTTTTTATGCGCCGCTGGGAACTACCTCCCCTAGGCCATTCGCAGCTGAAACCTCCCCCACCATGGCCACATCTCTCGGCTCACCAGGCGTGGTCCCAGTCCTTTGGCGAGCCTCTGTAATGAGCTAAGATCACCTCAGAAATCGGCGACAGGACTGCCCGTTGTGTGTCTAACGGTTGGAACCCTCAAATTGGGGCGGTTTCCCGTTGATTTCGAATGAAAAGCCCCCTCCCAGAAACAGGAGGGAAAAAAAAAGCTTCTCTTTGAGGGTACATACAAACATCGGCAAGGGGCGGAACATATGGCTGCAAGACCTTACCAAAAGGAACCTCACAATGTTTCTGCGCAGAATGCTTCGACCGGGAAGACCCTCACCAGCGGAACCAAAGACCTCCTTGATGACTCAGGCTGCTGGGGCGCTGGCATCATGCTCGATTCCAAGATCTTGGACCTTGGCCACCGGAGAGTTTTAGTCTACCCCCAAAGACGTGCTTTTTGCGTCCTCTTCAATTCAGAAGGAGTCCGCGAAAATGCAGCATACTGGCGACAGAGCAAGCCGAGCGACGCTTCGAACATTCGCCTTGATTGTCTCCTGGAGCCGCAGGGGAAACGAACCCAATATGTCCACAAAGCAGCGCCTTCCACAAAAAATCGGGTGACGCAAGTCTGCAAAACATGCAGGGTGCTCGCTCACTCCCAGGTTGAACATCTGGAGATTGGCTTAGGAGGATGTCTTGGAAAAGCATGTTGCTCTTCTCACGCGAGGCAAAACGCGACGCAGACTCGGACACCCCTGAGCCTGATTTGTGTTGCGGCCTGAACACAAAAATGAGTAAAAAATCGTAGATGGTGGGCTTTCTGCACAGAATCCAAGTTGCTACATGACAAAAGTTGAAGGTTGCACATCGGCCTCACAATCCCAAAGAAACCTGCTGCAGGAAAAGACCAAGTCAAGTTCGGCGATTGGCTTTTGATTTGAGCTGTTTAAAGGTTGATTCAGCATATGGAAGGAGAAGGAGAAGGAGTGGGAGCAGGGTTTGTAAAGCGTTTGGGGTTGATTTGGGGTAGGTTGTAGCTTTGGATTCACGGATGACTCCAGAATCATAGAAGGGTTTGGGTCTGGGTTCATGGCTAAGTCGGAGCGGGTCTAGGCTTGGTTTGGGTTCGGTTCAGGGTTGTGCAGGTAGCCGTCGACTCTTCATGGGAAGGATTTACAGAGGGTCGGTGTTGGGTTGGTGTAGGGTCCTCTTGGGGTGGATCTGGGGTGGAAAGCCGCATGCCAAAAAAAAGAACAACAAGTCCTGTTCAAAGCCTAAGCCGTCAGAGCCGGACAAAATGCACAAATCCTTCAAAGCATAGCCCTCCATTCTGGTTTTGCAGGCAAAATGCGCCGAGGGAGGCGCATCATCATCATCATCATCATCATCATCATCATCATCATCATCATCATCATCATCATCATCATCATCATCATCATCATCATCATCATCCTCATCATCATCATCATCATCATCATCATCATCATCATCATCATCATCATCATCAGCAGCAGCAGCAGCAGCATCTTCATCTTCATCTTCATCTTCATCTATCAAATATAATTGGTCAGTACTCTGCTGCACAGGCTTCGCATGGTGTGGGAACACTTCACTGCCCCTCTTCTGAGAAAAAAGGGGGAAGTGAGGCCCTGCTGTACTTGGAATTGCAAGACTTGGTAGCTTCGCCAAACTGAACAGAGCCGTCAGTCTAGAGGCATCACAGCTTATTATTTCTTTTCAAGCCCTTGGCAAAGACATCAGATTTCACCCGCCTATATACATCTCATCCAGTTATTATCCAAGCGATGATGGGTATTTCTATAATGATTGGTTTATGCTCACATAGCATGTATCTGGTTATCCCTTACCTTATTTGCTTTTGATTACATGTGTGTCTTTGCTTGGTCTGGTTGTTCTTCTTTACATGTTCCTGTCTTTTATTCAGGCCCCAGGATCGGCTGCAGGGCAGCAGCCCCGGAATAACTTAACAGCCTTCAGAGTGTGAAAAAAAAACGAAACACAAGGCTTTGGTTTTGCAGTTCAGGAACATGTGTGTGTGTGTGCGTGGTTGTGTTCGTCTCGACGTCTCTACGTGGGGAAATCCCCGGAAAAAGAAACTGCTTTCCTGTGGTTGCGTTTCATCCTCAAAATGGGACCCTCAAAAACGACACACCCATCTAGCTTGGGAGAAAGACTCAGACTCCTGGAACGCCTTGCGACACTGCTGAAGTCATGGAAACCAATCAAACTGCTTAACTATGGCCTCATCTGATATTGCTTCCAACAAAGATGATGCACTCGGCAACTATGGTGATTAGATTCACCTAAAGGGTTTTGAAAGAGTTGGACAACACCAACCAACAAGCACTGTTGATGATGCAAGCTCTACTTTCATGCGGAAAGTAGACGCGCGGACGATCGTGGCAAGCTCCTGCGTCTTCTTTCCGCTGTCAACCGACCAGAATAGGAGCACCCTGGACTGACAGGGAACCAGGCCTGAGCGCAAGGTGATGTAAGGCTTGCCTATGACAACCTACTAGCTGGACCCTTCAACGAGATATCGTCCCTCAAATAAATATTGACATGGACAAGGGCTGCAGCTCAACTATCTGAGTTATGTGCGTCCCTCGCGTGGGTGCCGCCACGAATTAACATTCTCACCGGTCACAGGCCCATTGCTCAGTACAGAGTTCAGCTGCTGTTCATACCCGGTTACCCATTCAGTGCTAGAGCCGCACGCAAGAGCCGAGGGAAAGCACTCGTTCGAGCCGAGAAGCCTACTCTTGGGGTTTCTGGTTTCCTTGTCCAATCAACACCACCAGCCAGCCGCCTCATGGGTGTCTGATTGTTTGACGGCTGGGAGAGGAGCAGGTGAGATGGGCAAGTGATAGATGTATGATGAATTCTGACTTGTCCAGGAACATTTGATAAGTCACACACTCGACTTGACTGGCCATTCTTCATTCCACACCAGTGGGGCGTTTTCTGCATCATTAGTTTGTGCCTCGGGTCGTACATCTTTTGGGAGAAGCCATGGCCTTGCTCGCACAGAGGCTTGGCAATGTAGCCTGTGAAGGAACTTCAGAATCTGAACTAGGTTGCCCGCCGGAGAAGAGGGCGAAGAAACAAGCTATTCCTCAGTCGACAGGCTTCTGCAAGCAGCATGCCAGACACAAACTGCTCAACTTCTGCCTCTGCAAGGAGTCTCAGGTCGTCTCATGTCGCTTTGCCAAGACTCTGCCAGCCATACGAACACTTGGGTGTGCTGCACCCAAGGAAAGACACGGACTTAGCACCTAAGTGCAGCAGGAATCAATTCAGTGACCCCCACCCACCCGACCCCCCGTGCGAATCAGAACAGAAAAGAAGATGTGCAAGACCCAGCTTGGCATCTCCTGAGGGCAGCGCTTGGAAGACTGCTCCCCCAGACTGCAAGTTGCAGCTTGAGCACAGGAACGAGCAGGAGCGGATTGGCGTGCAACAACTGTCGCCGCACTGGACCCACGCGGGAATTGCAGAGGCCAAGGCTTGGGAAGCCGACGGCAACAGAGGCCCCTTTCCCTTCTATCCAATGACCCTCGGACACAGGGAACAGCTTCCTTTGGGTTTGACCTTTTGCGTGGGAAAGCCACCACACTAGAATGGGAAAGGGTGCTAGGCCGCTTGGTTCCCGTTTGAAAGCATCAACAAGGGGGACGGCCCCATTTTCGGACGCAAACTGTCAAAAACCAATATGGGCCACTAGTCGTCATATCTACCCGCCCAGCAAAATGCATGACCACAACCCGGGCGATTCGGATGTTTTTCATCACTCGTCGTAAGGCAGATCCCAGTTGCCTTGCACGGCAGAAAATGCCTAGCCCCTTTCCCTGGCTGGCCGTTCTCAAAAAACATGATGGTTGGAGTCCTTCGAAGCTCACGAAAACCCTGCAGTTTGGTACCCCCGCGGCCCCATCTCATTGACCTTTCATTTTGCCGAGCTGGATGTCGACTCACAGGTCTTCCACTGCCCTTCAGTGGCATGGACTGATCAATGATGAAGCTGAATGTATTTGTATATCTGTAAATATATATATATACATATACTGCGTGTAGAATAGATACATGTTTCTTTTCATCCATGCACACATGATGTCCGGTGTGCACACACACATAAATATATTTATATATTTGCATTTAGGTGTGTATGTGTGTGTGCTCCAGGCCGTGGACCCCCCACCCCCCCCACCCAACCCCCCCCCTCTTGTGGGGTGGGGTGGCGGGGTTGGGTGCGTTGGCTGCGGTGCAGGGGTTGGCTTGGGGTTGGTTCAGGGTTTATGGTCGGGTTTTGGCTTAGTTTCGGGGAGGGTTGGAGAAAAATACCAACTCCGAGAACGGTCACCTCAGAACGACGCAAACTGCTGAACAACGAGGCTCTTCTCCTGGATGATGGTTCAGACTGGGGTCATCCACTACCAGTAAACATCGACGTCGCGTCCGCGAGCCAAAATACGTCCCCGGCGAGCACCTGCTGCAACACGATCAAGAACTTCGTCTGCCGACATTCAGTTACTGACTGAGGCACAACTACATATTCAAGGAGCGCTTCGGGCGTTCCGAAATTTCTCGCCATCATTCTAGGAACTGTGCGTATCTTCCAGGTTTGGATCCGTGTCCATAACGACATCGCCTCCAGAAGATGTCTGTAGAGCTTCAGATTGTTTCTTTTGTTTTTGTTTTGTTTTGTTTTTTTTATGAGGGGGCTACCACTGCGCCACCCTGCAACATTTGCTGGACAAGTTCTTCACTCAAGAAAACTGTCTCTGCGTCCGCAGCCATTTTGATTTCACTTGCGCTTGGTACAGCGAGCCACAACCTTTGGCGATCGCGCGGAAAGCTTTCCGCAGACGGCGATGCAAGCCCCCGGACCCTCCGAACACAGATGAGGAGAAGTTCGACTTGGAGGCTTGGCCTGGTCTGTTGGTTTTGCTTTGTTGCCGGTCGCTGGCTTGCCATCGCTTGAAGCCAAGGCCCCCGCCGCTTGGCCTCTTGCATGGCCTTGCCAGTTGGCCCAGCTGGCCTTAGGCTTGAAGCCTTCGATTCACCCCTTCATGGCACAAAAGAACCAGAACTTCCCGAAGATCCAGATTTCCAGCAAATGAAACCCACCGATCCATGAAACCACGAAACTCACGAGACTATAGTCTGTTTGATGACGTAGTTCATGCAGCCCAACTCCTCAAACTATGGGATATGTTGGAAAAATCCACTCCGCCAATATGACACTGTCAAGAAGAACCTGCATGACATATTCAAGCAACTCCGAGATTCTCCGACTACCTGGCATATGGAACTACCAAGGAGAGGTTGATCTGTCGAGGTTTTGGATATTGCCCAACTAATCCTTTTCTTGCAGAGGAAGAGGCGTGATGGGGGTGCTCTTGTGTCCCGCGCAACCCGAAGATTCGTTCCTACACCCTTTCATTCCTGCCAAAGACCCGCTCATCCATTGCATTCACCTACCACGGAGTCCCTGATGGGCCACCTTCAACAGATTGTACTTCAGTGCCACACATGGCCAATCACCTCCAGGAACCCGAGACCCTGCCGGAAGAAGGTCACCGAGGAGATACACCAAAACCAAGTCCACCGATTCTCACTACACAGAGTAAGGGAGAGTACGACAGAGACTGCGTGCACAATCCGGACTTCGTGTTTGACTTTCAGCGCAACACCACCAAATCCCATCAAGCACTCATTGCGAGCATGACGAGACTCGTGAACCTGGGTATGAAATTCATGGTCGACATCGCCACGGGCGACGCAAACTCCGCTTGCAACAGACTCAACAGTAAACAGCTGCTTTCACATCCACAAGTGTCCACACTGAACATTGTCATGGAAGGAATCGCAGAAGTCTTCAATGCCAAGCAAGGAGATCCTTTGAAACAAATCCTGATTTCGTCCGGATGCGCAGAGTCCATCCATTCTTGAAGCAGCCCTGAGACAAGACGTCTCTCGTTCTGCGGCGCCCTCGATCCATCAATGTTTTCTACAAGCCAATCCAGAACCCGCCCGAAACCCACCCGAAACCCATGATGGGGGTTGGGGTTGAGGATTAGGGATGTAGGATTACAGGGGAGCTCTCCTGTTAGGGGGGCCGTGCGTGTACATAACAAGGCAGTGTAACCAAATATGACCAACTACGACAATTCAGCAAGTGTGACGCGCTTTGTTTTCCTCGCGATTCGGAGTTTGTCGCCTCATACGATACGTTCTCCGCCAAGAAGCTGAAAACACATGAACCTGTTGATGTGTTGTACGCTACCCATTCGACTAGGAAAGCCTTGTTCTGAATCATTGTCCCGAAAGGTGGATGTAAATCATCTGGAAGAACGCCGGGCATGACGGATATGCAACCTGCCAGACAATATTCTGAATGTACGTGCGCGAGGTCACGCATTGACCACCATGGCTATCCCGGCGAAGCATCTGAATAAGGTGCATAGTTTCCTTTTGTTCTGGTTGATGAGCGCTTGATACACTCGTACTCAAATTGGTTGCATCGGTTGTCATGCTCACATCTGCCATCTCGCCAGATATGTCTGACCAAAGTCCTCGCATAAAGCCACACAAACCAAAGCATCGCATCAATCCTTGCAACTCTGCTGCAGTGGTGGACATGGTGGCTGCAGTAATTGTATGGGTTTCATAATCCACCGTTCTTGCGCAAGGAAAATCACACGTGCACGCCATGAGGATGTGTCTTCGTTGTTCCTGTAGGATGCGTCAGGATATCCGACTAATCTAGTCTTGCCCTTAAGAGGCCTGAATCTCACACGATTTATGATTCTGACTGTCTTTATCTCCAAGGCGGGCGACAAAGCCTCCCTCGAGCGCAGCCAGTTCACCCGGCCAAGCACGCTACGATATACTCATGGCTGGAGTCTTTTGAACGTCGTCCCTAAAGCGCTTCTCAAAGTTGGTTCCTTGAAGCTCATTGAAAGCTATGTCCTGATGGACGTTGATGCCATCTCCGTGCTTGGGGTCTGTCTTCTAGTGGGTTCGCTCACCGAAGACGCAGCTGCTCTTGTCCTTGCGGATCTTGGCCATGATTTGTTGGTCAAAGATGTTGTCACCTGTCATGAGAAGGTCATCTACATGAAGGGACATAACACCCTGGACTTCCTCCGCAGCTCTATAGCTTGGAAATCGCAACTTTGTTGCACAAGAACGCGATGTACACCTCCACAGCTCCAGCTCGAAAATGGCAACGCTGCCGCTCCTGGTCCAGATGTCGTTCCCACTTGTTTTCCTACTGGCAGGTTCCGCACTACTCATAAACCTGAGCTTTACATGGGTGTTTTCTTGTAGACCAAGACTGCTTCATGAAATTGAATCCCAAAGCCTGCGACCGCCTGGAAGGTGCAAGGTCTGGAAAGTAACGGCGCTGCCGGTGCCGCAAGGCAAGGTGTCTTGTGCCACACCCCATGCCCTCAAAGTATAAGCAAAGGTAAGCTTGCAGCGCGCAATCTCTTCTTGCGATCTCCTGTGTACGGGACATGTTCGGCATGGCGACGAAATGCTGACCGACCTCCAGCCTCGTGGAACAAAGGACAATGGGAACCAAGGACAAGCAATCAAGCAAACCACAGGTTGATTAAAACCATGTCTGGGAGAATCCCACACTTTGGAGGAAGAGAACACCCCCCCCTCCCCGAGTTGGACGTGACCCCTCTCAGGTCTGGTGGTAAAGGCCAAACGAACTGAACGAGCAAGTCTTCACCGCGAAAATGTCCGAGTCTTCGCGGAATTGTGCACATGCTCTCTGAGTGCCGCATTGCAAAGCAGCGCCGGTTTTCCCGCAGCGCGAATCTCCTCAATCCACATACCTCGGAGTGCTGGCGTTGGCCAAATCATCAAATGTATAAAACCCACAAACCTGACAACACTAATTTGGATTTGCGGTGTTTCCCTGTTTTATATACAAACAAACCCAGAAACCATTCAAGCACCGGCACCACCAGAAAGTCCAGTCCATACCCAGGAGGACCCGCTGCCCATCTCTGCGATGCTCATGGACAGCTCGTACCACTCCTGGCACTGGCAAGCCCATAGCCGCAATGCCCAACCTACAGTTGGGTCCTAAGGCCTAGGACTACACACCAAGGCGGGATGATCATACACCTGCAACAACGATTCAGCATAGAATCCAGAAATTGGGCAACCAACTGAGAACAAGGCTTGCCCAAGGTACCATAAGTTGGAGAGCTCGGAACCCGCATGCAAACCAAAGATCTACGGACCCTGATCCCCCGGCCCGAAAACTTTTGGGGGGTCCGCGTCCTGGCCACTGAGGCGAGAAGTCGTGGCCGGCAACCAAGGCGCCTGAAAGCTGCAAGCGTCCCGAAAGCGGCTCCCTCAAGACCCCTCAAATTGGTGACTTTCCTTTCATGTCCGCTTGCCAACCCAAAGAGGGCAACGAAACAGACCCAGATTCCCACCCTAGGATTCTGAGAGTTGGTGCTCTCGCGTTGATTGCACTTGGCAACAATGTCTCTACGCGAATTCACAGCAGCTTCTCGAAGCAAGTTCTTTTGGTACCCCATTCTTCTTGCCCTTCCATCAGTAGAGCAATGAAGCAGGATTTCCCGTTAAGGACTAGTGTGTGTGTGTGTGTGAAGCTTGCATAGCTCCGCCAGGACGGACGAGCCAAAGCCAAACATGAGGCTGAATCTAAACAGAGTCTGCCAAGGGCGCTGGAAGTTTTTCCAGGGGGAAACAAAAAACAAGCCCGGTGTTTCATGACTGCAAAGGCGCCAAAAGGACGCATGAGTTCCGGCAACAAGGACCCGTAGTGAACCACGAAAGGGGGGTCGTTCGGTTTTTGGTCACAAGCTCAAGGCTTTCGGTCCTGGGCCCAGCTTCGGCAGCCACGTCCGTAGGTCCGAGTCCACGCACTCGTAGAGGTGGCAACCATCCACAAAGATCGCCTCGACTTCGCGACTTCGCACCGGTGAGAATTCAACCAAAAAAACAAGAGGGGTGGCGTCCACCGGCCACATCCAAAAAAAGTGGAGGCATGGTTCCACTGGTCCTACTAGGAAATGCGTGAGGGTTTCTCAGGCAGAGGCAACTCGTCACCGTTGCTGATTTGTTTTGCCAAGGAATGGCTTGCAAGACTCACCTGTCGCTTGCGTGATCTGCGCACTACCTGGATCCATCAGCACCGCTGGTGGATATATGAGTGGCGCAGGCGCAGAGCAGTAAAATGAAACTGCACTGCCGATAACGCACACCCTTCACACACATGAACAAAAAGACACTTGTCCTCATGTTGTGCGACCCAAGCTATCATGAAGCTACGGAATGGCAACGAGGTGATGCTTCAGACGATCCAGCATCGTAATGCAGCAAAGGCGCGTCAATGCTGCCATCGGGAATGCTCCTTTTTGCACAGATTGGAGTGTCTTTCGTCAACGCGGACTCATTGAACCGGGAGAGTCCGCGTTTGGAAGCCATTTTCGGTTTGAAAGGGAACCAATAGGAAAGCAACCCTTGTAAGGGCAAGCGCTTGCCAAATTGGAGGGAATCGGTGGGCAAAACTCTCGAGCCTCGCAACTTGGGCAATTCTTCTCGCTTTTCTCACCTTAGACACGTCTCACCTGTACTACGGTTCTTCCAAAAACAGTGGGCACCTCAAAGCCCAATGTTGAGCCCTGCATGACCGCATTTCTTGAAAGAAGCAGCTGTAAAGGGCACCACCAAGCCAGTTCAAATATGCGGCTCCAATGGAAAATCGACTGAGTCCGCCTTGGTTGAAACTTGGTGAGTCCCATTGACCGGCTGGATAGATTGACAAAACCTCAACTGGCATATCCCCTCATCCTCGAATGCAGAAATGAAACCCAGCTAAATAGGGCCCCACCCCATGTTCATAACGAGAGTTGCACATTCTCAGGGGAGTTACTCTTGCTCCCACTCTCCCACTAACATCTGCAGGATGAGAGCATACCAGAAGATCGGTTTCCTCCAAAAACCTCCTGCCAAGCCACCCAGGTTTGTCCCTCAACACAAGAACCCTCAAAAATCGACCGGGTTTCCTTTTGGGCTCCCTCAAAAACTGAGGCCCCAAAACTCACAAGGGGGATATTGTGGTTTCCTTTGTGGCTCCCTCAAAAACTGGGACTGTGGCCCAAACGGGGACTACCAGATACCGGCTACCCAAACAACGCGACGCACTGCCGGACCGGCGACGCGTCGCGTCGCGCCCGCTCCTGGCGGCCTCCTCGGAGGTCACCGGCAGCAGTTGGGCGCGCCCGGGGAAGCGCTCGTAGATCTGCTGCGCCTCACCGGGAAAAAAACAAAAGAAAAAAAACGGACCCTCGGTTCGGTGCCTTGGGACTTGAATTGAGCCTAAGTGGGAAGCCCCCAACCAAACCACCGAACCAAACTACGAATTGGAGAAAACTTGCGGCGTGTGAAACTTCAGTTTTGTTTTGTCATCTGCCAATCGAATCGATCCGCAATCGATCTTCATATGGCCATGGGTCAAAATCCCGCACCCCCAGTGAACATCCCAATCCCCACTAAATAGACTAAAATGGGTGGTGCACCTACCCCGAAATGATAACGCTGGTTTTGACCCACAGCCATATCGACAAGGCTAGACCTCTTAAAGCAGCACGATGCAGCAAACCTGTTCAGCGATTGCATGTAATTCGAGATGGCCCGTATGGCATCAGCTTCGTGTTGAGCTTGCATTGAAAGAAGACGCTGACATCCCCCCCAAGCCCACCCCAACCGAAAGTCAATACCCCACCCCACCGGATCCCCTTGGTCAACAGTTGGAAGCAAATGCTGCACGCCGGCAAAGATGACATTTCCCCCACCCCACCCGAAACCGAAAGTCATCAACGTCTCAATGCTGCAATCAGAGTGGATGTTAACATGTCCCTCCCCGAAATGGCCTGATGCTCGTTGAATTGTGGGATTCTCTACATTTGAGCTAAAATGTGTCATTTTTATATAAACTCTAGTAAAGCACGGCCACTCTCAAAAATATTGTTTTTGAAGCTCGGAATGGCCGATTGCCACCAAAATCGAAACCTGAAAGCAGTTGGGGGCTCAAAACGCGGTGGGTGGTTGCCAGAACAATATGCCGCTTGAGCGATGGGCTGGAGAAGTCATTCGGACAATTGTGGCACTGCCCTGTGGAGGGCGTTCGGAGTGGAAACCCCGCAAAACACCGCAAAATGCCCAACTCACATTGAAGAAAAAAACTGAATGGCATTGTTTCCGCCGCATGTCTGTCCGGTCTCAGACCTGCGCGAGGGCCATATCCGGATCCATGGTTTCCGAGAAGTCCCCGGGAAATGTGCCGTCCTTGCCGACGTAGGGGTCCACTCCTGGGATCGGTGAAAACTCCGAGGAGTTTAACGCTCTTGGCGCGTCGTGCGCTTGAATCGCCTAAACCTGAAGACTTTGGCTCCGGATCAGCAAAACAACGGCCCGGCAAGTCCTTCAGACTCAAAAAAGCCGAGATTCCCAGCAACTGCACAAAAGGCAACTGCTCTAGCAACGACTTTGACCTTGGCCCAAGCTGAAGAAACGCGGCAATGCGACAATGTGGCTCAGGCGCACGCAAGCTCCCTTTGAAGACGCCGATTTCCACCACAGTCACTTGCGCAAGACCTTGAGAATGTATCTTTTTCCTCGGTTCAAACGCGCCAGGAAACATGAGCAAAAAATGCTCATCGCAGAGTCATGCGCATCAGGTGACACAACTCTTCCTGCCCTGCAACATCAATTTCAGCCTAGACGCAACAAATTGCTCAGAATGTCCTGGCGGAAAGAGAGAGAAAAAGACGCAGAGAGGAAATAACGGGCGAGAGAAAACAAAGAGAAAGACAGAGAAAGAAAGTAAAAAAGCGAGAATGAGAGAAAGGAAGAAAAAAAGAAAGAGAGAAACACACACAGAGACACACAGAGACACACAGAGACACACAGAGACACACAGAGACACAAAGGCTCGCGCACGCGCGCACACACACACACACCATACACGTCTGCATCACTGTGTGCCGCATACCGAGCCAATGCTCGGGGTGCATGACAAGAGTCGAGGCTTTCTTTTATGATCTTGGCTTCTCTCACCTTCCTTCAAGCGGAAAACTTTGCAAACGCCTCCGACTTCGGACTTGCCACATCGCCCGGACTGATGTCTCGGGTTTCTGTCTCCACGTGTTTGTGCTTGAAATCAATCAGCTAGGGTTAATTATGCGCTTTTTGGAGCTTGCGAGCCACAGCCAAATACGAAACGAACGGCTTGCCGCGCTCTTCCGCCCCGGAAAAAATGAGAACCGGTGTCCTGCCGCTGGCTACCCTGATTCTCAAAGCCGTAGAGCGGCGCCCTGGCGCAAAGGCTACGGCACGAGGCGAGATCTGAGCACTGACCGCCTCCTTGTGACTCAAGGGCCATGGGGTTTCCAGCCTTCCTTTTGGAGGGGAGGGGTCAGACCTCTGTTGACATGGCCCAAATGAATGCCGTGTGGACTGATTTTGGAGCCCTAAGGCCCGAACAAGTAGTCATGCGGGATTGCCAAGGCGCGTGGCCCGAGTGACACTCACCTTTCTCCGCCTGCTCCTTACCCTCACCCAAAGAAAGCAAGTTTGGCGTCCCGAAACAAACAAGAACTCCGAGTCATACAAAACGGATCCCATTCAGCGCCCAAAGCAAACACTCCCCAGGCCACGCAGCAACAAGCATCAAACAGAAAAACGAGCACCTGCGCAGCCAGCTGCTCAAGATGCACCAACCAATCCAATTCTGCCCGGCCCTGGCCTGGCCCACCCGCCGATGAGCTCGTGGCCGGCATAAGCATCATTGGCCCCCAGCTCGTCCCAGCGATCCGCTGGGCCCCAGGCGGTGTGGATGACCCGGCCCTGCACTCGGTTCATTTGGGCCTCCCCGGTCGCGGGGGAAAGAAAAAAAAAAAAGAAAAAAAAGGAAAGAAAAACACGTTGCAGGCTTCTGGTTAGTAGCCCAAAGCGCAGTGAGCGAAATTTCGCGAATGGGATTCAAATGCGACCCGAGACTGGTCTGCATTGGCGTGTGGAGGCTTGGAGGTCTGAGGATGTGGTTGTCCCAACTGTCCCCAGATCGACGTTCTCGACTTTGTTGCGGGCTCAGTGATTTGGCCCTGCCAAATGACCTCCGTAGTGCTGTCCACCAACAAGGACATTCATGATTGTGTTAGTGGCACTGTGTTCAGAGATGTTGTTGGGGCAGATGGGTTGGTCGTGGTTGCTCCCACCATGATACAATCGTGGCTGGGGTGCAACATGAAGCGTCTGAGCGATTACAATTAATCAAGCAGTGGTGGCAGTAGCAAGCATTTGTGTTTTCCTCAACGATCCACCTAAACTTCCCCCAACTAGCTCTAGACCAGGCGTCCAGCCCTAAACTAACCCACAATCTACACCAGCCCCTCAACCAACCCTAATTCAGGAAGCCAACCTAAACACACCTGAAACCAGCCCCAAGCCTTCCCTAAACCCGCCCTAAACCAACCCTAAACCAGCCCAAACAAACTGCGGCCTCCTCTCCAGGCTTTGCGGGATCAAGCCAAATTGTTGCGCACCTTTGTCGCCAATAAGATCAAGTTCCAGTACTGCAATCAAGTGCCTCTGGAACCATCGCAAATCAGCGAACCTTCTGAGTCCCGAAAGGTGCCGCCAGATTCGGCAAAGAACAGTCATGAAACCCGATTGACCCAGCCTGAAGGGGTATGGTTTCTGAAACATGACAAGTGGGAAGCTCTCAAAATGAGCGATTCTTTGAGTCTTTGGACTCAGCTGGCCCCGCTCCCCCGCCCTGTCCTCACGCAGCGTGTCTTGCAGCCACAGGAAGTGCGTGTCCCGCCAGACCTGAGTCGAGCCAACGGGAAAGTATTGAAAGACTGCCACCAGTCCTGTTCTGAATATTTCTGGGCCGCGGAAATACTATTTGTTCAAACAAACTCTGCCTCCACTGCAAGCAAAACTGCACTTCGCAAGTGGCAACACTGGCTGGGCAGTTTCCAAGGGCCCCGCCATCCAGTTCGCATGCTCGAAAGCCTTGCGGCCGAAAGCCAATAGCCGGGACACCACCTCGGCAAGCGCCGAAGTGTGATGAGTTCCTTGGGTTCGGCCGTTCGGCCAGACCAGGCACAGCCTGGGGTGCCACTGTTTGGACTCCGAAACCACGCGAGCCCGCGCACCCGCGCACTCGCGCACTCGCGAGCTCGCCTGGCGCGAGTGTCCTTCCGGCTGCAGCGGGCTCATGAGGTCCCCCCGCAGCTCGCGGAGCCTCTCGCCTCAGACGTCTGAGGCGCGCCCTTCGGCGCGAGGTTGGCGGGGAACGGGCCCAAATTTGGAGGACCCCTTGCTGGCACGGGCTGGAGCGAAAAAAATCCCCATGGCGCCAGTTTTACTGGGAACACCCTAGAAAAAGAGAAGAAAAGCAAGGCTTTCAGCAGCTTCCCCGTCCCAGCATCTCTCATGTGAACAACCTTCCCGTCAGTGATACCAAAGCGAGCCCCATCCGACCGTGGCAAAGCTTCACTAGAAGTCCCTTGGCCGCAGAAAGTGGACCCATCACTTTTCCACGGGTTCTCCACATCCAGCAACGTAAATGCAAAAATGCAACTTGCCCCGTGCCAGGGGCGCTGATCAGCAGCCCCACAGGCGTCGGCCCGTGGATCGCCAGCTCACGACCCAACGCCTCCCCGGCGATGGCCTGGAGGTCGTCGGCCATGGCCTGACGAGGAACGAGCGCGGCTGACGAGGGCCACGGGGGATCCCCAAGTCCGTGATATATCTGGGCCGTCCTCAGATCCCCCGCTAAAAGTGACTAACTTTTAGCAGGTGAAATGGACCTCCTCAACGGACATCAGGACCGACCCCCATATCCCATTGCGTGAGTGAGGGGGCGACCCTTCTGCGATATTGTGGAAGAATGACTCGCAAAGGATGCCACACCTAAAGAAGCGGTAACCTTACCGTCCAATGTAAACATGAGAACCAGTGTTGGTTCAGCCGTTTTGGTTGAAATGGCTTCGGAACAAGCAAGTTATGGCGGGCTTCAGAGTCTCTTGCTCAAAGGGACACGTTTCTTTGGCTTCATTCTGGCAATCCAACTTTTGAGCAATAGGGTTCCAATTCGTGAGTCTCTTCATTTCGATAAAAGAATTGGGCGGTGTGGGGGAGGAATGTTGACCATGCATGGCCTTGTGAACCTATTCGTTGACATTCGTTGAATGCTTGAAGTTCCGATGGATGGGTGTGATGGTCAATGCAACCTCAGAGCCTAACTCAGTCTCGGGTTGGAGGATCGCTTGGCGGAATGACTTGGCACTCCCCTCGGCGATCCAGACCCGAGACCCAGCTTCTCTGATGGGAAGTGAGTCGTGTTGCATCTGACACGCCCCTTCCCTTACGCCGAGTTCCCCAACATGGATGGTTGGAACACCTTCAAGCATGATTGGTGGACACAGACCCTTGCATTCTTCGCGCAGATCTTCGACTGCAACTTGATCTCTGCCGCAAAGCGCGGGCACTCTCGAAATCCCGCAGCTCGCGCTTGCGATGTCGCTGAGCTGAACTTTCCATCTGGGACGATCTCCTTTAGATTCGCCATGGAATCTGTGACGCGCTGCGGTCAATTCAGGAGAACCTCTCCCAGTTCCGCCACGACCCATGCAGCAACAGTTCCGCCCGTGCCCGAAGTGGTGCCGGTGATCACAAAAGCCATCCACTCGTGGAAGCTCCCTCTTGAACTTTGGAACCACTTGGATCCCGGATGGCGAATCAGGTGTGATCCCTTCAGGAAAACTATGAACCAGCTTGGCTCCATGTCCCGTGAGTTCGATCTCCAAGCAATCAACCTAGTGCATGGATCAACCTGGTGCAAAACCTAGCTTAGCACACCAGCCCACCAGCTGTGGAAAATCAACTAAATGGCGATGTGTCAAAATAGGTGCTACCCAACATGGCTGTGCTTCCTTTTGGCTTCCCTGTAAAACATACATCCACTAACTTCTCCTCCAAAAGCCTCAAACAGGGAATGCCCCAGGGTGTGGGAATGAACTGTTTTGGGATTCCCTTAAAGGAAACCAAAGCGGGGATGGTGCTCTTCGGGGTCATTCCATCCAACTCATTCCCTGCCGATCGAACGGATCGCAAGCTCTCCATCCGACTTCTCGCCTCCAGCGCTTCTGGGACCTCCCCGAAGATGCCGCTGCACAGTGCCAGGTGCCGCAGCGCCGCCGCCATCAGCTCCCAGGCCACCCGGTTCAGCGCCTACACCGGGAGGAGAGGTCTACAGAAACGGACGCTTTTGTGAGCATCACTTGCAGTGTGTGTTTTGTCCTCCAAACCTCAGCAGCCACGGTTTTGCAAGCTTCAAAGTCCCTCTTAGTCGGATGGATCTCACGGGAAGTCCCGGTTGCTGAGCTTGGCAAGAGGAAGAATCAACCAGAAAAGGCAAGGGAAAGAGGGCCAACTCACTGCCGTGGATAACATCCCAGTATGCATCCCAGTCCCGGATCGCTCCGCCTCGCAGCTGAGGGAAGTCAGGTTCAAGTTGGGCGTCTCCCAACAAACGCGGCGGGTGTTGTTGGCATAGCCGAACTGGGACCCGAGGCCTCTCATGATGCCTCACGTCACTCACGCCACAGTGCCTTCCAAGCTCGGGTTTGCGCTTGACGTTTTAACAAACTCGCGCGTCCTTTACACTTTGAAGGAAAAAGGGGTTTGAGGGCATCTCAACGCTCCGTGATTCGCTCTGGCTGCCAACATTGATGCATACTTCCTGAAATTAAATGATCGCATGGGAAAGTTGACGAACATTAATGGCAATTGATGTCGTCAGGATCCACAAGATGGTGTTGACTCAGGCCCTGGCCAACGCATGTCACCGTTTGCTGCTCCGGATCTCCCTGCTCTTTCTGTGTGGAGCCCAATCCAAAGCTCTCCAGCAGCTGCGAGACGCAGTCATCCAGGGCCTCTGAGGCGAGTTGTCTCAATGGATGCAAGGTGACCAACCTGGAGGGCTATCCGCTTCAACCACCCAGCCGCCAGCCAACCCAGGCTGAATGACGGCTCCCCAAAAAACGAGTCAGCTTCGCAACCGTCAATCCTGTCCGGAAGCTGTTGTGTTGGACCTCACAGGATAGCAGGGCTTCCCTTCGAAGATGGATGGCACGCCGGAGCAGAAGTGTCTTACCATCCAACCCCCCCGACCCGCAGACTGAAATATTCTGCGCACAAGGCGCAGTCCAAAGGGCAACTCACGTACGGCAAAAAGAGCAACACAAAACTAACACGGCTTCACTTGTGAAGCCGTGAACTAACACTAACACAAGCAGTGCCGCAAATGGTTCATCAGCGAGTAGAGTACGTAAGGGTCCGTGCAAACAGACCTCTGGCGCGATCTTGGTGGTGGTGGCTCATATTCAAATCAGAACGGAGGTCCGACTGACTGAATTATTGAGATCCCTCGTACCAATCACCCCATCAGATCGCCAAGGCTTGCCTCTCGTTCATAGAACAAAGTAATATACAAGTGAAGTCGGCAAAACAAACCCCGCACCTCCAAATCGTCTACATCCCTCCGCACCTTGTTTTTCCAACCTGCCCCAAAAGTGGGTCCCCAGTTTGACATGTCGGTTCTTTTTCGGAAGACGTCCCTGGGGTGCGCCCGGTTTTGATACATTCCCACGTTGGACCTGAGCTTTGCCTGGCCTGCTGCGCTGCGAGGTCTGCCCGGGACCCCTGGAAGCCGAACTCGCAGGGCGCCTGGGCCTCCGGACTTTCAGGCCCGCGTCGTCTGAATCATGGCAGCTCAGAACATTGGGCGCCAGCAACCCTTTGTTTTACGTTTTACCCCCCCCTCCAACTAACATAGTACCAGACATGGGGTCCCTGCAAGAGGAACTTGATCTTCCAGGTACCGTCCCAGAGGTGCCATGTTCGTGGAAGGGAGGGTAGACTTCAGCTTGGGACCCCTCCCATCCAGGAATGATCCAAGGAATGCGAAGAATTTGGGGGTTGCGCAGCATCTGAGAAGCAGACCGCAGCCACCGTCAAGGCCAGGGCAATGGCACGCATGGCACAAGCCAGCCATATCTGCCCCACAAGCTAAAGGGTCCCAATCTTGAGACCCAAGTCTTGTCCCATGTGAAAAAGCTTCGCTTGTAGATCAGAATATCGCCCATGAAGTGTGTGCCAATGATGAAGTGCGGTCGACTCAGGCCAGCATGCTTGCCACCATGTGCCAGGGCGCATGCGTGTGTATGTGTGTGTGTGTGGGTGTGAACAAAAAGGACTTCCCTGCATACGTGGTCAATCCAATGAACTCCGAGCAGGATGGCTAAGAAGCTCATGTCACGTTGTCATGCTCTCTTGCTGATTCTTTCCTGCCTGAGCCGGTCACAACGGGCTGCCAAAAAAAACATACTTGGCACAGTGTCGCCAGAGAATCTTGAACAAACCGAAGCCAATCTAAGCAATCTACGCAATTGCATGCAATCTATAGCCAGCAATGCAAAGAAAGCAATCTGCGCCAGTCCAAAATCATCCTACCAACTCAACAATCCAATAGCCACTCTCCACTTGAGCAAGGCAAGCTGCAAGGGCCTTCTCTCCGCCATCATCGCCACGCAGGCAGCCCCGTCTCCGTGTCAGACTGACAGCAACTCAGCAACCATCGCAACACCCGCCAACCTCCAACGCAAAAGAACCATGCTGCGCCGTCTTGATCCTGGGAATGCTCTAGAAAAGGTTGACAGATGCCCCGGCCTGTGCTTTGTTTTCAGCCAAGCTTCAATGTCCACTCCAGTGAAATCGTCACTGACTGGGAGTTCGCTTCTTGAGCAATGCCTGCTCCCTTCCATCGGAAGAAATGCCGCAATCCCGTGCTGGGCACTGAAACCTCTTGGAACCTCGCCACTGACGGCTCGTGCCAATGTCTGGGACCTGCGACCCGGTGCCCTAGAAGCCGCCACTCAAGACTCCAGCTGTATGCGCTCCGGGAAATGCGCCGGAGCTTATAACACCAGCTTGTACATGCAGAAACTGGCTCACTAGCCCGAAAGCGCGCATGGTGTGCCTGTACCAGAAGTCCGCCGACCCCTTGTCTGCAAGGGCGAGGCGCACGGGAAGGGTGTCATCATCATCAACATCGTCGTCATCCATCATCTTCCTCATTCATCGTCGCCGTTGTCGTCATCATGACTGCTGGTGATGCTGAGGATGCATAGTGATAAGTATCATCGCCCGATCATCGTAGCCATCACCATCTCTTTCTATATTTTTATATTCTATACTCTTCATTTCAAGTGTGGCGTTAGAGAGCACTGGTGATGCAGAGGATGCGTCATCATGATTATCATCATGACTGCTGGTGATGCTGAGGATGCATAGTGATGATTATCATGCAATTTGAGATTCCTCGTCTTTGTTATCGTTCGAGATGCAGCGGATGCTACGATGATACTTTTCATCATCTTCCTCATCATCATCATCCTTTCTTTACTTCTTATATAGAAATCAAAAGGGACGTTAGACACCACTTGCAATGCAACGGATGCTACGATGATAGTTATCCAGGCACTGCTGGACGGTCACTATCATCTTCCTCATAGCCATCCTCGTCATCATCACCGTTGTCATCATCATCATCGTCATCATCATCCACTGTTGGAGATGCAGGGGATGCTGCGATGATACTTGTCATCGTCCTCGTTGGACATGCAGCGGATGCTACGATGATACTTTTCATCATGTTCCTCATGGTCATCATCATCATCATCGTCCTCATCATCATCACCGTTGTCATCATTACCATCCGCATCATCCACATCATCATCATACATACATACATACATACATACATACATACATATACATACATATACATACATACATACATACATACATACCGTTACATACATACCTACATACGCACATACATACATACATACATTACATACATACATACATACATACATACATACATACATTACACACATACATACATACAGACATACATACATAGATACATACATACATACACACATACATTACATACATACATTACATACATACATACACACATACATTCAGACATTACATTTTATTACATTACATTACATTACGTTACATTACAATACATACAATACATAATACATACAATACATAATACATACAATACATACAATACATACAATACAAGCAATACATGCAATACATACATTACACACAATACATACATACATTACATACATACATACACACATACATACATACATACATACATACATCGCATTACATACATACATACATACATACATACATATACATACATACATATACATACATTACATTACATACATACAGACATACATACATGAAATACATACATACATACATACATACATTAAATACATACATACCTACATACATACATACCTACATACATACAGACATACAGGCATACATACATACATACATTACATACATAGATACATACATTACATACATACATTACATACATACATACAAACAGACATACAATACAAACAGACAGACAGACAGACAGACATACATACATTACATTACATGCATACATACATACATACATACATTGCATTACAATACATTACATTACATACATACATACATACATTACATTACATTACATTACTTTACATTACTTTACATTACATTACATACATACATTACATACATACATACATACATACATTAAATACATACATACATACATACGTACCATACATACATACATACATACATACAATACATACAAACAGACAGACAGACAAACATACATACATTACAATACATGCATACATACATACATACATTGCATTACAATACATTACATTACATCACATACATACATACATACATTACATTACATCACATTACATTACTTTACATTACTTTACATTACATTACACGCATACCTTACATACATACACACACACATACATACATACATACATACATACATACATACATTACATACACACATACATTACATGCATACATACTTTACATACATACATACATACATGCCATACATACATACATTACATTACATTACATTACATTACATTACACTACATACAGACATACATACACGACAAACGCACATACATACATACAGACAGACATACATGCCTACATACGTTACATACATGCATACATACGACATACATTACATACATACATGCGCATACATACATACATACATACATACATTACATACATACATACATACATTTCATTGCATTGCATTACACTACATTACATTACACTACATTACATTACATTACATACATACATACATACATTACATACACTACATTACAGACATTACATTACATTACTTTACTTTACATTACTTTACTTTACTTTACATACATTCCATACAGTACGTACATACATACATACATACATACATACACACATTACATACAAACATACATACATACATACATACATACATACATACATACATTACATACATACACACATGCATACATACATACATACATTACATACATACATACACACATACATACATACATACACACATACATCGCATTACATACATACATACATACACAAATACATACATACATACATATACATACATACATATACATACACATACACACACATACATACATACATTACATACATCACATACATTCTTCACATACATACATTCATACGTACATACATTACATTACATTACACTACATTACATTACATACATACATACATACAGACATTACATACATACATACATTACATACAGTACATACATTACATACATTACATGCATTACATACATTACATACATTCTTTACATTCATACACACATACATACATACATTACACACATACATTACATACATACATACATACATGCATACATACATGCATGCATACATACATACACTACACTACACTACACTACACTACCCTACACTACACTACACTACACTGCACTGCACTGCACTGCACTGCACTGCACTGCACTGCACTGCACACTACACTGCGCTACACTACATTACATTACATTGCATTGTTGCACCCAACATCACAAAACATGCACATAAACATATACATATACATATGCATATACATACAGACGTAGAAACACAAGAAAGGCAAGCGATCAAAAAGGCGTGCGCACGGACAGGCAAAGAGGCAGGAGAGAAAAAGATAAAAGAAAAAAGGCAGTCTCACAGGAAGGCAAGCTAACAAACGGGCAGGCAGGCAGGCAGGCAGGCAGGCATTCAGCTAGGACCTAGGAAGACAACAGGCCAGCCGGCAACGGCCCAAAATAATTAGGGGAGGGGTCGCGCCTGAGCGGGAGGGGCCCGGAAGCACCGACAAAAATCAGCAAAACGGGCCACAAAAAGCGGCATCACCATCCCCGCGTCTCCGCATCATCCAAACCGGCGCAAACGTGCAAAACCCAGAAACAGTAACCAGCCCGAAGTAAGGCCGGAGCGGTACCTGGGGAGCACCGTTCGGGTTGGACAAAAACACAGAAAAACATCTCCGGGAGCCCTCAAAACACAAAAGCTCAAAAAAACTGCGGCAATTCACTTTACGGGGGTTATCCCCGGGGGGTCGGGAGTTATAGCCACCCGGGGGCTATGTAAAAACCAAATGCATCACCAGCGCACCAATCCGGAGTCGAGTCGCAACAAGGGGGACAATCCTAGTCAAGCACCGAACAGGGGGTTTAGACATTTCCCGAATCTTTTTGAAGTGCTTACTGCAATACGCCTGTGTCTCGTCCAGAAATTGTGAGTAGCGGAATGCCTCTTTGCGTGCCCGGAGCTTGTCGCTGACAACTTTATTGGCATCATGCTGGACAATTTGAAGGATATCATGCAGGACGTCTGGCGTAGGCACATCACGTGGCAGGTAGGCAATTTCTGGCCAAACAAGGATCCACTCAACAAAGGGAACACCATAGCCTGTGGACCTGAGGATAGCATTCCACTCTTGTTGCAAAGTTCCATGCCGGTCTGATGCACTGGGTTTGGGATTACCTTCAGCGTCGGCAATTTGGCTGTACAAGGACCGGATTCGTTGTGCCTGCCGAATGCGTTGCTTAGATTTCATATCAAAAGCTTCTTTTGGAGGCTGATAGTCATTGTGTCTAGCTGGTGGGGATGGTTTACACACAGGCACTTGGATGAGCTTCTGAGGTTGGCGTCGACCTCTGCAGTGCTTGGGCAACCCATTGCTAGGTTGGGCAGTGGGGTCCTCACGATGTTTGTCACTCAACTGCCTGCTCAACCCGTTTGGCAGATCACAAGCATCAGGGTCCTCAGTGTAGGCCTGAAGCTGATTATAATGGCTGGCAACAGCAGTACTGTCAGGCTGCAAATCGGCATAGCTTCGCGGCAACTTCCAGCGCAGGCTTGTAATTTGTTGGCGTGGAAAAACAAAATCAAGCTGCAACGGTCTATGCCTGTGGAAATCACGATCAAGTAAGACCCGTGCATCTTGCAACGAGGCGTGCAAGCGGGGATCAATCAAGATCGTGTCGTGTCGCGATCCAGGTCCAGTACCTTGTGATGAGGTACAGGTTGCAGGCAGTGAGAAACCATGGCGGCGAGTCCACAGTTCATGCAATTCAGTGAAACCTTGACCAGCCAAGGATTTCCAGACTGGCAGTTTTTGAACTAGTCTGTTGATGTCACCCCCAATGAGGGTGGGTGCGTTGTTGAGCTGCATACGTTGGATGCACATCTCAAGCAAGTAATTTGTTGCAGTGTGATTATAACTTGCCGATTGGGTGCTGCCATCTGGAAAACCGTAGAGCACAAATACACGCAAGTCAAAAGTCTGGAGGCGGATATAACCTTCCAAAATACGGGCGGTGCTTTCCAAGGGCCCGGGAAAAGGTCACGGGTTTCCCGAAGTGGCAGTGAAGACGCACAAGCAACCCCACACGCAACCCCTCTCAGAGAATGGTCGTGGGTCACCTCATGCATAGGTGCAACTGGGGAACCCCAGATTGTATGATATCCAATTTTCCGAAAATTCAATGTCTCGACATCCTGCAGTTTGGCAGTAGCTGCAGTTTCTGACAAAAAACAATGTCACCGCACTTGGCAATCATATCTGATTTATTATCCACAGAAGTGGGATTTACTACAGCTATTTTTACAATATCAGGCTGCGGGGGTCGAGGTCCAGGGTTGAGGGCCTCCCCAACACGGACCCAAAGGCCATGCTGGTGCGCTATCATGAGAACAATTCAATGCGTGCTCAGTCCAATCAATCATTCGACATCTGCATGTGTGGCACTCAGCAGGACTGCATCCTTTTTCCCCCCAACAGAAAAGTAGATTGGGCCGACCAGTGCTTATTAGCACCAGGTCCGCGCGCACAGCACTAGCAAGGAGATCTGGCACACTTTCAGTGAGGCAAGAAATCAAGGGTTTGCTGCGGTAGCGCATTGGCTGTATGACCCCAGGCAATGCATCTGGCAAATGCTTTGATTCCCTCGCGCAAATGAGGATACAAGCAGGCAGCGGCAATTGCCATGTTCACATGCAGGTGCTTGGAGCATCATGAGCCAAGGCCAACGCCGTTATCGCTGCCATCTGTTTTCCGCTCCTTACTACTAGCAAGGAGCAGCTCCCTGAGTTCCATGAAGCACGACTGCGTTTTGGCTTCCTGCTTGTCAGCAGACTCCTTGACGAATTGGATCACATATTCCTTGAACTCTTGCTGGCCCTGCTCAACACGGCCAATGGAATGCTTCAAGGCATCGAGTTCAGCGCAAGGAGAACATAAGAGACGGTTTCAAGGCCTGCACACGCGTACGCGGATCAATCTCCGCGCAACCCCGGCCATGGTGAATCCTCGGGTCAATCATCTCGGATCGCGTGCTCAGGGCATGAAACTGTCTCTTCTGTCCCCCCCTCTTCTAGCAAATCAAAGTCAACCTCGGAACGCACTCCCTTCTACGACTTTCTGCGTCCTCCTCCATTGCCCGGCGGCTGTGCCAGTTTCCGCTTGAAGCAGCTCAGGGGTCATATCCCAATAGGCCGGCAGGTCGGCAGACAGACGCACAAGCAAGAAAGCACGCTGACAAGCCATCGCCCGGGCACAAGCAAGCGAGCAAGCAAGAAAACAGGCAGGGCAGGCAGGCAGGACAGCACGCAGGCAGGCAACAGGCGAGCAGACGAGCAGAACAAGAAGACCTGCAAACAAACAAGCAAGCAAACAAGCCGGCGCGCAGACAGGCACCAGGCAGGAGAAAGAAAAGCAGACAAGCAGTCACACAGGAAGGCAAGCTAACAGACATGGTGTCGGGTGGCGAGTTGTGATCTTGACGCACGGCGGGCGGCGGGTGTCGGCGGCTATGATGTCTGACTCTCCGTGCTGCGATGTCTGACTCTTCGCGCGGTGATGTCTGACTCTTTGCGCGGTGATGTCTGACATTTGGGTCTCTGACTTTGTGGTTGGATGTCTGAATTTCTCCTCGCTGTTTCAACATCAACCCACTCAAAGCAGCACCCTTTAGTTGGATTTTCCATACAAATAATTTTCCAACCAGCTTTTCGCGAAACAGAATGAACCCTCCAAACCACCCCAGCGCCGATTTGGGCCTTTCGACCCAATAACTTTGCGCTGGAGAACGATTGACTAGGGCTCTCAGACCGACAAAAACGGCTGGCCATGAGCCAGCGCGTCCCGCTTCAGCTCCGCAATCTCGAAGCGCCCCACCGTGGCGCATCGGACAGGCGCAAAACGCCGATGTGTCTGTGTGTGTGTGTGTGTCTGTCTGTGTCCGTTTTTGGGAAGGAAGTCCCCAAACAAAGGAAAGAAACCCAACCGCAAGCACACGCAGGAACGTCGCAAAAAAAGGAAGTCTTGTATGTTGGTTTGTGAGGTAGCCCTTGGGTCTGCGGATACTCGGGCTGCCTTTGGTAGTGTTTCTTGTATTGGGGGGGGAATTTCCTGTATTTTGGTCTCTGAGGTAGATTCCGGGGTCTGCGGATACTCGGGCTGGTAGTGGCTTGTGAGGTCCCCCCGAACACAAAAACAAAGAAGCCGCCCGAGTATCCGCAGAGTTCGGGGTCTACCTCACACACCGACATACAGACGGTCCCCCAAAAACACAAAAGCGAGTATCCGCAGACCCCGGGATCTACCTCAAACACCAACATGCAGGAACGTCGTAAAAAAAAAAAAAAAAAAAAAAAAAAAAAAAAAAAAAAAATATATATATATATATATACAGGCAAGTCCCCCAACAACAAAAACACGAACCAATACCAAAAGGCAGCCCGAATATCCGCAGACCCCGCAGTCTGCCTCAGAGGCCGACATACCGGAAAGTCCAAAAAAAAGCAAAGGAACGCTGCCCAAAAAGAAAGCCGGCCAAAGCATCCACAGACCCCGGGGTCTACCTCAAAGGCCAACATACAGGACAGTAACCCCGCGGGGGCGGCGGCACCGGGCGGCAGCCCTTAAATTTCTTGTGTGAGACCAATGGTGCTACGACGGCGTGAGATTGGATGCCTCAATTCAAAGGTGGCGTTCTCCCATGTGCCAATCAAAGTTCTATGTTTGCAAGTAGTCTGACTGATCACTGTGTCAGTAAGGCCACAAACTGTCACTGCTTCTTGCGTCCATCTGCGCCTTGGTCTTCCCACTCTTCTGTGCTCTACTATTCTAGGTTTTAGAGAGCCGATAGCGAGCTTTAGTTGAGCATCGCCCTCTTTTCGTACAGTACTTTAGCCAATGGGCAAACTGTCCTTTAGTAGTCGTGCTGATACAAATACTCAAATTGTCCAACAAACCATCCTACTTTGCAGTTTTCCCGATACGAGAAGAAAAAAGTATGAAGCCTGCAAAGGTACCCTTCCTTCCACTAACATAGCACCTGTGGGAGGGCTCCTGTAAGATCTAGTTCCTCTTGCAAGGACCCCCTGTCAGGTGCCATTGCAACGTGGGATGGAAGCCATCCCGCAATTCCCCCCCCCCTCCCCCGCTTTCACTTTTCTGCAGCATGGCCCAAGGGGCCTTCTCCTCTCGCGGCGCGCCGTTTCGCGCGCGTCAAGAGCTCAGCCGGGAGGAAGTTCTCCTCGTTGCGCGTCGTGGTTCAGATCTCGAGATCGGGCTGCAGGACTTTCAGCTGGCCTCCAGATTTTTAACCGCCTATATACTCCAAATTGGAACATGCTTGTGGTGATTGACCACCTATATACTCAAACTTTGAACATGCTTATTGGTTCAACCACCGTTGGTTGACACCCTGTTTGCTTTGGGGAGAGGTGACTTGGCGTGGCCACGCGGCCCCGCCTCCAGGGATGCCATCACGGCCCGGAGCTGCAAGACTTCGGGGTGAGCTGAGCCCAGCAGCCGCTCGCGGATGAAGAGCTCGCCTCAAATGGCGGGGTGGGGTCGGGGTGCTGGGGTGGGGTGGGGTCCGGGGGGTTGGGGGGTGATGGTGGGGTGCTGGGGTCCGGGGGGGAAATAAGGGGTTGGGGGGTGATGGTGGGAGGGGTGGGGTGGGGGGTGGGGTGGGGTGAGGTGCGGTGGGGTGGGGGGTGTGGGGTGGGGGGTGGCCCCAAGGTGTAAGGAAGAGCCAATGCGGCCCAAAGACTCCAACCACATCCGAAACAACTGAGAGGCTCTAACTTGCCTTCCAGCCGCGTCGGTAGAAGTCCACGGCTTCCCGCGTCTGCCCCAGCCGGATCATCAGTTCCGCAATGCCGTCCAGGGTGTCCGCCACCTCCTCGCTCTCCCCTTGGGACCGGGTGAAGATCCCCAGGGCGCGAACGTAGAAATCCAGGGCGCCGTGCAGGTCGGCCAGCTGCTCGCGCCGGCCCGCCAGGTTGTAGAGGATCTTCCCGATGTGGGAGTGCTCCGACCCAAAGAACCGCTCCCAAATCTCAAGAGATCTGCACGCAAAGCGCAGGGCCTCTCAAGGGCATCCGGCTCTGCAACGGGCAACGTGTTCGATTTTTCGGGTTCTCCAAAACATCCCAAGCCTCCTCTATCTGCCCAGAGCGGTCCATCAGATTCGCGATGCAGTCCAACGTTGTGGCAACATAGAAATGATTCGGCCTCAGAACCTGCGAAGATGCGTGTGCAGGGCTCACCCGCTGGCGGGCCCTTTTGCTTGATCAGTCGAGGAAAACATAAATGCACCCCCCTCCAACAGTCCCAGCCATGTTGGACTTGCCTCAACACCCAAGCACGAAAAGGTCCCAAATGGTCCCAAGTGGACCCCCCCTCACCTGCCTTTTCGCGGATACCTAGAGCTCGCAGGTAGAGCTCCAATGCATCAGCATGGCCCATCGCCTCCTGACGCATCCATGCGTGCGTGAAACAACGCTGGAAGGAAGTTTGGATCCCAATCCTTTAGAGCAGCCATGCTGTGAAGCGTTGCAGCAGCCGTGGGGTGGTCAGCTGCGTGGCTTTCCACTCTGGCCTGAGCAAGCGCAGAAAGCAAGGCGCAGGCAGCTGAAATTCTCGTCAACCTCCCAGCCCTTCAATCGCAACACATCCAAGACAGACTTGACTTCCAAGCAGCGACTCTCGCGCCAAAGAAAGCTTTGAACCACTCTACGCATCTCGTGCTTCATTGCATCAAGCCCCGTGCCAAAGCTTGACTGTGCAAGTCCAAGGCTTCCTGGCGACTGGGCTCCCTTGCGGGTCATCCAACAATCCTCTGAAGGTGTGTCCCGGCACTTCGAAAAACCGGCCACCAAGTGGGCAGCGGCACTTTCTGCGTTGAAAGACCAATCCACAGATACGGCAAGAGCAAGGTTTGCCACACCCACGGAGACCATAGCGGCCAAAGTAGCACAACCGCGATCGCACTCACTGTTCTCTGAACTGCGCAGTGCGGCGACGCTCGCTCAAAATGATGTCAAACTCCGACTGTGCAATTCCGGTCCTGCATCTGTCCTTCGAGAATCACATCAGCGGCCATCATGCCCATGCGGCTACACGCAACAACTAGCCGGCCTCGTTCTGCTTTCAGCTTGGCCACAGTGTTCAAGGTGGCAGCTTCCTGTGCAAGACTTTCTGGTTGGCTGGCAGAGTGTAACCAACCAGTTGGCGTGTCCGGCAGTTCAGAACACTCCCCAAACAAACAAAAAATGCCGGCAAAAACCTCACCAGCCCTTGGCTGCAAGAATCCGTGGCAAGAATCAGTCCTGCAGAGCATCCATGGGTTGCGCTGCCTTTAGCGACTCCCAGTCACCTGGCAACAAGAATGTTTCGTGATCTGTGTAGATGTCCCTGGGAGCAATCAACGCTCAAGCGCTTGACACAAAGTCATTCACTATCATGTTGCGCAAGTTCCGTAGAGCACACATGTGTTACATGACCGTTCAAACAGAAAGTCTAAGCAGATAAAGATTGTGCAAAGTTCATACATGAACTATCTCGCCGACTGAGTGCCCTGCCCACCACGCAGCCGCTTCCGGCTCCGAAGAAATGCTTGAAGACCACATCCTTGTACTCCACTGTGGTGCCTGCGAAAATTGCAGAGAGCAAGGCCACTCTTGATATAACATTCCATGAAGCCAGGATTCGTGACAAGCTGTTGCTCTTGGACTTTGCTTCAAGCTGGCTGCATCCAGGCTGCCGTCAACGCCAGCGTTCAGCAACATGTCCTTGCGATAGCAGGCTTCAGAAGCCGAGGTTGCTCCGGCAAACAACTCCTTCTTTAGCTCCTTGAGCCTTTTTACATGTTACACCTTCGTCCTGCCTCACCCACGAAAAAATGGAGCACATCTTGCCCACTGGATACTTTTTGCTGCACCGGCCAGTTGCCAGCCTCCAGCTCTGCTTCGCTGAAGACATTTCCTGACACAGCTCCCTAAGCTTCAGGCCTTGAATCCACCCGGACCAAACCCTGCCTGACATCCTCATGATGTCCACCAGCTTTTGGACAGAGATCCTGCCAGTGCGATCCGGGTCAAAGACCTGGCGGCGAATCCCCAAAGTCAAACATAAAGCAACACAAATCCAAACAAATCTGGGGCTGTCAAACATGGCGACCCGGACACCCCCCGATTGGGTATCATGTCACATTGTGCCGCCATTATGAGGGGGGGTCGAAAAGGGGGTTCACAATTTTAGACAACTCCCCAAACGAACAGAGCGCAAGTCAGCTGAGAGGATTCAATCCGATTCCCATGAACTTAGTCCTTGACTCAAATCTGCTTGATGCATCTCGGTGGCTCCTTTTCGTGGGGATTCCGCTTGTGCAAAACTTTTGTGGGGATTCCACGCAGCTCAACCAGGGGAAAAGAGGTTCACACAACTAGGCGGGTCAACCGTCTCCTGTATCCCCGCCAAGCAAGCAATCCCTTCTGCAATTCCAGAGAGGCGCCAAAAAAGCGAAACGCCCCAAAAAAAGAGAAGCCAAACAAAAGATAGATGCCAGAACCAAAACCAGTACAGTCCCCAAGAAAAATAGAAGAAAAAAAAAGAGAGAAAAAGAAAAACGGCGCCTGGAAGTCTTGGAGAAGCTGCTGCGCCTGGTCTCTGGCCAGCCACCGAGCCAGCAGCTCCTGTGCGCCAGTCATGCGCCAGTGCGTGCCGGCTCAGTGCTGCAAAAACCCGCCGATGCCCCGAAGGTCCAACGGTTCCGGCTGTGCTAATTGGTAGGGTGCCTCGTGGCTTCCTTTCCAAAGGACAGCGGCTTGTTTCTGCCAAAGGGAAGTATGGCAAAGAATCGAACTTAGGGTGGACTGTGTCTCAACCATAAACCCATGTTTGGATAAGCCGTTCCAGGTCAACTGCCTGCAAAAGCAACACCTTGTTTCAACAGCTGCCATTGCCCGTCCTCCATTTCTTTGCAGAACTCCTCATATCCAATGCAGCCGCCGAATTTCCGTTGCAGTTCCGAAGCCTTGGATTCAACGCGGACCCAGATCTCCGGTCCGGAGAAATTCTTAACACTGAGTCATACGAGTCATAACCCAAGCGCACGCCAACCTACTGCGTAGCTTTGGCATAAGCTCACTCACCCTAAGATGCTCAAGTCTGACCACTGGTACTCATCCACAGGCAGCCAAAGCGTTCCTTGAGCCTCTTGAGTCCATTAGACCTGCACCGCTTGGGACCCATTGCTGGTGAGCCGCTTGCTGATCGGTGGGGTTCATGCCCAGCAAGCGCATCGCCTGCGGCAGAGCGCACGGCTCGAAGCCGTGCTCTCCTTGGAATTGCTCGAAGACCTCGCGGAAGGAAGCCTCAGCTTGAAGGGCACTCCTTTTGGAGTGGGTTTAAAGGGAAGCCAAAAGGACACCAACAATTTGCTGTTGGCCCCTATTTCAAGAAGTTGCAGCTCGCTATACTCCAAAAAGACCCCCTGGAAGAGCCAATGGCTCCAACAGCCCAAGTAGACCCTCGGCTATGAGATCACATTGGCAAAAAGACCCCTCAACCCTGTAGAAATTCTTTAACCTGTGACACAAGGCCAGGCATCCGTCTGAAACCTCTAGGGCCCAGCAACGTTCATCCATTCCAGCACCAATGTCAGCTGCTACTACCATCGCGCCAGCTCACACATTGTCGTGCTCACGCATATCTGCAACATGATGTTTGGAACATGCTCCAAGTTAGTTGCGAACACCTGCTGAATAACAAACAGCTACCCCTCAACGAGCATCTGAAACAAAGCCCGAAGCCTATTCCTGGGAGCCTGATCAATGGCGTTTCCTTCCTCGGGCGGGATAACATTCTGCACTCTCTTCCCGGCTTAAAACGAATGGCAGGGACCACGAAGAGACCTTCCGAACTAGTGCGGTTCTCAACAAATTTGAGCCAATTCAGCTGGCTGCCATGCCTGAGCAGTGACGTTTCGACCAAATACTTGATAGTTATAGAAGAACATGCACTGCTCCAACCTAAACCACCCAACCTCGACACGACAGGTACGCTCTCCCTTTTCCATCGCTGATGCGAGCAGCGCACTGCAGTGCACGGCTTCAGCTATGAGAAGGCTCTATTAACCCCCTGGTGCAACAACAAGTGTCACGCTGGAGTTAAATCTCGATCAATTCTTCGCACAGCGGTGCCGAGGAGTGTGAACGACTGGAGCACTGCGCGCAAGCGTCATAGAAGAACATGCACCGCCCCTCGACACAACAGGTACGCTCTCCCTTTTCTTTCTGGGTTGCGCTGGAGTCGCTAGCTGATGCAAGCGGCGCGCTGCGGCTGCAGCTATGAGAAGGCTCTATGAAAAAAACACTTTAGTGTCCAGCACAACCCGGCTTTCGCTGAGTTCCCCCAGCAATATGATAATGCGGCTTGTCGACCCCTATTTCCTGAAAGGTCTCAGGGCCTCTTGCGGCATCGGTTCTGGAGTTGCGTGAGAGCCCGCGTGCGTGCATTATAGTGGAATTCGTCGATGCGAGCACACGGCTTCGAGTCGCACAGAAGCAAGTTCATCGCCCCTCGCCCGAAGTTCATCGCCTGGTTGAACGAGGACACATTTCGGCAAAGGTCAAGTTCATCGCATCTGTGACACGGTTCATCGCTTCCGTGTCAGCGGCTTCTGTCAGCGCGCAGCCTGGAACCAAACCCGCCGCGCTGCAAAGATATCTTTCTTCCAATGGCGCTACGGAGCCTTCCTCCCGGCTGGGGTGGTGCTGGGGTGGCGCTGGGGTGGCGCTGGGGTGGCGCTGGGGTGGCGGTGGTGTTAGAATCTTGGTCACTGCTTCAAGCCTACAAGGACAAGCAAGGAAAAAAGCATCCGACCGAAGCAAACTCGACACGCGCTTTTTTACTTGAGCGTTGCTTAGAAGTGCAGGCTCTGAGATGCAGGTGGAGTGACGATGCGCGTCCACTCCATCTTCCTGCATCTCATGCGGAGCCTGTCGGAATGCCCCCTGTGGTCAACATTGCGTGTTCGACCATCACACAGGGTGTTTTACCCACGAGGTGTGAGACAAATAGGAGGTATGTGCACATCGGAATGCAGTGCGAATAGGTGTGCATGGGAGGAATGCGTCCTCCTGAAGGGGACCAGGCTGGTCCGACAGAATGCCGATGGCATTCAGCGATGTGCGACTGCGTGCACAGCATGGGTTCAAACTGGTGTGGCCAACGAGGAATGCGTCCTCACTGCATAGGCTTAAACTGGTCCTGCGGGATCAGTAAGCCGACAACATGCTTGATGCTGGAAAGCTTGCTGACAACGCGTGTTCAGCAATTAGCTATCAGGCCTCTTTGCACAGGCAAGACGGGTCCTGCGGGATGCAGCAAGCCAACAAAATGTTGGAAGCGGGAAAGCTGGCAACCATGCGTGTGCAGCCACCCCGCAATCAGGCCTTGTGGAAGCTGGTTTCCACCTGGGCCGTGAAAGGGTGGGAGGGTGGGTTCAAAAAGAACGAAAGAGGGGTCAGACCCTCAAGGCATGTCCCTTACTAAAGGGCTTGAAGCAGAAACAGCCACGCGGCCGAAGATTCAACCAAGATTAAAACACAGGGGAAAAGACAAACCCCTAGCGTTAGAATCTTGGTCACTGCTTCAAGCCTACAAGGACAAGCAAGGAAAAAAGCATCCGACCAAAGCAAACTCGACACGCGCTTTTTTACTTGAGCGTTGCTTAGAAGTGCAGGCTCTGAGATGCAGGTGGAGTGACGATGCGCGTCCACTCCATCTTCCTGCATCTCATGCGGAGCCTGTCGGAATGCCCCCACTTTAGGGTTCTAAGCAAACGGTCAAATCACCTCACCCCCTCTTTAGTGCGTTTGCGATGCACTCACGTGCTCGGGTCTCCACGGTGCGTCCGCAGGGTGAAGCGTGAGAGCTGATGCGTGAGGCCAGAAATCATGCGGCCTGAATCGGAATTTGGATGCGGCCGACTCTGGAAAGCGGAGGTATTACCTCTGCTGAGTTGGTCCGCCCAGATGTTGTGCTCTCCTGGGATGTGTGACGCGATCACGGACCATTTGTGTTTGTGGGCCCAGGCGGCTACAAGTTGCACAAAGACTTGCAGGGGCCATGATGTGGTGAACAGTTTATTAACGCCTGCCTCGGAGGCCGTGTTATCTGTCCCTGTGGGCATGCACATGCCATGCACGCTTTGTCCCTCGCACGACCATGCGATACGCATGAGTGCTAGTTGAGCCAAGGTTTCGAAGCATGCGATGTAGCGCTGGGCTTCTTTGGTGAGGCACGGCCACTGCTCTTGGACTTCCTGGAATTGCCAAGTTTCTGCGAACCAAGAAACGGAGCTGCTGGTGATGAACCAACCCCCTATGCCCACGACACTGCCCTCGGCGCAGGCATCTGCGGCTGCTTTGCATGCCAGCATTGGCTTGCTTCTCAGCGGGCATGCAAGGTCCAAGTGGAAGCATTGCAGCAACCATTCTACGCCGTGTTTGCTCATCTTGGACAGGAGAGTGTGCTCCGCGGATGCGTCCGCGACGCGCACCCAGGCGGATTTGTGACTAGGCACAACGCGAGGCAGGTCAGCTGGCGTGCGAATGCATGCCCCGTGGAACTCGAGAACTTTAGAGCCTGGTGGCATGAAGATGCCGTGCACTGCTGACCTGAGCACGGCTTTGGCGTCCAATGCAGAAAGGAAGGATGGCCACAAGCGCGCATGGACAGAGATCATGCAACCCGGCGGTGAATGCAAATCTGTACACAAAGGTGCCAGCCAGGACCTGAGTTCGGGGCTCAGACTGGTTGCCCAAATGAGTAGGCCTAGAACCTGCTCCAAAAGTTTTCGCTTGACCTTCCCCGCTTTGAGCAGCTCGTGCAGCTGCCCTTTTAATTTTAAGGTTTTTTCTGGCGTGAGTTCGATGGTCTCATGCAGGAAATTAATGCGCCATCCACACCACGTGAGGCCATTTTGAAATTGAACCTTCTTCCACGAGATGCTGCAAAGAACATGACCATAAGGGCCAGCTGTGCGTGCGCATCACTGCGACGCAGTGCTGCCAAAAGGTCATCCACAAACAACCATGCACGATGTGGGTGCAGTTCCAAAATGCCGTGCAGTAGCCTCACAAGGAAAGCTCCGGTGCGCTGCCACCAGTATGCGGAGAAGCGTGCTCCGAAGTGGCAAACCCTATAATGGTACAGGATATCGGCAACACGGAACAGAAGCAGGCCATGTTCACTGGGGTGCGCTTGGATCTGCTTATGCGCCGCTTTAAAATCAAAGCTTGCCCCCACAAAGGACGAATGCGTGTCCTCGGGGAGGAATGCTAAGCGCACGTCCGAGGCCATTGGCAGGCTTATGCGTTCTGGAATGGCGCACTTGGGGTTCACCCCACACACTGTGCTGTCTAAGACTAGTCGTGGGTCCTTGCCTTCTGCATGCACGACGTTGAGCTTTCCCACTGCTATGCCTTTATGCCAATGTTGTCTGGCTTGTTCAATGGACATGCCGGTTCGAATGACCCATCCGTTTGCAATTTCCTTTTCCAGCAAGGCTGATACTGTCTCTGGTTCCGCTTCTGCGGCTTTCCAGTTGCCGATGCACTCGGTGAGCTCACTAGGCAGGTCTGCCTGAGGTTTAGGCGGCCACTGCATGCTACGTGGCAGTTCGGACACAGCTCCTGTTGGCACGCCTTCTGCCAGCAGCTGCACTAGTTTGAGGTCTGGGTCAGTGGATGCCGTTGCTAGGGCATGCAAAAGCGACAGGCGGTACGGTTGTCCTTCATCGGGCGCTAAGTCGGATGGGCACGGCATGTTCATGGCGCGGAACGCGATCCGTGCTGCCTCCTCGGACTGTTCCAAGAGAGGGGGGGATGCGTTACCGGAGCCCACATGGGCTAGAATTTTTGGGATGAGTTGTTGTGCGTCTAGCCAATGCAGCCAGGCACGCGCTACTATCGTGAGCGGGTGGTCTGGTTGAGGGATTGAGTGGTCTGCAGTCGAATGCATGCCAGCTCCATCGCATACCCGCTGGCGAAGCACCATGATTTTGAGAGCATCACGCCATGTTGGCACGCATCCACCCATGCGAGGTGTCCGTGAAAGTTTTTTAAACACTGGAAGTTTTCTGGCTCCAACCAAGCCATGCTGGACGGCGGCTGCTCGAAGATTGCCACGCCACTTTGGGAGGCGACTGCTTTGAACAGCTCTCGCCCTCTTCTGTGGATTTCGCGGCTGTCGCGAACCCGAGAGAGTTCTGCTGGTGACAAGTTCGGTGTGCCAAGCATGCATGAAGGCGTGCGTAACGCCTTTGGGCCGCCTGGTCTAAGCTTGAGCCTGGAGTATTCCTTGCACGGCGGTGCCAAGGTCAGCAAGCTAACGCTGCCAGACCAGCATATGCGCAAAAGCAACTCGAACCATGCGTCATCCAGAATGTTGTGCTGAGGATTGGCGTCCAAGTCAAAAGCTTCGAAGCGTGCAAGGCCTTGTTGGTCTGCTGCGGCGGAGATCGGTGCATGGACCCCTGCGAAGACGTCCAGCAGGAGTCCTCCCCGGGGCTTATGCAATGCGCCAGCGTCTGAAGGCGCTTGTTGGCATGCGGGAGGGAAAACAGTGAATGCGGCCGGCGTTTTTGTGGCACCGTCCGGGGAAGCTGCCGGGGCTTCCTTTGGACTGTTTCATGTGTGGTTCGATGCGTGCTGGGATGCTGGATGCGTCTGCTGGCATCCTTTTATTGCGCACACATGTGCAAACTGGCAGTTGTCTGATTTGCAGGTCCCTGTCTGGAACCTGCGACAAATGGGCTTCCCATTATGTGATGCGGCCCAGGCGTTTTTGGATTTGCCTTTTCCCTTTCCCTTGCCTTTCTTGCGCGGCGGCTCGGATTTCTGCGGCTGGCGGGCCGTTTGGGCTGCCTGGGACTCAGGTGGGCCTGTCTGGCGGGAGACGGTGCTGGGACTGCTTTGGCGATCTTAGGCCGCAGCATTAGGAGCGAATGAATCTCCATGCGGCCATGCGTCAGCTCGTGGAAGGCGTCGTCCATGGACCATTTGCGATGCAAGAGATCTACAATTGTGCCCCATATTTGGCGATCGGCGTGCAGGAGTTCCGAGGTTGTGAGCGTGCGGAGGGACAGTGCGGGGTCTGGCTGCGCGAGGCACATGCTGGCAATTTGCTGATCCAACGCTTTGGCGTTCAGCAGGTGCACCGCTTGGCACAGGGCCAGCGCATTGCGGAACACTTGTTGAGTGCGATGCAGCCAGCTAGCTGTCAGGGCCCTACCCTCCACGCTGACTTCCGGAGTCTCGTCGAAAAAGGCATGCGTCAGTAGCTGTGCTTCGGCGCGTGCTACTTTGTGTGAACGCGCTTCCATGGCTTCTTGGTACTGGCGCGCACTAAGTCTCAACTGCCACGGGATCCACTTAAAGTGCTTGGACTTGGTCATTTCATAGACCATGCTTAATAGGCGAATGCTAGGCATGCTGTCCGGACCCAAAAGCTCGCCGGGATTGGCCTGGGATTCGAAGACATCGCAGATTTCGCATATGCATACGCAGATGCATCCGATCTCGGCAAGCTTTTGGATGGCGCGCCGTCCGACACATGGACCGCCATGGGCGTCACAGATCCAGAACACTCCATACCTGCGGCACGCATTAGAAGAGCTTTTGTCATGGCCAAGGCCTCCGCTTCGCAAGAATCCTTGGTCCTGGCGCCAACAGCATCTGTGACGCATGCAGGACAGGCGTTGCCCGGGCCGCAGGTATGGTTATCAGCAAAGAAATTAGCTGGCGGCAGCATGCAACAAGCAAGTGTGTGTCAAGTGTGTCAAGCCAGAGGAGCTAAAAAGGCTGCACTCAGCTGAGGTGTGGGCCTGCTGGCCTTGGCAATGGTGGCGTTGTGAGCGTCACGGCCTGGGGGGAGAGACTGCAACAATTGCAGAAGCTCATCGTGTCCACCCGCTGGTCAAACTCTTTTATGCTATGGCATGAGCGAAAACGCGTGCTGGCACGCGTTGTGCTTGCACAAGTGCTCTTGGCCTAAGTAATCAATGCGATGCACTGGGGCCTGGATCCCCAGGCCGCACGCTGACAGAAGGCGGACTGGAGGTGCTCTGGGGAGCTGTATACTGCATGCACAGCTGCCCCCGTAGTGACTTGAACCAAGCAGAGTGCTGATGATGACCGTTGAAGCGGTGCTTCTCCGTTCTCCGGGGCACTTCTGGTGCGTTGGAGCTGTCTGAGGACTGAATGTCCTGCACGGCCCATGCTTCTGGGTCTGCCATGCTTGGCTGAGTTTGCTGTTCTCTCGCGTAGGTGAACATGCGGAGAGGTGAGGGAAGGTCCTGCAGATTTACGCTTTCTGGGATGGGTAGTGCGTCAACACGAAAAAGCGGCTCGAAGACCGGATGCTGACCTTTCCTGGATTGCGGGCGAGTGGGTCGCCAGCCTCGGATGAGTGCGGCTGCGATTTGTGCTTGCACCCAGAGGCTCTCGATTGTGTCGGCGGCTGTACAGTTGCACTGAATTAATGCGATGATGCCCTTGCTGGCGTCTTGACTCTTCTGGCAGGCGGAGTTGGGCGGATGCGCTCAAGAGTGCCACTTTTAGGCTGTGTAGTGTGTACACTTGGGCTTCATCAGAGTTGAAGCATGCTGAAGTGCGAGGCTCCCAAGGGACCTGCGCAGCCCATGGCAGCGGTCCCGAGAACTTAGGGTGCGTGCTGTCGTCCATGCATGCGAACACGGGCATGATGAAGTCCGGCTCTGGCAAGTTGAAGGGCTCTGAAATGCTTTGCGTGACCGCCTCGCTAAGGCTCTCGAGCCATTTGATCACCCAAGAGGATTGTGCTCCGCGTCCTGTGAGGCCGAACAGGGTACACGCCCACGGCTGTCCTAGTTTTGTAGTTTTTGTTGCCCAGCATGATCCTGAGTAAGGCTGATCTCCTTGATTTTGATGCGCTGAATGTCTCCAAACCGCATGCTTGTGTGTGCCGCCAAGAGAAACGAGCCTAGTGTGATGCGCTGGTTGTGCGTGCAGTCGGCTGCACAAACTTTGCTCCCAGGATGCTAGAATTGCCAGGGGCAGAGGCAGAGCCTCCTTCCTTTCCCGAGGCTGCTGAGGGGATGCGAAGGCTCTCGCCAGCGGGTTGGAGAGCAGAGATGCTAGTGATTCTATTTGACCTATGCGGGCAAGCCATGAGAGTGCTTTCAGCATGGGTCGAGGTGCTACGCGCACGCTGCTGCGGTCTTCTAGCTTGGAGCTTTCGCAAGCATGCAAGAGGTCCACTAGATGCACGAGAAGCAAATCCCCCACGCCGAAACTGAGTGCTTCGATGAAGGTTAAAAAGGCGCGGACGCACCTGAAGTACTGGGCAATGGTGGACGGTGTGTATGCACGGAGCGACGCGTCGAAGGCCGCGTGCGGGTCCTGTGATGCTGCTGCTGCAACAAAAGTTATTGAGCAAGTGCCAATCTGTGCTAGCAGGTCCTGCCAATCATGCACGCACTTTTCCCGCTGAGTGGCTTGGCTCTGTGCTTGCGGACCGAGTTTGGCCTGTCGGAAACGAGGGGCCACGGTCCTTCCTGGCTGGGACCTCGGCCTGCGGTCTAAGGGACCGGAGCTGAGGGGTGCAGCACTTTGTTCGTGCCGGAGTGTCAAACGCGGTTTGGATGCCTGGGAAATGCTGCAAGGCTGCGGCCTGCAGGGTGGACGTGGCAAGGGGTGGCACTGCTCAGCGAACCATGGGAAGAGAGGTGACGGCTGCGTCACTGGCAGGCCTCCACGGGCGAGGCTTGGCGCAGGCTGGGCTCTGGCTGGTTAAGTGGAGGCGGAGGCCGGAGTTGATGCGTCAACATGCGCACACCCACCGCACCACCGGTTTCCAGCGTTGGTTCATGTTCTGCGGAACGTGGCTGGGCAGCAAGCGGGTGTGGTGCGCTGCTTGCTGTTGCGTGCGGGCTTGAATGCAAGTCTTGAATGCTATGACGGGGCCTCAATTTAGGCACCGGCTTTGGTTTTGCGGTTGGCTTCAAGAAGGGGTGCTCAGAGTCGAGGGACTCCTGCGCTTCACTGTCGCCATCCTGCTCGAGCGGCCTTTTCACTGACCATGCAGACCCCCAGCGGTCTCGAACGCGATGGCATGGGTGTGCTCGAGGGGAAACTGTGTCAGTGGAAACGATTGATCCTCTGCAATTGGACATCGGCAGGGATGCCATTGCATGGCTTGCAAAAACGTCACCTGAGCGCCTGCTGTGTGTAGGGTCCTGACGCGGCGTCTTGGATGCCTGGATGCGGACTTGGAAGTCGGTCTGCGCGTACCTGGAGAGTCGGAAGCATGCGACCCTGGTTTGAGCGGCCTTGCTGGAGGCACGACCTAAGTTGCTCGACGCAGGTCACTTTTTTCCCGCTTGCTGTTGAGCTACAAAGTGCATGCCTGTGCGAGCCCTGGCAGGGAGTGCTGCAGCATGCATGCATGTCCATGCGGTTGGGCCGATGCAAAATGCGATTGAATGCGTGCGGTGCATCAGCGGTTGAGATCGCGGGAGTCCGCGACACAACCGCTGCAGCGATGCCTGTCATGCGTGTCCGTGGCCGTGTCGACCACGTACTGGCCGCAGACTGCATCATAGGGGCATGCGGAATTTGCGCACGGCAGGCAGCAGCTGATGCGGTTGTTGTCATCGAGATACAGCATGCGTAGTCTGCGGCCCTGCATCTCCATGCGACGCATGGTGCGGGGCAGACGCACCGAGGGGATGCGTATGCATGCATCCAGCTGCTGGACAAATGCGGCCCGCTGTTGCCTTTTTGGCATCTCGGGCAGTGGCGTCGGGCGGGATCCCGCACCCGGGTTGCCGGGGTGATGCATGCTGTATGCCGCAATGCGTTGGTTGGCGGAGTATGCCGGGTCGATGCTGTAGGCATGCGTAGCTGGATGCCAGCGGGTAGCCTCGTCGGGCACCCCGCCGAGGTTCCAGTAGTTTGCCCAATAGGACCCGTCGTGTGACCACGGGAACCCATGCAGAGGAGGCTGATGGCAAGGGTCTCCTTCTTGCGGTGGCCAATTATGCGGCGCGTCTAGCGGTCGGCACGCAGGGAATTTGGCGGCGGTGCCTTGAACATGCACGGTGCGGGCTCTGGTTCTGCAGCATGCTTGGGTTCCGGGGCCATCCGGTCGCGACGCAATGCATCCGGGGTGCCTTCTATGCGGTCATGCCAAGGGTGCTCAGGCTGCTCGGCTGCTCTTCTCGCTCCTCTTCCGTGAGCTGAGCCCACGGTGCCCTGACATGCGGGGGCTCGGGCATGCTGTTGTCCTCTGGAACAGGCTCCACCGGCTTGGCCTCCTTCTCTTCACTCGGGGAGGCTGTTGCGGATGCCTGCTCGGGGGTCGGTGCAACATGCGGCTCTGAAAAATCGAGGAGATCGGTGTTGGACGGACGCGTTGCATTGGATGCATCCTCTGGATGCACCGACCCCGCATCGGACTGCGACTGCGCCAGCATGCGGATGATGTCCTGCAGGAATGCGGGGTTGTTCTGGTTCTCCGCCACCATGCGCTGCAAGTCCATTGCGAGGGAAGCTGGACAAAGTAGGCGGAGTACGCGGGCACTGTTTCTGTGTAGCAGAAAAAGGCTAATTCGGGCAAAGCATGCGTTGTGCGGCCGTGATGGCTGAACATGCTGCAGCACATGTGATGCAGTCAGCTTAACAAGGCTCACGTGAGGAGGTTGAAGTCTGCATGCCGCGGAGTGTCCACGCCTTGGTTTGCGTGCGTTCAGGGCACGCAGTGTGAAAGCTGAAAAGCAATGTGCACAAGATGCGGTGCACAATTTTAATCCAGAGTCCCAGTGCAGTCCGGCACGCTGCACACATGGGCCGCCTTGCATGCTTTAGCATGAAAATCGTCGGCCTGGAACCTGATGCAGTATGGTGCATTACGTTGCGAGATTGGCTGAGGCAGGCCTGGCGGAAAAGCGGATGCCGGGCTAGGCATGCACTGCGTCCACTCGTCGGCCAGTTCCGCCAACTCGTGGCGCCTGTCTGACCACTGCAGGAAATGCGCGCTGCGGGGCATTGGAAGCATGTGGACGTAGGAGTTGATGCTCTCCAGCAACGCGATGCTGGAGCGGATGGTGAGCGCTATGTCTTCCATCATTATTAGGCATGCTTCCCACTCGCGAAGCAAGTCCAGGCTTGGTTGCATGTTTGCATGCATGCTGTGCCTAGAGCGAAATTTGACATTCGACAACAGTGCGGAGAAAGGCTGAATAATGGCCAGGTACTTCCCGGCCATGCGATAGCCTGCCGAAATGCCTTTGCGATTTTGAAGCATGCGATCCATGTCCAACTGGGGATCGATGCGAAGGTAGTCGACGTAGAAGGTTGACAGGGAGTGCATGCGTGCTATGCTAAAAGTCATGCCGCGCACTCCCAAAATGCAAAGGATGTCAAGCAGGAAGTTGCAAAGATGCCCCATGCGATTGATGCACTTGAGTCGAATGCGATGCTCCGGGCGGCGCATCCACTTGTCGAGCAGCTGCGCGAAACCTTCCTGCAGGCTGCGGGAAGGAGAAGCGTCCGTGCGGTGGCACTGGGGCCATTGGCGCGGAGTAAGGGTTTCGATGTCCTCGATGGAATCAAAGCCTGCATCAGCCTCTGCAACCAGCGACATGCTAGTGAGCGGAAATGGAGGGTGGCCAGAATTGGAACCTTGAGTCTGTCTGCGGAGACCGCACGGTTGGCATGCATATCACGCTAACCCTGGCATGCGACTGAGATTGGTGCGTAAGCAGGTGGTCACCTTGGCACAAACATGTGGACGGAAGTGATCTCTCGGTCGGTGAGCTCACACCGCAAGCGGAAAGATTGTTTTGATGCATGAAGGCATGGTCATCCGGCGTGCAATGCTGCGGCATGCTGATGCGCTCGCAGCAGAGACGCTCTTAAAAAGTCTCCTGTCTGAAAGACAGAGGGCAGGTTTTGCAAGTATGCCGCAAATGCAAACAGGGTCATCAGGACCATGCAGAACGCAAAAATGCGTATGTAGAAGCGTATGCTCAACAGGACGAGGATCAGGTCTTCGAGGACTATTTCCAAATCCAAGTAGCTCCTTGCCATGGTAGCATGCATCGCGTCCAATATCTCATGTTGCTCCATGAGCGTGCAGGCGCGTGTGGACAGGCGGTCTCGACTCCGGGCTGGTTGGCTGCGGGTTTTGCATACACTGAAAACATTCTTTACGGCATGCGCATCAGCGGGATACTATGCGGGCAGAGTCTGGGATTCGGGCCCAAGCGTGGCATGCGATCCCTCTGGGCGGCACCTGCAGGTGAACATCGTACCGCTAGCATGGACACTAATCAAGGTTATCGGCGGACTGACCTGCGGGATGGCTATGTCGGCAAGGTCTCCGCGGAGGAGCCTCTGCCTTCTTGGTGTTGAAAAAACAAGCGATAGTGTTGTCGACCCTGAGGGCCGGAAACATTATGCAAAGCCTGCGGGCTGAGCCTAGAGTCAAGGTATCTGAACCTTGATTGCCGCGCAGTGCTAACGGGTGCATGCGTGCACAAGCACTCACAGCGCAACGCCTGTCACCGCAAACATTGGAGAGCTCATTTGCGGATGGGCTAACCGCGTCCCGAGCCTGCGGGCTGAGGGGGGAGTCGGATAGCCGATTATGCGTGCACCTTGGTTGCAACAGCGGTGCAACAAGGTCCGAATGTGGCAGCACACATGCCATGGAAGCAGCAGCGGTGCCTCGCATGCATTTAAGGTCGGTGCCGGCTGATGCCTGCAAGAGGCATGGTGAGCATCCAAAGTGGGATGCGACCGACGCGCCTTGAATGCCGCTGCGGGGCATTCAGGTCCTGGACAGGTTGGCATGCTCTTGCAAGGGCATGCGGCCTTGCGCATGCGCCTCGGCTGCAATCGCGATGCAGCCAGGCCCGAATGAGGTTGGCATGCAACTGCGCCTCAAACGGATATGTCACTCGGGGCACGTGCGGTGCGACCGAGGATCGAGCGAGCCTTGATTGCCACTGCGGTGCAAACAGCCCGGATGAGGTTGGCATGCAACTGCGCCTCATGCATGTTTCTAGCAAAGGCATGCGGCCTTGCCTGAACAATGCAAGCTGGCATGGGAGCAACAGCGGTGCGTCACATGCTTCTGAGGTCGGTGCCTGAAAGGTGAATGCGGACATGGGCACAAACGTGAGCCTGTTAAGCTAGGCTGGCAGCAAACCAAGACCGATCAAACATGCAGGCATGCTGGTGCCCCCTGAAAGAGAGGAAATGGCACGATGCCGCAACACTGATTGGGAAGTGAAAACCGAGCAGTGCCAATGCGGTGTGTCAAGTTGCTGTCATAGGCCAGTAATGCTGAGATTCCGCGAGCAGCTGTACTGCCAGTGAGACATTGGTTCTGGGGAGGGCGATTAAGCATGCACTGCGGCCACATGCGTTGGCCTCCGCTAAGCGGCTGCCTTGCCTCGTTCTCGGATGTCGCAACGGATGCGGAGTCCGAGTCGGAGGCTGGGACCACGCCTAGCCTTGTTTGAACCACCGCAGATCCGAGTGGTTCCACCACTCCGTGGCCTGGAATGCGGTGCGGTCGCTGGGGGTCAGGCAGTCCCAGATGCCCACCGCGATGTTGGGTGTGAGAAACGGAGTGCTCCCGAATGCACGCATTGATGCAGGCGAGTCGGCTGCCGGTGTGTCGTCGGGCACTGCAGTGTGCGCGATCCATGCCACTGCGTGCAAGGCATGCATGGCACGCGGATCAAGGAACTGCCAGATCAAGACGGATGCGAAGCGCATGCAAAGCTCAAATGCAGTAAAAACCATGGCGGCGCGGCGGTTCCGAGTTCAAAAAGAACGAAAGAGGGGTCAGACCCTCAAGGCATGTCCCTTACTAAAGGGCTTGAAGCAGAAACAGCCACGCGGCCGAAGATTCAACCAAGATTAAAACACAGGGGAAAAGACAAACCCCTAGCGTTGAGCGCGCGCTGGGGTGCCTGGGGCGCGCGCTGCGGGGTGGCGCTGGGGTGGTGCTGGGGCAACGCTGGGGCGGCGCTGGGGTGGTGGCGCTGGGGTGGGGTGGAGCGGCGCTGGGGTGGCTGAAGCGCCACTCGTGCCACTGCCCTCCCACTGCCGCGCCACTGCCGGGGACTCTTGTTGAGGGGGGGGGAACTTGCAGCCCACATGTAGGCCACAGCGGTTTGTAAGCTTGTGCCTGTACAACAACTCGCGTGTAAGCTCGGGAGCATGGTTTTCACCCCCCCCTGCGGTCAGCCGCCCTGGAGTCTGTTCAGCAACGCGGCCACACAAACTGACAATGCGCATTTTCAACAAGACCTGTCCCAGCTCCTGGGACAGCCGGATTTTTCCCACCATGTGAAAAGTAGATCAATGCAAGAAATGGCCGAGAAGTTTTGCGGCAGCAGGGCTGCAGACGTGCTGAGGGAGAAGCTGCAGCTTATGGAGCTGGAGTAGGCGTGCTCTAAGCCAAAATTTCGCGCACACCTGCCTTGGTGGAGACAGGGAAGCTGGACTTCGACCAGAACTGGAGGAAACGCACAAGCCGCCAAAACAGGTGTTGTGTTTTGATGTATGTGCGCTCTCCTTGTAGTTTTGGAACTTTGTTTGTCGCACATGTGCATTTTGCATTTTTGCCCGAAAGGACGATGCGCCTGCACTGGCTCCCTTGCTTGTCCAAAAACGGCCATCTCGTTTTCTTGGTTTCTGTTTTTTTTGTCGTGCGGTTCCGGGTCACGTTGTGCAAAACGCAGCATCATACCCGCAAGGTCTTAAATGAATCGGCCACTACGGACGCAGGGGATACTGACTGCGCAAGGAGCAAGAAGGAAATGTGGGCAACGACCCACGTCCCGTGAGCCCTTTGCAGAGAGACAATGCAGCTGGACTGCTGATTCTGCGTCTGTGATGGGCCAGAGCTTGCCGCCACACACAAGATTGCTTGTTGTGAACAGTTTTCACCCGTGTACAATTGTGTGCTGAGAAACACCAAATTGATAGCTCTTGTTGCGCGGAAGCCTGTGTGCTCTTTTTGCCGCACAGAAGTCCAAGGCGACTTATACCTGGCGCCCTTAAGCAAGCACTCCTTTTCACCACACGGGGTAGAGCATCAAAGGTAAGGAAAGGTCCTTCTCAGAAAGAGGGGACCCCCACAAGGAGAAAAGGGTTCACACCCGGAAAGAGGGGGTCCCCCAAGAAGGCAGGCAAGCGCCCCACCCGAACCAAGACCGAAAGGTAAGCCACTTGGTGTGGCAGGCGTAGCCACTCACTCCTCCAACCTGGGTGGGTGGGTGGGAGAAAATGTAAGGCCCTGAAATTGGAAGGAAAGGAAAGGTTTGAGCCTCAAGCTGCAACTCAACAGTTAAGGGCACCAGTATAACGCCGCGAGCGCAAGCACTAGCAATCCTTATACCTGGTGCCCTTAAGCAGCTTGAGTCTCTCAAAACACTTAACAAAGGAACCCTGAGCGCAAGCACTCCTTTTCACCACACGGGGTAGAGCATCAAAGGTAAGGAAAGGTCCTTCTCAGAAAGAGGACCCCCAAAAGGAGAAAGGGTTCACACCGGGAAAGAGCGGGTCCCCCAAAAAGGCCACAAGCGCCCCATGTCAAGAACTCGCACGCACCCCCTGTAAACTGAGTGCTCGACCGTGTGTAGTGACCTGAGGCGGCACAGGCGGGCAGAAATAAACAACAAATACATGTATGAAGAAAGGCATGATTGGCAAACCACTGCGCAAGACACGCATGGGAAATGAAACGGCGCATCAGCAAGCATTTTTTACAGCTGCAGCTCGCTCCAAAGATTGTTCCAAACGGTTGGTGTAACGTGGGACTTCTTGGATTTCAAGAAAAGTAACTGAGACTCATCGACTGGGGGCGTCGGCAACATTCACCTCGGTAGGGACCCGGTGGATCCACGGATCGAAGGTCATCCGTTGCTCAAGGCGTAGGAAATGCTGGACAAGCTGGTCGGCCGTATGGTTGTCGCAGGACATGCGAACGAGGGACGCAGCTTCGTTGTCCACATGAAAGAAAATGGCCGTGCCTGAGAGCAGGTCTGGCCAGAGGTGAAGTGCCATCAAAATGGGAAGGATCTCGAGGTGCAAAATGCAATGAGATCCAAAGGTCGCAAGAACTGAAACGGCCGGGGGCTCAAAAGAAAAATGAAAGCGGGGCTGCCCAAAGAAGTCCACAAGGACTCCTCCTATGGAGGGCTTGGAAGCCTGTGAAAACATGCCAAACGAGGCGGTCTTTGCTGCTGATTGCTCTAGGCATTGAATAGACAAGGGACTGCAAACAGCGCTCCAAAATCTTCACAAGCGATGAAGGGGCTCGAGAGCCCGGCGCCAGGGCAGAAAGCTCATGCAAACCTCGCAACTTGCGAGCTTCCTTGGGCGAGAGGGAATGGCTTGTCAAAAGCTCTTGCAAGCTAGAAGCCAGGATTTGGACTCTGGCCTCAGTGTTTGCCACTTCGAAGACCCCTGAGGTTGAAGGCAACCCCAAGCGCCTGAAACACGGCTGCAAAAGGCGGGTTCTTGGAATGCTCGCCACTGACTTGAAAACCCAGCAAGGTGAACAGGGATTGAATCAGGTGCGTGGCAGCGTGGGTGAGCGGCTCGAGCACCACTGCCGGGAAATCGTCGTAGAAACAAGTCCAGGGCAAGCGAAAAAGGCGAGTGCCAAGCGCATGAATGGCTACAGAGGCCGAGCTGCCAAAGGGCATGGTCAGCATACTCTCTGGCGGCCCTCATGTCATTCGGGTCCATGATGCTTGGAAACCTTGATTTCTTGTGTCCAGGTTCCTGCCACATGATCACTTCCATGATGCCCATGTATCGTTCGAAGTTGCAGGTGGGAATATGTCGTTATTCCGGTCGTCTATGACTGCGTCAGTGTCGACCCATCCACCTTCATCACAGCTGAAAGCACTTCCTCGGCAACTGCCGATCTTGTGTCGAAGGACTCTGCATAGATCGTGAGATAGCTGATTTGCTTGATCTCTTGTTGTAAACACCGAGCGATCGTCGCCGATCCTGCAGAGCGGAGCGCCGTCGCAGGGAGCGATGCAGAAAATGATACTCTTGCCAAGCTGCATCACATCGACCTGCTCCAGGACAGCACCCTTGGGGAAGTACTTGGGATCTACCATACACGTGTACGCCCGTGGCGCGCGTCGCCGAACTTAGGGATGTAGCATGGAATAGTGTCACATCCCCGCTCTAGCGTCGTCTTGAACGTCCTGTGATCTCTCCCCCTTCAGCCGTGTCGGCCATCTCCACCAGGTTGATGGTATAGCTATACATTTCTATTGTTTCTTTCCCCTTTTGTCCTCCTTTCTTGCGTTCCTTGGATGTCGATGAGGACGGTTCTTCAGCGTCCCCCATTTCTTCATCCGAGGAAACGTGATCGCTGCTGAGAAGCTCACGGATCTTCCATTGCCTTCTCGTTTCCAGCAGCCTCCTCATTATTCTTGCAGTCGCCGTCGTGGGCCAGGTTTGCGCACTTTGCACAAATTTCTCCCATGCACTTCTCCATTGCTTCCAGGAACTTGAGTGTGGCTTTTCGCCCATCAATCACGCGCTGCTTCTTCTCCTCCTTAGAGCTTCGGCTCTGGTCTGGCACTGGACCAAAACCATCGCCTTCACTCTCCGTCGCCTTCCTCTTGGCTGGCCTGCTCGGTCACCAGGGATTGCGGATGCCTGGGCTTGATCGATTTCATGATGTCCAACACCTCTTTTATGGGCGCCCCGAGCTGGGCGGACGGCTTGTTCCGCTTTCGGTTCTGGCCCGTCGTGTGTTTCACGTTCCCTGCGAGGCGCCGCACGATGGAATGCTTGAACTCCCTCTTGATCTTCCATGCATCTCTCCACAATGGAAGTTCGTGCTGAAAGTATGACATCACCTCGAAGAACCCCAATATCATCTCGACGACGTCCCCCAAAGACTCCTCATTCGTAGTCTGTCCCAGGAGTTCATACATCGTCCCTTGATCAAGCACGCTCTTGATCCAAGATACATCTCGGGCTGCGCACAATTGCTTCCCGTGCCCGTGACCGTAAAACTGCGCCGCCTGATCAACCGTCACGCTCACGAAGCCCACGTGGGACAGCTCCTTCTTCAGCTTGGAATGCGCCAGTTCCCGTATAATCGTGGTCATGGCCTGAACATTGTTGACGTTCACCATGAGATGTCGGAGGTCCGGGATCGCGACCTTGCACTCCGCGAAAAGTCGTGTGTACAGTTTCCTCCCCTCAACCGATGATCTCACAACACCGTTCGTGTCTGCGTTCCAGTTCGCGCAACAGTTCACTCAAGAAGTAGGGTTGAAGGTCGAACTTGACCCGAGCACCTTCGACTTGTTCCTCTGCATCTCTTTCTCACAAAGTTCGCATATGAACTCCTTGAGCTCGGAAACCGTATACCATCGAAGACGCTGATCGTTGGCATCAATGTTCCCAAATGCATCTTGTCCACCGTAACCTTCATTTTGCCGCTCTTGCTTCCGTGTCGACTGAGCAGTGAAGGTCGGTTTGTACTCGAATTTCACCTTCGACTCCTCCATGTTCTTTGGGATATTGAAGCGAAGGTCGGGCTCGCTTATGCATATCTCCTCCAGCTCACACACGAACGCATGGCTCGGCGCGATCACATCAATGGCTTTCTCCACCAACAGCCGCTTCAAGAGGAAATGTTGCAGGATCGAGCTCCGGGGGGCCTTGTAGTTCTGAAGCGTGTGGGCAACGCGCCACAAGCGGTCGTTCTCGGTCACCAACGCGCCTGCCGCCTTGCAGATCTCGCTCACCTTGTTGGCGATTGTCCCCAAGTCCCCTCTTCCACCATGGAAAGCCACATCGCGATTCACGCATACCACAACCATGCCCTTGCACGTTGACGGGATCCGACACAGGAGTCGATGATGGGGTTGGCGGTCACTTGCCATCCGCACCCCCTCATACACACCCAGTCGTAGAGCGACATCCATATGTGCACCGGCACAGGCGAATCATCCATCCCCGTCGTTCGACGAGGAGCTTTTCCAGTCGTTGCAATTGGGAGATGATGTTCATCGTATCTGTGGGTGAGGAGACTGGCTCACTCGACCCGTAATACGATCTCTCCTCGATGTTCGTCCATCCCCTCCCTTTAGCATTGACGGCCCTCAGGGGCCAATCCAGGACCAGGAAGCTCTTCTTCTGAATCATCATGTCACGTATCGTTGCCCCAATAGAACCCCTTCTCTGCTCCTTGATGATCCGGTTCAATCGTCCAGGTGCGTTGTCGGGGTTCTTCTCCGCCTGAATCAATTGATGGCTTTGGCGCCCGGAAGGCGTCCAGTAATCAAGCATCCTGTTTGAGCACACAAGAATGCACATAGCTGAAGCCATGCTGCATTCCCTTTGCTGACATAGGAAAGGATGATCTTTTCAGCACTAGTCTTCTCTTCGAAATGCACCAGTGATGAAGTCAGGCTTCTCAGCATGCACTCCCAGTATGTCGCGCTCTTACCTTTCCAGTTCCCTGTCCGCCTCATTGTAGGTGCAGTAAATATTCTGGTCGAAGCCGACGTGCGCCTTCTCTGCCTTCTTCTCAATCCCATCCTGATTCTCAGCAGCCCTGTCGGCTGCATGTGGCGCTAAGCTGATGGAGTTGATGTTCATCGCAGGTAGCGACTTATAGATCATATCGATACACCACATGAAATTCCTTGCCCCCTCGATCTCCCCGATACAGGTCCTTCAACTCGGACTTGTCCGGACGGAAGCAGACTGTGTGTGAATGATCCGAAGCGTGCCTCTCCCCGACCAATGGCTGCAACCTCCTCATGACGAAGGAAATGCACATGAGTGAGTTAACCGCCCCGATGCATGCGTCGGAGATGTCGCTGGGAGTTGGCCCGCAAATCATCCAGCGCAATTGTGCTGGTGAGCGCTTTCATCCCTCCTCATTGCATACGCCAGGAGGTCTTCATCGACGCGCGCAGCTCGTTCTGGTAGGCCAATCCAAGGTCCCAGTTCTTCTGGTAGTCGGCCTTCATGCCCCGACCATAGTGGTCAACCTTGGGAGCTTAGTGGTCAACCTTGGGAGCTTTGATCACGCCCAGCGTGAACACTTTCCCCCAGCTTCGATCTCTGAACTTCGCAATTCTTCGATCGTGCCTCTCGAGTTCCGCAGTCGTCAGAAACTCCTCGGAGTTCTTCGATGGCGAGGTTCTGGTCCACTCACCGCTGACGAACTCTTTGTAGACTTCCCCAGCCGGGGTGTCTTGGAAGAATCGCTCTTCGTTGTCCTCAAACACACCCGAGGCGAGATCCCAGATATCTGTGGTGGACCTCAGCATATCGGCCCTCGATGCAATACTTGGTAACATTAAGCAGTTCAGGATTCTTTGTCAGTAGCGATGCCTCACCACAGAGCTGGTTCAGCGCCGCGACTATCTTCTTCCCTTTGCTGCAAAATTCCCTCCAACCAAGCATGCATTCATCGGCAGAGAGAAGTCCAATGCAACCCTCATGGATTGCCCTTCTCCTTTCATCATTCCACGGCATTTCGCAAAGTAATACGCTGAGTATGCATAGATGACGGGGACGCCGATGTCCTCGATCCATGCACGTACCCAGGTCACTGCTCATCTCCATTCTCATGGGGTTTTTTTTTGTTTTTCAATGGCGTTCTTCACAAGGTTCCCCAAGAATATCGCTGCCTGTCTGGATTTCCCAACTGGCACGCAGAAGCAGTCGTCTTGATGATATTCTCCAGAACCAGGAAAAACCAAAATAGCCAGCTGTAAATAAAGCCACAGAATGGTTCGGGACGAGCCCAGTCCCTCGTTGAAACCTGAGGTTCGGGTCTGGCCCAGCCCCTCGTTGGCACAGTCGAAGCGGTGTGACTCTCACACGTAGCAGCTTGATGCTTCCGTGGATTTCCTCGCGCAACGCAAGCAAGAGCGAGTTTCAATGGTGCCGGTTGGAGGCACTTTGCTCGAGCACGAAAACGCCGGAGGATCACACACACAATTAATGACGTGTACAACTGGGTTTCTTTGGCTTCCCGACCAGCACAAGGTCCATGTTCATGGTTTCCATTACACTTCAAAGTTCCATGAAACGACTCTCCACGGTTTCTTGATTGGCACATGAACAACCTCATGCAGTCTCTCGTCCTTCCAATAATCGCAACTTCCAGGCAACTCAAACAAAATCGCAGCACGTTTCGTCATGGCATGCCGTTTGATTTCAACGAATCGTCCAAACAATTTCCAAAATTCCTTCTGTTTGGCCTGATTTTCTCTGCGGTATCAATTCCGCGAGTCTTGTTGAGGCGTGCCCATGATGATCCCCCCGCGCAAGGCCCGGCGAAGAACAACAAATCGGAAGGTTTAGAAAGCACATGTCTAGCGATTCTCCCCCCGTACTCGCTCATCAAGTCATCCACCAAAGTGACGGTCACGACCTGCGGCCCCGCATGACGGGCAAGGGTTGTGAACCAGTTACGAGGCTCGGAACATGCCAACAGCACGATGGGCCGAGACAAGTCAACGCTATGCAAGGTGACGATTGTGCGAGTTCTCATACCAGGAAGCGAGACATGCAACGGAGCGCGAAGCACACCACCGTCATGTTTAACCATCGCGAGCTCAATACCCGGCGCTAACTGTGGTTTGTGCTTCACCGCGATGCGATATGGAACAAAACAACGACCAGGAACAATTAAATTGCTCATGACTGGTATGCAGACAACGCATAAGCAGCTTCAACCGGAGCAAAGTTTCCAGAGCAAGGTCATTGACACATTTTAATTCAACACGCTCGTTCGACAGTTCCTCGACGAATGCGGCCAGCACGGACTGCATGTCAACATCTCCGGACCCAACATGAATTGGTCGTGGTCGCGGAGATCGCTCCCGCGCCGGTACAGCAACCGGGACGGGGTGAAATTGCCAAACTGCGCGTTCAACCCACCCATCAATCCGTGCACATTGCAACCCAGGGTCAACCCTGTCCTCAACCTTAAGCCATGACCCGTTCCTCAGAAACCAAGTGGGACGAGGCCACTTGCTCCACGAATGGTGTCACAACCGCGAGGTTTCACACGCATCAGTCTGGGCCCTTTGGCAACAACAACCGGATCATGTCCTTCACGCTCGTGCAATCCTTCTTTAGATGTCAGGCCGGACCACCACAGGTCCGGGGGCATGATCGGAATGGAAATGTGGGAACTCCGTCCACTGTTCCCGAAGCAGTCTGCATGGTCCCTTTTATGGGTTTCTGCCCGACCGCACAACACCGATCATAGCCTTGTTATCGTCATAGAACACAAAGTTCGTGACTTCTTGAGAATCCGCTGTAACAATTTAAGAGCAGGCATACCCATAGCTCTCATGCAACATCGGCCGCGACAATTTCGGCCTCAGGAGTTGAGTGACTCACACAATGTCTTTTCGAGCTGCCAGACAACGGAACCGAGTATTGGGCCCTTGTATATTTAAGTGTCCACCAGAGGTGAACACATCCTGCAAAATCAGCGTCTGCATACAAGGCCAGGGCACGTCGTCCATGGGGTCTCCGACCCAACCGACCATGCGCCAATGTTTCGTATGATGCACATAACGGCGCAAACCCCGATCATTCGGAGTCAGTCCACCTGTGCACATTCGTGCGGTCCCCGAAAAAAAGGGAAAAGGGGTTTCCTTTGGCAAAGCTTGACATTGCTTGAAATGCAACCTGGAGCCAAATTGCGGCGCACATCTAGGGGTCATTATTTTGCATGCGGACAACGCGGACAACCCGATTTGCTGCGGCGCCTGGCCGCCGGCGGGCGCGCCACGGAGATGGTTACCCTCGACTACTCTCACCTTACCAGCGTGCTGTGGGGGTGCAAGGGCTTCCAGGCCCGGCTGGACAAGGTGGAAGCCTGAAGAACGAGTAGAAAAAAAAACTGGTTTTAAGGCCTGTTCAGGCCTCCTCGTTCTGGAGCCTTGACCTTTTTGGAGCAACAAAGCTGTTTTTTAAATGGAGGTGCTGAGGGACCTGGCCGACGACTTCAACGTGCGGGACCCGCGAAGCTGTACAGCGCGACCTCGACGTGACGCAGGCCATGGCCTTTAAGGCGCTGAAGGCCGACGTGCCGGGCCGAACGACCGGCTGCAGGCCGACCTCATTGACTTCAGCCTGGTGGCAATGGACGTCTTCACCTGGGAGGCCGCCGTGGAACCTCTGAACGCCGAGACGGTGGGCCGCCGCGCGGGAGCTGACGAGGGACGACGGGAACTTTGTGGTCACGACAGACCTGGGCAACAAGTTCGCCATGCTGGACCGGGAGCTGCCCACGGAAGCCGTGCACCGGACGAAGCGGCCCGAGGACCGCAACGCCATTGCCGTGGTGGACCGGGGCATCCAGACGCTGAAGAAGGACCTGCCACGAGGGTGGAGCGACCCTCTCTCTTTAGAGGGGGTTTCCCAAATGGCTTATATTCTACCTGAGAGGCTCCTAGCACTCGTCCGTCCAGCATTTGACCTCGTCCTGCAAAGGATTCGAAGTCTAAAAAGCTGCGTGGAGGCGTGAGGCTGAAATAGAGACCCCTAGATATGCTTGCAATTTGGCTCCAGGTTGCATTTCAAGCGAGCCAACCTTTGCAGGGCTAAGAAAAAAAAAAAGAAAACAAGGGGTCTCTCTCTGTAGAGGGGGTTTTCCAAATGGCTTATATTCTACCTGAGAGGCTTCTAGCACTCGTCCGTCCAGCATTTGACCTCGTCCTGCGAAGGATTCGAAGTCTAAAACGCTGCGTGCAGGCGTGTGGCTGCAAAATAGAGACCCTAGATATGCTTGCAATTTGGCTCCAGGTTGCATTTCAAGCGAGCCAACCTTTGCAGGCTAAGAAAAAACAAAAAAAAAAGAAAAAAAGGGGTCCAAAAAAAAGGGGTCCCCGAAAAAAAGGGAAAAGGGGTTTCCTTTGGCAAAGCTTGACATCGCTTGAAATGCAACCTGGAGCCAAATTGCAGCGCATATCTAGGGGTCTCTATTTTGCAGCCTCACGCCTGCACGCAGCGTTTTAGACTTCGAATCCTTTGCAGGACGAGGTCAAATGCTGGACGGACGAGTGTTAGGAGGCTCTTATGTAGAATATAAACCATTTGGAAACCCCCTCTACAGAGAGAGGTTCAACACAAGTGCCACTTGTGTTCACGCCACTTGCCTGGCACAGAAGCCTCCTGGCCGCAGCCACCCTGCCCGGCATTGAAGCCGCGCCAAGCCGCTGAACCCCCACTCTCCCCCGCGTCCTTGCTATTATGTGCTATATGTGCTATATCTTACACGCCAAGCCGCGGAACCTCCACTCTCCCCCGGGCCCTTGCTATATGTGCTATATGTGCTATATCTTACACGCCAAGCCGCGGAACCTCCACTCTCCCCCGCGTCCTTGCTATATGTACTATATGTGCTATATGTTCTGTACGCGCGAAATCTGTACTATATGTGCTATATAGGCCATATAGCACATATAGTACATATAGCATGGACCCCGGGGAGAGTGGATGTTCAGTGGCTTGCCTTGTGAGATATAGCACATATAGCACATATAGCAAGGAGCCGGGGGAGAGTGGATGTTCAGCGGGTTGCCGCGCCCTGCGTAGCCTCCCTGCCGCGCCTGCCTGCGTAGACGCCAGCGCCGCATGTTTGCATGGTTTTTGCATGTTTGCATGACATGACATGGTTTTTTGCACGGTTTTGCATGGTTTTTTGCACGTTTTTGCATGGTTTTGCATGGTTTTGACATGGTTTTTTGCACGGTTTTGCATGTTTTTGCACGTTTTTGCACGTTTTTGCATGGTTTTTGCATGATTTTGACATGATTTTGACATGATTTTGACATGATTTTGACATGGTTTTTGCATGGTTTTTGCATGACATGATTTTGCACGTTTTTTTTCGCACGGTTTTTTGCATGTCATGTGGCTCAACCCCGTGCCCCCGCCCCCTGTTTTTTTTTCCTGTCAGGCCGTCCGTTAGGTTCATCCTGGAGCTGAACTTCTGCGAGGCAGGGCAGTGCCGAGCGGGCACTTAACTAGCAGTGCCGAGCGGGCACTAGTAACTAGATGTGCCGAGCGGGAACGTGCCGAGCAGGCACAGGCAGTGCCGAGCGGGCACGTGCCGAGCTGGCACCCCAGTGCCGAGCGGGCACTTGGAGGAACCCCGGTGCCGAGCTGGCACCGTGGAGGTGCAGTGCCGAGCGGGCACTAGTAACTAAATGTGCCGAGCGGGCACGTGCCGAGCAGGCACTAGTAAGTAGATGTGCCGAGCGGGCACGTGCCGAGCTGGCACTTAACTAAACGCCGAGCAGGCACAGTGCCGAGCGGGCACGTGCCGAGTGGGCACCGTAGGAGCGCCAAGCAGGCGTTGCTGTGGAGGCTGTGAAAGTTGGCTCGCCCAATGAGTACTGGGTCGCCCAACGGCCCCTTAGTACTGGCTCGCCCAACGGCCTCTTAGTACTGGCTCGCCCAACGGCCCCTTAGTACTGGCTCGCCCAACGGCCTCTTAGTACTGGCTCGCCCAACGGCCTCTTAGTACGGGCTCGCCCCAACCTCGATTGATGGCTCGCCCAACGGCTCCACACCTAGCGCGCCACCGGCCGCGCCTGCCCGGCATCGGAGCCTGCAGCCTGCCAAGCCCGCGCCAAGGTCGGGATTCTTCCACCAAGGTCGGGATTCCGACTTCGGTATTTTGCCGAAAAACCCATCACCGGGCCAGCGCCGAAGGTCCGTCAGCGATGCTGTCCTCGCAGTATCGCTGACAGAGTGTTTTTTCACCACTTACACGCCCTGCCGTCAATCCTGCTGTGGCAACAGGATTGCTCCACCCAATCCTGCTGTGGCAACAGGATTGCTCCACCCAATCCTGCTGTGGCAACAGGATTGCCCCGGTGTTTCCCAGAAAAACGCTGGAAGCGCAGTGCTGTACAGCACTACGCCCCCAGACTCGCCGCCCGGATTGCGCGGAAAACACCGGCAGTGCGTCGGTATATACCGATGCACTCCCGGACTCGCCGCCCGGATTGCCCGGAAAACTCCGTCAGCGTCCTGCTGTGTAGCAGGGCACTCACGGAAAACTCCGGCTGCGATGCCGTAAATCTGGCATTTCTCCCGGACTCGCCGCCCGGCTTCCCGGCTTCGAATTTTGGGACTCTAGGCGCAGCGTGACACGGCACGCACGGGCTCGGACCAGTGCTCTGCCACGCAGGGCAGCGCGTTGTTCTCCGCGGCCCGGTCGTAGAAGAGAAAGAGGCGGGTGAAAGGCGCCTCCGGCTCGCGCGCCAGCAGCTCGCCCAGCAGGCGGATCAGCTGAGCGTGGCGCTCCTTCTTGGTGGTCCGCCGCGTCACGCCGGCGATCTTGAAGGCGTCCGGGTTGTAGCGCAGCACCAGCAGCTTGTGCCCGCTGCCAAGCGCCACGCTGGCGGCCATGTCAAAGTCCCTGCGCACGTCGCAGCTGGGGTCGTAAGCCTTGTGCTGCTCCTCGTCAACCTCCAGCAGCACGTAGCCCCACGGGGTCGGCAGGGCAAAGTCCGCGAAGGCGTGCGCCGTCTCCGACTCCAACCCGCAGCCGCGGAAGGGCAGGTAGTGCTGGTACTCGAAGGCGATCTGCGCGTCGCGGAGTGCCTGGTGCACCTCAAGCTCCTTACTCCTGGTCACTGCGCGCGGGTTGTCGCCGTGCCGCTTCTGCATGTGTTGTCTCAAAAGGTAGGCCGCCCCAAATCGCTGCCCTTGCTTCGGACACCCCTCGATTTCACATACGAAGTTCTGGCAAAGCGAGCAATAACTTTTTTGTCGGTTATGCTCGCAGATGCCAGCGCCGCCACGGCATGTCTTGCACAATGTCCTTCTGACGTTGTGCACGCAGAACGAGCTGCCATTGCACTCTCGACACTGGCTCTTGTACTTATCGTGCGGGCAGAAAGCGCCGCCTCCGCACTCACGGCAGAAATACGGCAGGAAGCCGTGCGGACAGCCTAGCACTCCTTACAGGATCTGGTTCGCCTGTCATGACGGCAGTATATTTGGGGCTTGCACACACGACATTCCGCGCGACGGGTGTCATGCTCGCACCACGCTCCTCCACCGCAGCCCTGCCTGCAGTTTGTAGGAGTAACGCCATGCGGGCACTTCTTCGCAGGCCGGCGCACGCGTGCCATCGCAGAACACTCTTGGTGTTTTCTCACACGCCCCGGCAAGCGGCGACTCGAATGAGCGCGCTGACGGGAGATTAGAATAGAGGCAGCTGCGCCGTGTTGTTTAACCCCTACAGGCGCCAGCCCGCCCGCCGCGGCAGAGACCTCCGGAGGCCAGCAGGATGAACGCACCGCCCGCCGCGCTGCGGCTTCGAATTCGGGAAGTAAAGGCAAAGGAAATGGGGAAGATCAAGCTGTTTCCTGTGCCAGAATACAGCAGCAAACAATCCTCGGACCCCGTGGTGCCCCTGGTCCCGTGTACGGGCATCTTCCTCGGCCCCAGCAAGTCCGGCAAAACCGTGGCTCTGATCAGCCTGATTCTGGAGCAGTACAGGGGCGTGTTTGAGAGAATCTACATCTTCAGTCCAAGCATAAACGTCGATGACGGCTGGATTCCCGTCAAGAAGTATATCGAGGAGGACTTGGGGGTGAACGTGGAGAAAGACCAGGCCTACTGGGAGGATTGGGACGAGGCGGCACTGCGGCGCATCTTCCAGCAGCAGCGCAAGATCACGGAGACGTCTAAGAAGTTGGAGATGAAGAAACTGTACCAGGTGCTGGTCATCCTGGACGATGTAGCGGACATGCCGCAGCTCCATAAACCCAACGGCGCCCTGGACACTCTCTTCATCAGGGGCCGGCACATGCAGATAAGCACCTGGGTGAGCTCGCAGAAGCTGCGGCTCATCAGCGCAGCGGTGCGGGTGAGCATGCAATTCCTCTGCTGCTGGAGGCTGCGCAACCAGCACGAGCTGGGACGCCGTTATTGAGGAGCTGAGCGCCCTGCTGCCAAAGGAGCAGCTGTACCGGCTGTATGAGCAGGCCACGCGGGAACCCTACAGTTTCCTCTTTGTCTACTACCTGAAGCCGAGGAATGAAATGTTCTACAAGCGCTTTGAAGAGCGCTTCGCACTTGAAAAAGACGCCGATGGGAGCGGCGCTCAGCTTCCTGGGCCAGAAGCTGTTCGCCAGCTCCACGCTGATCAACGCGAAGTGTGAGAACATCTCCTGCTGCACCTCCGTCGCCAGCCGTCCAGCCGCCCGTCGTCCGCCGGACGGGCGGGTTCCTAAAGAAAAGGATGACCACTGTCTACGTGGACAGCCGCAAGAGAGTGGCCGGCTCAGACAGCGACTTTGAGGTAGACCTGGGAGTCCCTGCACTTGCAGAGCGACGCCCGGCTCGCCGTCTACAAGATCCGCCTGGCCGACAGCTTTTTGTCCACGGACCGGGGCCGCTACCTCTACTGGGTCGACGCCGCGCTGGGCACGCTGAACTGGGCGTTGTTGCCCGAGGGCGCGTACACTGGCGCACGGCTGGCCGCCTGGATCAGCTCCAACTTTGCCACCGCCACCTACGGCGAGACCACAAACAGCCTGAGCGTTGTCTACGACGGCAACCGGCTGATCCTGAACGACCTGGAGCTGCGCCAGCAATTCCCAGATGCCGCGGACTACCCCTCCGCGCCGGCCGCCTCTCCGACCAAGCCCTTCAGCATCGACCACATGCACGGCCCGAGCTTCGTCTCAGGCGGGCAGCAGATCTTCGAATTTCTCAAAATGATGGCGCACAACGAGGTCTACCTGCGCTGCGCCCAGCTGGCCAACGCCAGCAGAGTGCTGGGCAACCTGGGCGACGACATCCACTCCAAGATCACGCTGAAGAGCGGAGTGGGCACCATTGTGGAGACGGGCTCAGACGACGGGCACTTCATGGCACTCAGGGGCCCGGTTACCCTGAGGCACATGCGCTTCCGCCTGACAGACCTGGACGGCAACGTCGTCCGGCTTCGCGGGTCGTCTTTGTCGTTCGTGTTATATCATGACCACGTTTCATTAAATGGAGCCGACCGAACACGAGGAGGCGCAAGAGGTGCAAGAGGCGCACGCTGCGCCGGAGGCACCACACGCTGCGCCACACGCTACGCCGCACGCTGCGCCACACGCTGCGCCGGCACTCTCTCTTAGAGGGGGTTTTCCAAATGGCTTATATTCTACCTGAGAGGCTTCTGACACTCGTCCGTCCAGCATTTGACCTCGTCCTGCGAAGGATTCGAAGTCTAAAACGCTGCGTGCAGGCGTGTGGCTGCAAAATAGAGACCCCTAGATATGCTTGCAATTTGGCTCCAGGTTGCATTTCAAGCGAGCCAAGCTTTGCAGGGCTAAGGAAAAACAAAAAAAAATCAAAAAAAGGGTCCAAAAAAAAGGGGTCCCCAAAAAAAAGGGAAAAGGGGTTTCCTTTGGCAAAGCTTGACATCGCTTGAAATGCAACCTGGAGCCAAATTGCAGCGCATATCTAGGGGTCTCTATTTTGCAGCCACACGCCTGCACGCAGCGTTTTAGACTTCGAATCCTTCGCAGGACGAGGTCAAATGCTGGACGGACTAGTGTCAGAAGCCTCTCAGGTAGAATATACGCCATTTGGGAATCTCCCTCTAAAGAGAGAGGTTCGCCTGAGAACTGCTGAAAAGTCTTCTAAAGAGAGGGATACAGGGAATGCAGGGATTCCCTGCAGAAACCCTGCATTGAAATTCCCCCAGGATTTCTTGCTATACGCTTAATTTCTTCAACATGTCGGAGTACATGTCGGATGAACATGTTCTTGGCACTCCGGGTGCGCCCTGCCGAGCCCGCGCCAAGGGATTCTTCCCAGGAAAAAAAAATTTCCAGTCCTCCCGTGGGGGGAGGACTGCAGCACGCTTTTTTTTTGCCAATGGCTGCAAGGCCGCGCCTGCCCGGCATTGAAGCCGCGCCAAGCCGCTGAACCCCCACTCTCCCCCGGGTCCATGCTATATGTGCTATATGTGCTATATGGGTCTTACACGCCAAGCCGCTGAACCCCCACTCTCCCCCGCGTCCATGCTATAGGTGCTATATGTGCTATATGGGTCTTACACGCCAAGCCGCTGAACCCCCACTCTCCCCCAGCTCCTTGCTATATGTACTATATGTGCTATATACTCTGTACGCGCGAAATTTGTACTATATGTGCTATATAGGGCCATATAGCACATATAGCACATATAGCAAGGAACTCGGGGAGAGTGGATGTTCAGTGGCTTGCCTTGTGAGAGCCATATAGCACATATAGCACATATAGCAAGGAGCCGGGGAAGAGTGGATGTTCAGTGGCTTGCCTTGTAAGACCCATATAGCACATATAGCACATATAGCAAGGAACCCGGGGAGAGTGGATGTTCGGCGGGTTGCTCCGTACGCGCCGCATTCCCAGGAAAAAAAAATCCAGTCCTGTGGGGGGACCTGCAGCTTTTTTGCCAATGGCTGCGAGGCCCCAGCTGCCCGGCATAGCCCGGCCGCGCCTGCCCGGCATCGGAGCCCTGCCGAGCCCAAGGTGAATTCTTCCCAGGAAAAAAATGTCGAGGTTGTCGTCTAAGCCGACAACTGCGAAAAAAAATTCCAGTTGTCCTGTGGGGACAACTGTCTAAAGTTTCGGCGAACCTGCCCGAAAAACCCATCACCGGGCCAGCGCCGGAGGTCCGTCAGCGAGGCTGTCCTCGCAGTATCGCTGACAGAGTGTTTTTTCACCACTCACACGCCCTGCCGTCAATCCTGGCGTGGGCACAGGATTGCCACACTCACTCCTGGCGTGGGCACAGGATTGCCCCCTTCAATCCTGCTGTGGTAACAGGATTGCTTCACCCATTCCTGTGCTGGCAACAGGAATGCCCCGGTGCATCACGAGCAGCTCGGGCTTGGAACTGTTCTTCCCCGAGCGCAGGCTCGTGTTGGAGTCGGCCCCGCTGTAGAGCTCCCGGGCCTCGGGCACGTCGTTGACGCTGACGATGAAGGGCAGGCCGCTCGCGAAGAGTGCGTCTCGCAGCTCCGTGTGAAAGACCAGGTCGTGGCCCCCTCTCGTACCATAGTAGTTCATGCTGCGGCCGGGGAAAATGTCAGGAGGGTCAGCGTAGATGCACTGGTGCGCCAGGCAGGGCAGAGCGCGTAGATAGGCCAGCGCGTCCTGGTGCCGCACGGTCACGTTGCAGGGTGGCTGCAGACGCCGCACGCTGCTCAGTGCCAGCGGCCGCTGCTGTGCGAAGGAGCCCCACTTTCCCGAGAAGCTGTTGCGCAGCAGGACGTACGCGCAGGCGGCCCGACGCCCGGCACGGCCTCTCAGCGCGCCCGGCAGGAGGTGCCCGAAGTAGAAGCGCCTGTCCACCCTGCGCCCCACCAGGCGCAGCAAGGAGCGCAGGAAGACCGGGTCTCGCCTCAAGTAGCAGCGGTGCAGGTTTGCAACGGGCTCGACGGCGTCGACGCCGCGCACCTCCAGGCCCGGGCGCCGGGCGGCGAGGTAGTACTCCAGCTTTCCAGAACCGAAGAAGGGAGAGTGAAGCACGGCGCCGTCCCCCAGCAGCCGGTCCATGTGAGGAGCTAACCACGCTTTGCTTCCAAAGTACTTCAGCTGCATACCGGCCCTTTAGTTTATCCGGAAGCGTACTGCTGTGTAGCAGTGCGCTCCCAGAAAACACCGGCAGCGCGGTGCTACACGGCACTGCACTCCCTGAAAACTCTGGGAGCGCGTCGGTACACACAGACGCACTCCCGGACTCGCCGCCCGGATTGCGCGGAAAACACCGGCAGTGCGTCGGTACACACCGATGCACTGACGGACTCGCCGCCCGGCTTCCCGGCTTCGAATTTGGCAAGTAACGCAAAGGACCGTCATGGGAAAGATCAAGCTTTTCCCCACGCCAGAATACAGCAGCAAGCAGCCCTCGGACCCCGTGGTGCCCCTGGTCCCGCGCACGGGCATTTTCCTCGGGCCATCAAAATCGGGCAAAACCGTGACTTTGATCAGCCTGATTCTGGAGCAGTATCGCGGCGTGTTTGAGAGAATCTATATTTTCAGTCCGTCCATCGACATCGACGACGGCTGGATTCCCGTCAAGAAGTACATCGAGCAGGACCAGGGAGTGAATACTGAACGGGAGCAAGCCTACTGGGACGAGTGGGACGAGGCGGCGCTGCGCCGCATCATCCAGCAGCAGCGCAAGATCACCGAGGCGTCCAAGAAGTTGGAGATGAAGAAACTGTATCAGGTCCTGATAATCTGCGACGACCTAGCGGACGTGCCTCAGCTCCACAGACCCAACGGCGCCCTGGACCCTCTCTTCATCAGGGGCCGGCACCTCCAAATCAGCACCTGGGTCAGCTCACAGAAGCTGAGACTAATCAGTGCGGCCGTGCGGGTCAACCAGCAATTCCTCTGCTGCTGGAGGCTGCGCAACCAGCACGAGCTGGACGCCGTGGTGGAGGAGCTCAGCGCCCAGCTGCCGAAGGAGCAGCTCTACCAGTTGTACGAGCAGGCGACGCGGGAACCTTACAGCTTCCTTTTCGTCTACTACCTGAAGCCGAGGAATGAAATGTTCTTCAAGCGCTTTGAAGAGCGTTTCGCATTGGAAAGAGACGCCGATGGGGGCGGCGCTCAGCTTCCTGGGCCAGAAGCTGTTCGCCAGCTCCACGCGGACCAACGCGAAGTGCGAGAATATCTCCTGCTGCACCTCCGTCGCAGCCGTCCAGCCGCCCGTCGTCCGCCGGACGGGCGGGTTCCTAAAGAAAAGGATGACCACTATCTACGTGGACAGCCGCAAGAGAGTGGCCGGCTCGGACAGCGACTTTGAGGTAGACCTGGGAGAGTCTCTGCACTTGCAGAGCGATGCCCGGCTCGCCGTCTACAAGATCCGCCTGGCCGACAGCTTTTTGTCCACGGACCGGGCCGCTACCTCTACTGGGTTGACGCCGCGCTGGGCACGCTGAACTGGGCGTTGTTGCCCGAGGGCGCGTACACGGGCGCACGGTTGGCCGCCTGGATCAGCTCCAACTTTGCCACCGCCACCTACAGCGAGACCACCAACAGTCTGAGCGTTGCCTACGACGGCAACAGGCTCATCCTGAACGACCTGGAGCTGCGCCAGCAATTCCCAGATGCCGCGGACTACCCCTCCGCGCCGGCCGCCTCTCCCGCCAAGCCCTTCAGCGTGGACCACATGCTGGGCCCGAGCTTCGTCTCCGGCGGGCAGCAGGTCTTTGAGTTCGTGAAGATGATGGCGCACAACGAGGTCTACCTGCACTGCGCCCAGCTGGCCAACGCCAGCAGAGTGCTGGGCAACCTGGGCGACGACATCCTCTCCAAGATCACGCTGAAGAGCGGAGTGGGCTCCATTGTGGAGACGGGCTCAGACGACGGGCACTTCATGGCACTCAGGGGCCCGGTTACCCTGAGGCACATGCGCTTCCGCCTGACCGACCTGGACGGCAACGTCGTCCGGCTTCGCGGGTCGTCTTTGTCGTTCGTGTTGTATCTTGACCACGTAAAATTAAATGGAGCCGACCGAACAAGAGGCGCAAGAGGTGGAGGCGCACGCTGCGCCGGAACACGCTGCGCCACACGCTACGCCACACGCTGCGCCACACGCTGCGCCGGAACCGAAACGGCGGGGCAGGCCCCCTGGGAGCAAAAACAAACCTAAGCAGGACGTGCCTACTGAGCCGGCTGCTCCAAAGCGCAAGCCAAAACCGGTTGAGACGCCGGCGGAGGCTCCGGTTGAGACGCCGGCTGAGGCACCGGCTGAGGCACCGGCTGCACCGGAGCCGCCTCAGCTCACAAGAGAGCAGCAGCGCGCCCTGCGCATGCTGGAGAGGCAGTCCGCTTATGACCGGCTGACCACAGGCGCAAGCGTACTGGTATAAAAGCATGATGTCGATTGAGCCCCGCAACGAGCCGCGGATGCTCCGGTGGTTCCGCAAGACGTACCCCAGTTACAACTTGCAGCCGCTGCTGCTGAAGCGCTACCGAGAACTGGAGGAGTCGCGGGCCTTCAACAACTGGCTGGGCGAGCGCAGGCAGGCGCAGGAGGGGCAGCGGCACCTGGACGACGTGAGCCGGCTGACGGAGGCCGTGCACCGCCAGGCACCACAGCTGCGCTACGCGCGGGCCGAGCGCCGGGGAGTGGAACGGGCGGCGGACGAAGTTGCGCAACGGTAAAGAGATGAAGACCTCTCTCTTTAGAGGAGGTTTTCCAAATGGCTTATATTCTACCTGAGAGGCTTCTGACACTCGTCCGTCCAGCATTTGACCTCGTCCTGCGAAGGATTCGAAGTCTAAAACGCTGCGTGCAGGCGTGTGGCTGCAAAATAGAGACCCCTAGATATGCTTGCAATTTGGCTCCAGGTTGCATTTCAAGCGAGCCAAGCTTTGCAGGGCTAAGGAAAAACAAAAAAAATCAAAAAAAGGGGTCCAAAAAAAAAGGGGTCCCCGAAAAAAAGGGAAAAGGGGTTTCCTTTGGCAAAGCTTGACATCGCTTGAAATGCAACCTGGAGCCAAATAGCAGCGCATATCTAGGGGTCTCTATTTTGCAGCCACACGCCTGCACGCAGCGTTTTAGACTTCGAATCCTTCGCAGGACGAGGTCAAATGCTGGACGGACGAGTGCTAGAAGCCTCTCAGGTACAATATAAGCCATTTGGAAAACCCCCTCTACAGAGAGAGTATAAGCCATTTGGAAAACCCCCTCTACAGAGAGAGGTTCGCCTGAGAACTGCTGAAAAGTCTTCTAAAGAGAGGGATACAGGGAATGCAGGGATTCCCTGCAGAAACCCTGCATTGAAATTCCCCCAGGATTTCTTGCTATACGCTTAATTTCTTCAACACAAGTGCCAACACATTTGCCACTCGTGTTCACATTTCTGCCGCGCCAAGCCGCTATACGCGCTTAATTTCAACATGTCGGATTACATGTCGGATGAACATGTTCTTGGCACTCCGGGTGCGCCACCCTGCCGAGCCCGCGCCAAGGGATTCTTCCCAGGAAAAAAAAATTCCAGTCCGCCCGTGGGGGGAGGACTGCAGCACGCTTTTTTTTGCCAATGGCTGCAAGGCCGCGCCTGCCCGGCATTGAAGCCGCGCCAAGCCGCTGAACCCCCACTCTCCCCCGCGTCCTTGCTATATGTGCTATATGTGCTATATCTTACACGCCAAGCCGCTGAACCTCCACTCTTCCCCGGCTCGTTGCTATATGTGCTATATGTGCTATATGGGTCTTACACGCCAAGCCGCTGAACCTCCCCTCTCCCCCAGCTCCTTGCTATATGTACTATATGTGCTATATACTCTGTACGCGCGAAATCTGTACTATATGTGCTATATAGGGCCATATAGCACATATAGTACATATAGCAAGGAACCCGGGGAGAGTGGATGTTCAGTGGCTTGCCTTGTGAGACCCATATAGCACATATAGCACATATAGCAAGGACCCGGGGGGGGAGTGGATGTTCAGCGGGTTGCCGCGCCCTGCGTAGCCTCCCTGCCGCGCCCTGCGTAGACACCAGCGTACGCGCCGCATGTTTGCATGGTTTTTGCATGTGGAACAGCTTGTTTTTTGCATGATTTTGCATGACATGATTTTGCATGACATGATTTTGCATGGCATGATTTTGCATGGTTTTTGCACGTTTTTTCGCACGGTGTTGCATGTTGCACGTCTTTTCGCATGACATGTGCATGTGGCTCAACCCCGTGCCCCCTCCCCCTGTTTTTTTTCCTGTCAGGCCGTACGTAGGTTCATCCTGGACATCCTGAACTTCTGCGAGGCGGGGCGGTGCCGAGCGGGCACCAGTAAGTAGCAGTGCCGAGCGGGCACTAGTAACTAGATGTGCCGAGCGGGCACGTGCCGAGCAGGCACAGGCAGTGCCGAGCGGGCACGTGCCGAGCCTGGCGCTTAAAGTGCGAGCGGGCACAAAAAAAAACAAAAAAATAAAAAAAAAAAAAATAACAAAAAAAAAAAAAAAGAAAAAAAAAAAAAAAAAAAAAAAAAAAAAGAAAAAAATAGTAGAACCCCGGTGCCGAGCTGGACCGTGGAGGGGGTGCAGTTTTTTGCCGAGCGGGCACCTAGTACTAGATGTGACGAGCAGCACCGTGCCGAACAAGGCAACTAGAATGTGGCCGAGCGGGCACGTGCCGAGCTGGCACCGTATTGTAGACGCTAGCGCCAAGGCGCCAAAGAGCGCAAGGCGGCAGGCGTGGAGGCCACTGTGGTTGAGTGGCTCGCCCAACGGCTTAGTACTGGCTCGCCCAACCGGCTCGCCCAAGTACGGGTTCGCCCAACTGGCTCGCCCAACCCCTTAGTACTGGCTCGCCCAACCTCGTTTGATGGCTCGCCCAACGGGTTCGCCCAACCACGTTTGATGGCTCGCCCAACGGCTTAGTACTGGCTCGCCCAACCCCTTAGTACTGGCTCGCCCAACTGGCTCGCCCAACTGGTTCGCCCAAGTACTGGCTCGCCCAACGGCTTTGTACTGGCTCGCCCAACTGGTTCGCCCAAGTACGGGCTCGCCCAACTGGCTCGCCCAACCTCGTTTGATGGCTCGCCCAACGGGTTGGTCAGCGGCAAGTCCGAGTGCGCAAGACGTTCGTGTCGTCATTGAAGAGTTCGATACAGTGGAGGACAAAATCCTCCACTGCCAATTCCCGGCCGCACCTCCCGGGTGCGGGCCTGCCGTCAATCCTGTCGTGACCACAGGATTGCTCACTCAATCCTGTGTTGGGTACAGGATTGCTCACTCAATCCTGTGGTGGGCACAGGATTGCTCACTCAATCCTGTGTTGGGCACAGGATTGCCCCTGAATCCTGCGCTGGGCACAGATGGGCAGCGATGAAGAATTACGAGAATTTTAATGTGTCAGAGCGACACATTAAATCCTACCGCTTTCCAGGACAGCGAGGACGCGAGAGAGAGGTGCGCGCCTGCCCCTTAGTACTGGCTCGCCCAACTGGCTCGCCCAACGGGTTCAGCGGCAAGTCCGCGAGTGCGCAAGACGTTCGTGTCGTACTGGAAGTATACCAGGAATTGAAGGATAATATCCTTCATTTCAAATTCCCTGGTGCGGGCAAAGTTCCGAGGCACTTCGTGTTCACAGCCGAGCCTGCCCGGCATCGGAGCCTCCTGAGCCCGCGCCAAGGTCGAGATTCTTCCCAGCAAAAAAAAATGTCGAAGTTGTCGTCTAAGCCGACAACTGTGAGAAAAAAATTCCAGTGGGGGGACAACTGCCTTCGGCGAACCTGCCCGGCAGAACCGCGCCAGCCCGCCGACATGGTGGGCACGCAGCTTCGCACCAACTGCGAAGCAGTGTCCGGTTTTGCCGGCCACTGGCTCCATCGTGCGCAGGTCTCGCTTTTGACCGGCGAAATCGGTCAAATTGCTGAAGGAGCTCAAACGGTGAGCTCCTTCAAATTCGCAGGTCGGGTGTTGCGCTGGCGTTCGCCTGAGAATCTGCAGATTCTCATTGTTTGAGAAACTGCTGAAAAGTCTTCGAAGTGTGCGAAAAAAACATACACATGCCCCGTTACAAATTCCACGCCAACGTGCGGGCCTGGTGCGGGCCCTGTGACACGTGCGGAAACTTGTGCCGAAGAGGGGTTGGTGTGTTTGACACACCAACAAGCGTGAGGGAAGTGTGTCAAAAACTAACACACTTCCCGAATCACATCTCCGAACGGCCGGAACGCCACGAAGGACCTGTGAGGGCGCGCTAAAGTACAACACCCCTGCGTTAATGACCTACTCCTACGAAAACATGTTTGAAGGACCTGTCACCGGCAACATCCCGGAGGTCCTGGACAACGGAGAGGTGACTGACGGCACGCACGTCACCGCAGGGCAGCTGGCCCTCGCTCTCACGCCGTACGCTCAAGTAACGGACCTGGCGGTAAACACTGCGGCGTCCGGCAACAACGCGGCCGCCATCCAGTCCCTGGACCGCGGAGCTGGCCTCAAAGCTGGACAGCAGCGCGCTGGCGCCGGCGATTGCGCCCCTGGCCACGGCGGCGGCCCTGGCCACCACGGACGGGCAGGTGGCCGCGCACGGAAGCAGCATCGCCGCGCTGCAGAGCTCGCTGACCACGGGTCTCTCCAACAAGGCAGACCAGTCGGCGTTCGACGTGCTGGAGGGCGTGGTGGCGACGAAGAGCACCCCCGACGGCGTGGACCTGAAGCTGTCCAACTACAGCACCACGGCGGCCATGAACGGCTCCAACGCCTCGGCCAACAACGCCACGCTGGCCACGGTGGCCGCCAACTACGGTCTCAAGACGGTGGTGGACCAACACTCCCTGGACATAGCGGCGAGGATCACGCCGCTGGAGGTGGACACCAAGGTGGCCAACGCTCTCCTGGGGGCCGTCACCGCCGCGGCGCTGGCTTCCGAGCTCGCGAGCAGAGACGCCACCATCTCGGGGCTGCAGGCCTCCAAGGCGGACGCCAGCGCACTGACCGCGTACGCCCTGCTCTCGGCCGGGGACACTTCCTCCGAGGTGGACTCAAAGATCTCGACCGCTCTCCTGGGCGCCGTCACCACGGCAGCCCTGGACGCCGCCCTCGCCGGCAAGGCGGACGCCAGCGCGCTGGCTCTCCACGGTGGACGGACTTCCACTGGAGGTAGACACTAAGATAGCAAATGCGCTGCTGGGCCTCGCCACCGAGGCCTTCGTCGCAGCGCAGCTTGCTAGCCGGGACGCCAGCATCACGGCGCTCCAGGCCTCCAGGGCCGACGCGGCGCTGCTGGCCTCGTACGCCACGAACGCCGCGCTCTCCGCCAGCGAGACCGCGCTCCAGAGCGCCCTCGACGCAATCCTCGCGGAGCTCGCCGCCCTGCAGCTTCCCGGAGGCGGAGTTGTTAACGCGCCGGCCTGGGCGGGCTTCACAACTTGGGAGCACGTTCAGGGAAGCAACGTCGTTCGCAACCTGCACTTCGTGGCTCCTCTCTCTGCTGCGCTGGCCAACGGCGACGACACGCTGAGCATCACGGCAGACTGCTACTCCACGGCGGGCACTGACGCTGCCATAACAGCAGCCCTGCTGGCCTACTACCCCTCGGCGCAGGTAGACGCGCTGTTGGGAGACTACCGCACAGGGCCAGCGCAGGACGCTGAGACGACCAGCGCCATCACAGCGGCGCTGCTGGCCTACTACACCTCGGCGCAGGTAGACGCGCTGTTGGGAGACTACCGCACGGCAAGCGCGCAGGACACGCAGACGCGGGCCGCCATCGCGGGCGCGCTGCTGGCCTACCGGACGGGCCCGGACCAGGACGTCTTCACAACCAACCAAATCACCTCGGCGCTGGTGGCGTACCGTTCAGCCGCAGACCAGGACACGGCAACGGCCTCGAGCATCGCAGCCGCGCTGCTCAGCTACTACACCATCGCACAAGTAGACGGCCTCCTTGCGGGCAAGCTCGGAGTCACGGAGGCGGCCTCGGCCCTGCAAATAGCAGTGCGCTTTCCGGACGACGGAGGGGCCGACGAGGTGGTGGCCGCCATAGGAGAGCAGATCTGGCCCCCACGGACGTCTCACTGTCAAACTGGACGGTCCGCCCCAGCAGCGGCTGCAGCGTGGTCCTGGCCACGCACACCGCGGGAGTGAGCGTGGACGGCTACACCCTGACCCTGGCGGCGAACCCGTGGAACATTGTGCGCACCTACAACTTGACGCCGGGCCGAGAGCTCCTCTTCGCCTGCCGCTACCGGCTCGGCACGGCCTCCAACTTCGTGGTGTACATGTCCGAGGCCGACAACGTCTACGACCCGTTGTACGGCAGCTTCGTGGGCGACCAGGGCGTTTGGAGCACGGCCAAGATGTACTTCACAGTGCCGCCCAACGGAGTGGCGAAGCTGCACTTCGGCGCGCACTTCCAGGCGCCCGGCCTGCCCAACCAAACGGCTGGAACGGTGGACGTCTACGGCCTCCAGATCCTGGACGCAACCCTGGAGACCGGCAACACAGCGGAGGAGGACACGGCGGCCTCGGCGCTGCTGCTGAAGCACGAGTTCCTCGACGGAGGGGCCGACGACGTCACGCTGGCCACCCTGGGCGAGGTGCTGCTGGAACCCACGCTCACCACATTAGGAAATTTTTTGGTGCGCTCCAACAGCCAGAGCTCCGTGGCCTCGGCCAGCTTCACGGTGGGAGGCTTCCAGCTGGAGGGCTACGCCATGACCCTGAGCGCCTTCGCCTGGAACATTGTGCGCACCTACACACTGACGCCAGGGAGACGCTACTCCTTCGGCTGCCGGTACCGGCTGGGCACGGCCTCCAACTTGGTGATGTACGTCAGCGCGGCCGACAACGACTACGTGGGCGTCACCGGCACCTTCCTCGGCACGCCCGCGCAGGGAGTGTGGAGCACGGCGCGCCTGGACTTCTCGGTGCCGCCGGGCGGAATCGCGAAGCTGCACCTCGGAGCCTTCGGCGGCTCCATCCCCGGGCTGGTGCAGCAGTCGGCGGGCACGCTGGACCTGTACAGCATGCAGATCAGGGCCAGCGCCTTCGAGGGAGAGTCTGACCCAGGAAAACGGACCTGCTGGCGGACTCGCTGGCCCTCACGGGCTCGGCCACGCTGGACGGGCTCACCGCGCAGGGCAACGTGGGCTGCGACCAGCTGCTGTGCAACGACGTGAACTGCACCGACGTGTTCACCACGGGCGTGGACGCCTCGGGCACAGTCTCCTGCGCTGCGCTCACGGCCGGCACCGTCGCCGGAGCCACGCTGTCGTCCACGGGGGCCGTGTCAGGCAGCTCGCTGAGCATCACTGGCGCGGCCAGCGTGGGCCTGCTGAGCTCCGCCACAGGAATCACGGGCAGCACGTTGACCATCAACAACACGGCCAACGCCGGGAACTTCACCACGGTGGGCGACGTGTCCACGGGGACACTGACGGCCTCGGGCGCAGCGACCGCGGCGAGCTTCGCAGCCACCGGCGCGCTCACGGGCGCCACGCTGACGATCACCGGTGCGGCCTCCGCGGGCCCGCTGGACTGCGAGAGCCTGGACTGCACCTTCACGGCCACGAGCGGCGGAGTGTCGACGGGCAGCGTGGTGTGCGGCGACGTGACGAGCTCGGGCACGGTCCCCGCGCCGCAGCTCTTCGCGTCCAACACGCTCACCGTGACCAACACCTCCGACTTCTCGGACGATCTCTTCCTGACGTAGAACTGGGCGGGCTGGAGCAAGCTGCAAGTGTCCAACAACAGCGCGGCCCCCGACAGCGGCCCGGAGCTGCGGCTGCTGGGCAACCAGAGCGCCAGGGTCTTCCTGGAGCGGGACGGCGGGGCGCACCAGTGCGAGCTCATCATGAACAACGACGAGGCGCTGGTGCAGACGAAGAGCCTCTCCACGCAGCTGTCCCTGACCACGAACCAGAGGAACCCCGGCTGCCTCGTGATCGCGGGCAACACGGGCAACGTGTCTGCAACACGAGCTTCACGAATTTGTCGGACAGCCGGGTGAAGACGGAGATGGCCGAGGCCGACGTGGCGGAGCTCCAGCAGCTCTTCGACTCCGTGGAGGCCAAGCAGTACAAGCGCCCGGACATGAACGGGGACCTGAGGCTGGGCTTCGCCTCGGACGACTTCGCAGGAACAAAGTGGAAGAATTTGACGGGGACCGCCCGGTGGAGCGACGGCACGGAGATGGTTACTCTCGACTACTCTCACCTCACCAGCGTGCTGTGGGGGGTGTGCAAGGGCTTCCAGGCCCGGCTGGACGCGGTGGAAGCCTGGCAGGCTCAGCGGGGCCCGAAGAACAAGTAGCTGTGCAGGCCTCCCTGCGTCCAGGGAACCTTGCTCAAGCTCCTTTTTGGGGCAACAAGTAAGTGTGAGCAGGCCTCCTCGCATCCGCGGAACCTTGCTCAAGCTCCTTTTTGGGTTATAAATGGAGGCGCTGAGGGACCTGGCCGACGACTTCAACGTGAGGGACCCGCGGAAGCTGTACCGACTCGCACGGCAGCGCGACCTCGACGTGACGCAGGCCATGGCCTTCGGGGCGCTGAAGGCCGACGTGGGCCGGCAGGTGCAGGCGCCCCGGCCGCGCGCGCTGGGCAAGTCGGCCGCCGAGGGGCCGAACGACCGGCTGCAGGCCGACCTCATCGACTTCAGCCAGAACACGCGGGGGAAGACAAAGTACGGCCTGGTGGTGATGGACGTCTTCACCCGGGAGGCCGCCGTGGAACCTCTACAGAACAAGAACGCCGAGACGGTGGGCCGCGCCACCAAGCGCGCCGCGCGGGAGCTGACGGGGGACGACGGGAACTTCGTGGTCACGACGGACCTGGGCAACGAGTTCGCCACGCTGGACCGGGAGCTGCCCGAAAATGCCGTGCACCGCACGAATCGGCCCGAGGACCGCAACGCCATTGCCGTGGTGGACCGGGGCATCCAGACGCTGAAGAAGGACCTGGCCACGAGGGTGGCGCGCAAGGGCGGGCAGTGGAGCGACCACTTCGAGCGGGCGGCCGGGGCCTACAACGCGCGGCCCCACGAGACGGTGCCCGGCGCGCCCGAGGACGTGGAGAAGCAGCCGGCCACGGAGTTCAGGGTCCTCCAAGACAACGCCGACAAGTTCCAGCACCACAAGGACCTCACCGAGCGGCGCGTGAAGGCGGTGCAGGACGCGGGCGCCTTCCGAGCGCCGACGAACGCGGCGAGGAGCTTCAACCCTCAGTACGGCGACGTGCAGCGGCTGGGGGCCGTGGACTCCATGACCGTCCGCAGCACGGAGGGCCGTGAGACCCTGCTGAAGCTGGCGCTGCCGGCGCCGGGCAGCGGCAACGCGGCGGGCCGGCTGACGAGACGCAGGCCGGCGGCTGTGAGGCAGCTGGACGACTTCCTGGCGCCTCCGAGGCCCAGGACCCTCGACTAGTTTGAAAATGATTTTTTGAGGCACGCTCAGGCCTCTGCATTTCCGAGGAAGCTTGATCGGACCCGTTTTGGCGCAAAAAAAACTTTGATCACACTCAAGTTTGCCTGATCGAGCGTGCGCAGGCTGGGGGGAAATTCCCGGAGCCTGCTCAGCTCCTTTTTGGTGCTCGGGGAAACCAACGGGTTGGGCGAACCAATCAACGCGGGGCTGGCATGGGCAAACCGTGCAAAACCCGTGCAAAAGCTATTCCTCTAGTGCCTACATTGATGTAGGCACTGTAAGAATAGCATTTTTGTGGCGCAAAACCGTGCAAAACGAGCTATTACTCCAGGGTCTACATTGATGTAGGCCCTGGAGTAATGGCATTTCGTGGCGCAAAACCGTGCAAAACGAGCTATTCTTACAGGCCGTACATACATGTACACCCTGGAGGAATAGCATTTTGTTGCGCAAAACCGCACAAATGTTTCTGGGTTTGGCTCCACTCTCCCCCAGCTCCATGCTATATGTGCTATATGTGCTATATGGACGCCAACCCGCTGAACATCCACTCTCCCCGGGTTCCTTGCTATATGTGCTATATGTGCTATCTCACAAGGCAAGCCACTGAACATCCACTCTCCCCGGGTTCCTTGCTATATGTGCTATATGTGCTATATCTCACAAGGCAAGCCACTGAACAGGGTTCCTTGCTATATGTACTATATGTGCTATATACTCTGTACGCGCGAAATCTGTACTATATGTGCTATATAGGGGCCATATAGCACATATAGTACATATAGCATGGACCCGTGGGGGAGTGGATGTTCAGTGGGTTGCCTTGTGAGATATAGCACATATAGTACATATAGCATGGACCCGTGGGGGAGTGGATGTTCAGTGGGTTGTCTTGTGAGATATAGCACATATAGTACATATAGCATGGACCCGGGGGGGAGTGGATGTTCAGTGGGTTGTCTTGTGAGATATAGCACATATAGTACATATAGCAAGGAACCCGGGGGGAGTGGATGTTCAGTGGGTTGTCTTGTGAGATATAGCACATATAGTACATATAGCATGGACCCGGGGGGAGTGGAGCGGGTCAGCGCGCCCAACTGTGCGTCTTTGGGCAAGACGGCCTCACGAGCCCGGCAAGGGTGTGCGCCAGAGCGGTCAGCGCGCCCAACTGTGCGTCTTTGGGCAAGGCTGATCTGTATGCGTTCGGTCGGGCTTCTGCCTGGTCTGGGCCCTTAAAAGGCAGGCCCCCGTGTCGCGAATTACTGGCCGTTGTACAAGGCCCTCAAACTCTCCGCCATGGAGACCGCCTTGTCGGACCCGAACTTTCGCCTCTCGCGCACAGAGTCCTTGACACACTGCGCCGTCACTTCCACGAGGATGCAGCGCTTCAGCACCGCGCGCGTGTCCGCGTCGAAGACCTTGTCAAGCGGGCGAGCGCGCCACTCAAACCCGTCGAGCATGAGGTCCGGAGGGCAAATCTTTGCCATGTCGTCCAAGCTGTGGTGGAGTTTCGCCAGGTCCTGCACCGTGATGATCCTGAACGTCTCCGCAGGCACCTTCACGTCGTTGTAGCGACATTTGATGGTGGATGGCAAGTCGGGCGACAGACCGAGGAGATGCTTCAGCGTGTCCACTCCCCCGCCTTGGGCGCCGATGTTGCTGCTGCTGATCTGAAGCTCGTCCAGGAACAAAGGCCTCTCGTCGCGCAGGAGGCTGCGCTCGACCGCGGATCGCAGCATGTCCGGGCTGGACACCATGACGAACTCGTCCAGACCCACGTCGCGGGCCACCAAGGCTGCCAGGCAACTTGCCAGGGGAGTTTTCCCCTTGCCGCTGTCTCCGTAGAAGATCAGAGTCCTTCGCTCGTCGCGAGCTCGCCCGTAGGCCTCGAAAAAGTCCAGTGGCTGCTTCTGGTGGACCTCGGGGTTGTACCACCAGCAGTTCACGGTGCTCTCGTTGATGACGAAGTCGGTCATCAGAAGTTGGCGATGGCGCGACACCAGCAGGCTCTCCGTTTGCAACTGGTCGTCCTGGAGTTGCTTGCGGAGCTGCAAGAGGGCCCTGCTCTGCAAGTGCACGAACTCGTCCTCACTGTTCGGCGGGCGCTTGCCGGTGTTCAAGGCCTTGTCGCCTCGGAAGGTCGTGTCGAGCTTGATGAGATGGCTCTGGAACTCGGACGTCGTCATATCGCCGTAGTTCTTCAAAACCCGTCGTGGGGAGAACTCTGGCGCCGGAGGTTCGTTTGCTGCAACAAGGCCGTCGTACTCGCCCCGACACATGGCCCGCATGGTCCCCTTCTGCTCCAAGCAGTTGGCCATCAGCTTCACGACATCGTGAAGCTTCCCCTTGCCAAGCTTGTAGAGCTGGGTGGACGCCGAGGATGGGGCAGCAGCTTCATGGTGGGCTTGTGGAAGAAGACCCACAAGTTTGCCCCTCTTTCGGGTCGAAGCACGACGTGGTGGCCGACGTCAGGAGGCTGGGCTTGGCCCACGAGGCGCCACGCCATCCAAGCGCAACCTTTGCCCTGGTACTTGTCGTCCCCCACGCTGTAAAGGCACTCCAGCAGTTCTGCTTCGGACACACCCGGGCCTGTGTGGCGGAACTCGCAGGGAAACAGAACGTGGTTGCTGCTGTGGAAGACGGGAGCGGCCTTGTTCCTCATGAAATCCTCCTCTCGCGGCTCGGCGGCCCTTGGCAGCAAGAAGGTTACCTCCGGCTCCGGCTTCTCCGGCTCGCTCGCCTCGCTCGCCTCGCTCGCCTCGCTCGCCTCGCTCGCCTCGCTCGCCTCGCTCGCCTTCCTCTTCAAGTTCAGGAAAATGGGCTGGCGCGGAGACTGAGGCTTCACGGGCGGAGAGTCCGGGGCGGCTTCGCGGCGATCCAACCACTCCACCAGGCGATGCTCCAAGTTCGTCGCCGGGTAGTCTTCACCCGCGGGCTCCTGGCCGGCCTTGACGAGTTCTTCAAAGATGGGCAGAGCCTGCTTGCAGCCGATGCTGTGGTAGGACAGTATCTCCCGCATGTCGCCCAGGGTCTCGAGCACGCGAGTCCCCATTCTCACGGAGAGCGGAAGGGCGGTAGACAGCACCAGGTTCGCTGCCGCCTCGCGCGCCTCGCGCTCGCACTCGGATCGAGTCGCCATCGCAGACTGAGCTTGCTTCTCGAGCAAATAGTGACTTTGTTGAAAGCCAGCTGTGTTTAAACCCTACAAGCACCACCCCGCCCGCTGTGAAAACGCTCTGACGGCCTGATAACCCGTTTGAACGCACCCCCGACTTGGCCGCGCCGAGCAAAAAAAAACTGGGCCGTAAAAAAAGAATGGCAAGTTGGGCGAGACAACGACAGCAGATCACGGAGGCCGCGGACGGCGGCGCCTGGGCTCGCACGGGGGCGGATGGTGCCGTCGTGCTGAACCTGCGGCGCGGCCCGGGGGCCTACGCGCTGCTCTCGCGCGCGGACGGGCAGCTGACCGGGCGGGCCAGCACTACTACTCCCACCTGGGCCTGCGGCCCCCCAGCAGGGACTTCGACTACAACCAGCCCCTCATCCGCGAGGGGCCCAACGACTACATCCTGCTGCGCAACGGGCAGAAGAAGCTCGTGCGCTCCCTGCAGGGCGGAGAGCACCGGCTGACCAAGCTGGGCAAGGGCTTCTTCCGCGACAAGTACTACGAGTACCTGGTCCACGTGCCGGTGATCATCCGGGGCAGGCGGCGCAGCGGGCGGAACTACGAGCGCAGGGACTGGCTGCCGGTGAATGAGCTGGGCGGGGCCACGAAGCACCCGGCCCACCTCACGGAGGAGCAGGTGGCGCAGCGGGTCAGGCAACAAGTGGAGGCCTCGCTGGACCGCGGCCCCATCCTGCAGCTCTCGGACGAGACCTACTTCCTCGACCCCGAGGGGCACTGGGTGGTCAGCACCCAGAGCACGCACTACAGGAACTCCAGGACCGAGGTGGAGACGCTCCTGCGCCAGCGCATGAGGGGCCTGAGGAGCGTGAGCTTCCAGCTGCCCTGCGAGGAGGACGTGCTGCCGAGCGCCTTCGAGGACAAGCCGCTCTGCGTGCCCCGGCAGCTGGCCGAGCTGCTGCCGCTGAGCGTGGAGGAGGTGTGCGCGGACTTCGACGCCATGCTGCGCCACGACTGGAGGCGCCTCGGCATCTCCGCCGAGGAGGTGCGAGAGTTCTGCGTGTGGCGCAACGCGCCGATGCGCGTGCTGAGCTCGCAGGGCGACCTGGTGGACAGCTACGACCCGGCGCTGAAGGAGCACCGCACCGTGTGCTTCTTGGCCTTCGACGGGCACTGCTACATGTACGGGCCGTGAAGCGGGCGCTGGAGCGGCAGGCGGCGCGCGTGCTCTACCGGGGCGAGGCGAGGCAGACCCTGCCGCCCATCCAAGAGTGGAGGCGCTTCGACGCCGCGGACGTGCAGCCGGGGCTGTTCTGGTGCGAGGACCTGCGGGAGGCGCGGCGCCAGCTCATGGCCGTCGGCGAGAGCCCCAAAGTGGCCATCAGCAGCCCGGCGCAGTACTGCGGGCTGAGGCTGAGGCGGGGCACCTGGATCCGAGAGCTGCCGGAGGAGCACGAGGTGCTGCGGAGGTGGTGCGAGGCGCTCAACCAGGAGTACCGGGGCCAGCGCCTGGCCGGCTTGGCGCACGAGATTTTTTTGAAGTTGCTCAAGGCGAAACGGGAGGTGCCCGGCGCGGCGGAGAGGCAGAAGACCCTGGCCGCGCAGGACGGCAAGTGCGCGCTGTGTGGATGCGGGCTGACGGCCGGCACCTGCGAGCTGGACCACGTGGTGCCGGTGAGGCAGGCCTTTGCGGGCAGCGTGCAAACTCTGCAGGCGCTGTGCGGCGACTGCCACAGCGAGAAGACGCTGCGAGAGAGCGCGCAGCCCACGAGTTTGGAGAGCCGCGTGGCCCCCGGCGTCATGGAGTACGTCCGGAGCCCCAAGCTGCCTCCTCTGGTTTTTGAGGCGCAGACGTGCGCAAAGGACAGCACGTACGACGGCGTGGACGTGGTGCGCTGCAGGCGCAACGGGCTGGCCAACGCCCCCTTCCCCCTGCCCATCCTGTGCCCGGCGGACGGCGTTGAGCCCGTGAACGGCGTGCTGCCGGACCTGGGCTTGGTGGAGGGCTGCTGCGACGCGAGGCAGTCCTGCCTGAACCTGTTGCCGTACGTGGGCCCGGCTGGTACCCGAAGGTTTCGCTGGCCGCGATGCTGGAGCTGGGCGTCTGCCGCTGGGACCACATCGTGTTGGGCATCTCCGCGCGGAGCCACGTGGACGCGGCGACGCTGCGGCGCGCGCTGGAGCGCATGGACGCCGCGTGGCCCGACGGCGAGGAGCACATGGCCAAGCTCAGCGAGAACGCGATGATAGGCCTGTGGGCGCGCAGCACGGAGGTGGTGTACAGCGTGCGCAGCAGCAGCAGCGAGCTGGACGGCGCGGGCGCGGACTTCTCTCAGGCCTTCGCCTACGAGGGGGGCATGGTGTGGGACTTCGTCTACGCGCGGAGGCTGCTGAGCAACGGCACCTACCGCCCCAACCACGACGCGGTGCTGGGCTTCGAGCACTGCATGGTGGCCAAGGCCCGGCGCATCCTGGACGCGCCGCCGCGCTACCTCGCGCAGGTGAAGACGGACTGCCTGCTGACGCAGCGGCTGCCGAAGCGCTTCACGGAGCGGCTGCGGGCGCTGGAGGCGCTGCGCCACCCGGACGGCACGCCGGTCTACCGCGTGCAAGAGACGAAGCCGTTGCTGGGCAGCAGCAGGGCGCCGCGCATGGAGGCGGAGCGCCCCAAACAACGGAGGTGGAACGAGGTGGATGACCCTGTGGGCCACTGCCTGGCGGGCAACTCCCTGCTGCTCACGGGCCTGCCGGCACCGGAAAAGGACCCCCCCGCCCCCCCCCCCACACGCACCTGGCCCGCACCATTGTGGCGAGGCTGCGAGAGCAGGGCGAGGCGGTGCACCTGGTGTCCAAGACGCACTGCTCCGCGCAGAACCAGGGCCTGGGGGCGCAGACGGCCGACCACTGGGTGCGCAGGTACGTGCGCGGGGGCAGCGCGCAAAAGCTGGACTGGCTGGTGGTGGAGGAGATCACGCAGCTGGACATGGCGCTCTGGGTGGACCTGGCCTGCGTGGGGCTGAACGCCGACGTGAAGTTCCTGCTGCTGGGAGACTTCCGGCAGTTGCCGGCCGTGCTGGACTCCTGGGCCGGGCGGCCCATCAGCGCGCCGTTGGAGCACAGCCAGCTGATCCGCGACCTGGCCGGCGGGCACAGGCACAGCTCACGGAGAACATGCGCTCCGACCCCGGCATCTTCAACTTCGCGAAGTGGCTGCGGTCGGCGAGGAGGCGTGCCCCACGCTGGAGCAGGCCAAGGCGAGGCTGAAGGAGCTCTTCCCCTCCAAGCCCGGGTGGCCGGACACCACGCTGGTCATCAGCCACAGCAAGCGCATGGCCGTGAACGCAGCGGCGAACCGGGCCCTGGCGCCGGAGGGCTCAAAGCTCCTAGAGCTGGAAGTCATCCACATAGATTTGGGTGGGTGTGATAAATCTATAACACAGAACAGCCCGCAGAGCATGAGGGTGTGGCCGGGGCTGCGCCTCATCGGGGCCGGCGGAAAAATTCCCAAGGGCGTCTTTGTGGCCGTGGCGGAAGTGGAACCGGACGGAGTGAGGCTGGACAACGGCATGCGGCTGAAGAACCAGGAGCTGCTGCGGGCCACCCGGCCCAGCCACGCAGTTACCTACGCCAGCTGCCAGGGACTCACCCTCCACAACCGCGTCCGCCTGGACCTGGAGTCCTGCCACCTCACGCTGCGCCACCTGTACGTGGGCGCCTCGCGGCCACGAGCTCCGAGCTGCTGGAGGCGGCCTAGAACGGGCAGCACGGCGCCTCCAGGGGCTCCAGCATGAGGTGGCGCACCTCGAAGAGCACGCCCCACTGCCTGCCCATCAGCCACACGTGCCGGGCCTCCACAAGCGCGCGCCCCCTGCGGCGCGCGAACTCCGCGGGGCGCGGCACGCGGTTGCCGGCCGGGTCCCAGAAGAGGCAGCGCTCCAAGTCCATCTTGCACTTCACGTGCTTGCCCTTGGCGCTCACCTTGACGGCGCGCTGCAGCTGGCTCTCAAGCTCGGCGCGGGTGACCCCCGGAAAGGGCGTCTGGAAGATGATCATGTCGTCGACGACGGCCTGCTCCACCCCATCCGTCCACGCCCCCAGGTCGGTGTTGCTCGCAAAGCACACGCCCACCCTCTTGGCCCCGTCGTCCTGGAAGTTGCCGGGCTCCCACAGCACCTCCACGTCCGCCTTGCACACCAGCGCGCCCTGATGGGAGTCCTCTATGGACATGACCTTCCCCCCCTTGGCATTGGTCTGAACGTCCAGCCCGAGTGCAAGCTTCATTGCTCGGCTTTTTTTATCTCGCGGAGAAAAAATCCGGTCCGATGAACACGCGAGTTTTCCTGGTCGTCGCAGTGATCTTGCTCTTTAAAAATGCCGAGGCTCCTGGAGCTTTTCTGCGGCACCAAGTCGGTGGGCAGGGCCTTCGAGGCGGCGGGCTGGGAGGTCGTCTCCCTGGACATCGTGTCGAAATTTGAGCCCACCATCCTCTGCGACATCCGGAGCTGGGACTACACTACGTTCCCGCCGGGGCACTTCGACATGGTCTGGGCAGCCCGGTCTGCACGGAATACAGCCGCGCGCTGACGACGCGCCCGCGGCGGCTCCTGGAGGGCGACGCGCTGGTGCTCAGCGCCCTTGAGATCATTGCGCACTTTGACCCGCTCATGTGGATTGTGGAGAACCCGGCCACCGGGCTGCTGAAGACCCGGCCGTTCATGGATCCTCTGCCCTGGGTGGACGTGACCTACTGCATGTACGGGACTCTGTACAGGAAGCAGACCCGACTGTGGACCAACATGCGCTGGAGACCGAGCCGAGGGCTGTGCAGGCCCGGCAGCCGCTGCGAGGCGTGGCAGGACGGCAGGCACCTCCGGGCCGCGCAGCGGGGGCCGCGGCTGATGGAGGGGCAGTACGAGAGAGTCAGCCAATCACGCGAGCTGCTCTACAGCGTCCCTGCTGCGCTGTGCGAGGAGATTGCGCGCGCGGCCACGGAGGAGCTTGCGGAGCGGCTGAGCATTCCGGACTGATTCTTTAGGCTTCGTCTAATCCGACGGGCCTGGAATAAGCCCTTTTTTCCATGTTTTTGCATGTTTTTTGGGCGCACTCAAAAGCGGTGTCACGATTCATCAAAAATGATGAAGAGCGACACCCCCGCCTTTTTTCTCGTTTTTTTACTCAACTTAAGCGGTGTCACGTTTCACCAAAAATGGTGAAGCGTGACACCCCCGCCTTTTTTTCTCGTTTTTGGGCGCACACAAAAGCGGTGTCACGATTCATCAAAAATGATGAAGACCGGGCCTTAGTCAAGCACGGAAACGCCCGTGCCGGAGAGCGTCACCAGCTGGTAGGCCACCAAATGAATGAACAGGTCCGTCATCGTGCCGTCCAGGCCCTTGAAGGTGAACCGGGCAAGGTCGCCCGAGCGGGTGCTGACGACACTCAGCGGCATCTTGGGCACGCGCTCGGTGGGAAAGCCGGCAATGAAGCTGTGGCGCAGGTAGCCCACGCGGCCGATGTCGATGTTGCGCACCGTGTCGTCGTAGGTGCCCGCGAGGACGGAGAGGAAGTGGAAGTGCTCCGAGGCTCCCTTCATGGGGGTGTGTGGGTACTGCAGCTGCATCTGCGACTCCAGGAGGCTGTCCTCCTGCCTCGCCGCGCCGATGGGGGCCACGTCCTGCCCCGGGTTGGCCAGCAGGTGGATCTTGGAGCCCGCGCCGTTGTCCCAGAAGGTCACGAACGCGCCCATGAGTTTCGTGAAGGCGCGCGCCACGGTGACGTTGTGCTCCGCCACGCCGTTCGGGACGCTGGACTGCTGCGTGTGCATCGTGGGGTAGCTGAACACCAGGGACCTTCCTGAGAGGAGCACGCGGTTGAAGGACTCTACCAGCGCAGAGTCCAGGACGACCTGGGAGGCCAGAACTCGGACGTTCTGGATCTCGAAGTCGGTGCTCAGCGTGGCCCCCCGCCGGTGCGCCCCGGCGTTCTCGGACCACAGCGCAGTCGTGGCGTCCGCAAACTCGATTTCTATCACCAGGTTCAGCTGCGGCGGCAGCATCTTCCCGCAGCGCAGGATGCCCACCATGGTGGGGCGCAGCAGCACGTCCGCGTAGCCGCCCTGGTGCACCGAGCGGGCGATGCGCGGGTCGTCCACTTCGTCGAAACCCTCCATGGCCTTGTTGCGGTTGTACTCTCTGCCCTTCAGCAGGTCGTGCACGGCCACGGTGCGCCCGTAGTAGTTGATGTCGTCGCAGCGCTGGCCGTTGGCGAAGACCTGGACGCGCTGGACGAAGCAGGCGGGGTTGGGCGTGGCCGGGGCCAGCGGGTTGGTGCCGTCCGTGTTCCTGACGCGGAAGGCGATCTTGATGGACTCGGGGTCGATGAAGGACGTGCCGCTGGTGAGCGGGATGCGGCAGACCCTAGAGGTTGTGGGGGAGAAGGAGCTCAGCGAGCTGGGGAAGTACTGCACGTCATGCCGCGCCGTCACGTAGCTGGTGTTGCTCGTTTTCAGCTTGTAGTCCAGGCTCTGCATCAGCTCATCCTGGGCTCCGGCGGTGACTACCTCCATGCTTGTTTATATACACGCATTTTGACTCGTACGGCGAAGGAAAATGCTATTCTTCTAGGGTGTACATAGATGTACGGCCTGTAAGAATGGCGTTTTGTAGCGCAAAATCGTGCAAAAAATGGCATTCTTACAGGGCCTACATTTGCGTAGGCCCTGGAAGAATAGTATTTTGAAGCGCAAAACCGTGCAGAAAAAACTCTCCCCGAGGAGGAGGGTTTTTTATTTTTTTTACGCAGCCTCAATGTCTCGCGCCAGCTGGTCAAAGCTGGGCGGAGGCAGGCTCCGGCGTGACTGCCCGGAAGAACTGGAGCTCGCCCGCGAGCTCGGCTGAGACTGGGGCAGGGCCACGGGGTTCAGGCCCCAGGAGAAGGGGCGCGGCGTGTTGGACTGCGCCTGAACGCGGAAGCCGGACTGCGAGGAGGCGCGGCTGCTTGCGGGGCTGCCTGAAGTGCTGCTGCCGGAGCGCAGCGTGAAGTGCTGAGGCTGCGTGGCGTCGTTCATGCCGTTGGCGGACCGGACGTCCTGCACGGCCGCGTCCTCGCTGCCCTGCTGGGGCCGGAAGAGCGTGTTCTCGAGGACCCAACCCGTGCCGCGGGCCAGGCCGTAAGCTGCGCCGCCCGCAATGCCCACGGCCAGCCCGCCGTTGCCGCCGCGCCAACTCCCGCCGCGCCAGCCAACGTTCCAGCAACCTCGCCCGCGGTGGGCGCCAGGGCTGCTGCTCCTTCAGCCAGGCCCCCCAGGTACCCAAACGCTCCGCCCACGCCCTCGGCGGCAACGGCAACCTCGCCCTCCTCCGCAGCCACGGCCGCCGTCTCCTCTATTGCCTCCGCGCCACGCTCCACCTCCTGCGCGCGCTGCCCCGCCTCGTCCAGGAGGCGCTCCACGTCACTGGGCCGGCCTATGATCTGCGGAGGCGGCTGCGCCGGGCCCGGACGGGGCAGCACGTTCAGGCGCACGTACTCAGCTGCGTCCTGGGGCAGCTGAGAGCGGAAGGCCTGCGCGGCTGCGAGCCCCGCGGCCCCTGCGCCTACGAGGTCCGCTGCCGCCTGTGCGCCGTCTGCAGCGCTGCGCAAACGGCCCGTGATGGAGGGCGGCCCCTGACCGTTGCTGGCCAGCGCGTCGGCCTCCGGGTCTCCTGCAAGGTCGTCCTCGCCGAAGCGGTTTCCTTGGTACCTCCGCGCAAGGCGCACGTCCTCGTCCGTGGCCTCTGCGGGAGTGCGGAAGCCTTCCTCGGGAATTGCCTGCAGGGGCGTGTGCTGCAGGGGCCGGGGGTTGGGGTCCTCGCTGGACTGCACAAAATCGTCCAGGTAGAAGTGGCTTGTGATGAACGAGGTGGCCTTGCGGTCCGGCTGGTCCAGGGGCAGCGGCTCGTTCCGCTCCAGGTAGCCCACCACCTGCTCAAAGCGCGGGCGCTGGTTGAAGCCGTGCGCCCGAAGTGCCTTCATTTACTGTTGCGCAACTTCGTCCGCCGCCCGTTCCACGCCCCGGCGCTCGGCCCGCGCGTAGCGCAGCTGGGGTACCTGGCGGTGCACGGCCTCCGTCAGCCGGCTCACGTCGTCCAGGTGCCGCTGGCCCTCCTGCGCCTGCCTGCGCTCGCCCAGCCAGTTGTTGAAGGCCCGCGCCTCCTCCAGTTCTCGGTAGCGCTTCAGCAGCAGCGCTGCAAGTTGTAACTGGGGTACGTTTTGCGAAACCACCGGAGCATCCGCGGCTCGTTGCGAGGTTCAATCGACATCATCTTGCTTTTATACCAGTACGCTTGCGCCTGTGGTCAGCCGGTCATAAGCGGACCGCCTCTCCAGCATGCGCAGGGCGCGCTGCTGCTCTCTTGTGAGCTGAGGCGGCTCCGGTGCAGCCGGTGCCTCAGCCGGTGCCTCCGCCGGCGTCTCAACCGGTGCCTCAACCGGCGTCTCAACCGGCTTTGGCTTGCGCTTTGGAGCAGCCGGCTCAGTAGGCACGTCCTGCTTGGGTTTGTTCTTGCTCCCAGGGGGCGCCCCGCCGTTTCGGTTCCGGCGCAGCGTCCGGCGCAGCGTGCGGCGCAGCGTCCTGCACCTCTTGCGCCTCTTGCGCCTCTTGCGCCGCCTCGTGTTCGGTTGGCTCCATTTATTATACGTGGTCAAGATACAACACGAAGGACAAAGACGACCCGCGAAGCCGGACGACGTTGCCATCCAGGTCGGTCAGGCGGAAGCGCATGTGCCTCAGGGTAACCGGGCCCCTGAGGGCCATGAAGTGCCCGTCGTCTGAGCCCGTCTCCACAATGGTGCCCACTCCGCTCTTCAGCGTGATCTTGGAGAGGATGTCGTCGCCCAGGTTGCCCAGCACTCTGCTGGCGTTGGCCAGCTGGGCGCAGCGCAGGTAGACCTCGTTGTGCGCCATCATTTTGAGAAATTCGAAGACCTGCTGCCCGCCTGGACGAAGCTCGGGCCGAGCATGTGGTCGATGCTGAAGGGCTTGGTCGGAGAGGCGGCCGGCGCGGAGGGGTAGTCCGCGGCATCTGGGAATTTGGCGCAGCTCCAGGTCGTTCAGGATCAGCCGGTTGCCGTCGTAGGCAACGCTCAGGCTGTTTGTGGTCTCGCCGTAGGTGGCGGTGGCAAAGTTGGAGCTGATCAGGCGGCCAGCCGTGCGCCAGTGTACGCGCCCTGGGCAACAACGCCCAGTTCAGCGTGCCCAGCGCGGCGTCGACCCAGTAGAGGTAGCGGCCCCGGTCCGTGGACAAAAAGCTGTCGGCCAGGCGGATCTTGTAGACGGCGAGCCGGGCGTCGCTCTGCAAGTGCAGGGACTCTCCCAGGTCCACCTCAAAGTCGCTGTCCGAGCCGGCCACTCTCTTGCGGCTGTCCACGTAGATCGTCGTCATCCTGTTCTTTAGGAACCCGCCCGTCCGACGGATGATGGGCGGGTGGACGGCTGCGACGGAGGTGCAGCAGGAGATATTCTCGCACCGTGCGCTGATCAGTGTGGAGCTAGCGAACAGCTTCTGGCCCAGGAAGCTGAGCGCCGCTCCCATCGGCGTCTGTTTCAAGTGCGAAACGCTCTTCAAAGCGCTTGAAGAACATTTCATTCCTCGGCTTCAGGTAGTAGACGAAAAGGAAGCTGTAAGGTTCCCGCGTCGCCTGCTCGTACAACTGGTAGAGCTGCTCCTTCGCAGCACGCTGAGCTCCTCCACCACGGCGTCCAGCTCGTGCTGGTTGCGCAGCCTCCAGCAGCAGAGGAATTGCTGGTTGACCCGCACGGCCGCACTGATTAGTCTCAGCTTCTGCGAGCTGACCCAGGTGCTGATTTGGAGGTGCCGGCCCCTGATGAAGAGAGTGTCCTGGGCGCCGTTGGGTCTGTGGAGCTGAGGCACGTCCGCTAGGTCGTCACAGATTATCAGGACCTGATACAGTTTCTTCATCTCCAACTTCTTGGATGCCTCCGTGATCTTGCGCTGCTGCAGGATGATGCGGCGCAGCGCCGCCTCGTCCCACTCGTCCCAGTACGCTTGCTCCCGTTCGGTGTTCACCCCCAGGTCCTCTTCGATGTACTTCTTGACGGGAATCCAGCCGTCATCGATGTCGATGGACGGGCTAAAGATGTAGATCCTTTCGAAGACGCCCCTGTACTGCTCCAGAATCAGGCTGATCAGAGTCACGGTTTTGCCCGATTTTGATGGCCCGAGGAAAATGCCCGTGCACGGAACCAGTGGCACCACGGGGTCCGAGGAGTGTTTGCTGCTGTATTCTGGCACAGGAAACAGCTTGATCTTCCCCATGACGTTCCTTTGCGTTACTTGCCAAATTCGAAGCCGGGAAGCCGGGCGGCGAGTCCGTCAGTGCATCGGTGTGTACCGACGCACTGACGGTGTTTTCCGCGCAATCCGGGCGGCGAGTCCGGGAGTGCATCGGTGTGTACCGACGCACTGCCGGTGTTTTCCGCGCAATCCGGGCGGCGAGTCCGGGAGTGCAGTGCTGTACAGCACTGCGCTCCCAGAGTTTTCAGGGATAAACTAGAATCCATTTGGGAAACGCCCTCTAAAGAGAGAGGGCATAAAAATGCCATGCACTGCACCTGAGCAGCTTTGGCGTCTTTTGCTGAAAGGAAAGATGACCACAAACGCGCATGGACAGAGAGCATGCAACCTGGCGGCGAGTGCAGGTCTGTGTACACTGGCGCTGGCCAGGATCTGCGTTCGGGGCTCAGACTGGTAGCCCAAATGAGAAGGCCCAGAACCTGCTCTAGAAGTTTTCGCTTGACCTTCCCTGCTTTGAGCAGCTCGTGCAGCTGTCCTTTCAATTTGATGGTTTTTTCCGGCGTGAGTTGAGTGCGATGCAGCCAGCTAGCCGTGAGTGCTCTGCCCTCCACGCTGACTTCTGGGGTTTCGTCAAAGAATGCATGCGTCAGTAGCTGTGCTTCGGTGCGTGCCACTTTATGTGAACGTGCTTTCATGGCCTCTTGGTACTGGCTGTCTGGACCTACTAAGTCCTGCACGACTTCTGGGCTCAGCTTGGGGGGCAGATGTTCTGCCCATGCGATTGCGGGTGATGCCTGCGGCCCGGGCAAAACCTGTCCTGCATGTGACACGGATGCTGTTGGCGTCAGGGCCAAGGATTCTTGCGAAGCGGAGGCCTTGGCCATGACAAAAGCTCTCCTAATGCGTGCCGCAGGTATCGAGTGCTCTGGATCTGTGACCCCCTATGGAGGTCCGTCCGGCGGCTTGCTGGGGTCGGATGCCTCGGCGTAAGCGTGAGCGAAATCTGCAATGTCTTCAAATCCCAGGCCAAGGATATGCTCAACCAGCATGTCTGGCGCCCGAGCGCTTGACAGCAAATTGCGCATGGCCTCGGCCGATGTCACTTGTTCCTCTGCGTCCGCCATGCTGGGCGAAGAGGAGGATTTGTCTGAGATACTGTCAGTCAGCAAGAAAATAGCTGGTGGCAGCATGCTGGTCTCGACAATGATCGCGTTGCGGGCGTCCCGGCCTGGGGGCGGGTCTGCACACTCGCCAACACTCGTGCCGCCCACCTGCATGTGCAACTTTTTTACGGCATAAGCGAGAATGCGTGCTGGCACGCGTTATGCTTGCATAAGTGCTCTTGACCTAAATAATCAATGCGATGCACTGGTACCTGGATCCCCAGGCCGCACGCTGTACAGAAAGCGGATTGCAGGTGCTCCGGGGAGCTGTGTACTGCATGCACTGCTGCCCCGGTAGTGAGTTGAACCAAGCAGAGTGCCAACGATGATCGCGGAGGAGGTGCTTCATCTGGGCACTCTTCTCCTGATTCGTGTGCGCTGGAGCTGTCTGACGATTGAATGTCCTGCACTGCCCATGCTTCTGGGTCACATGCGGAGCGGTGTGGGAAGGTCCAGCAAATTTATGCTCTCTGGGATGGGCTGTGCATCAACGCGGAATAGCGGCTCGAAGACTGGATGCTGACCTCCCCTGGATTGCGGGCGAGTGGGTCGCCAGCCTCGGATGAGTGCGGCTGCGATTTGTGCTTGCACCCAGAGGCTTTCGATTGTGTCGTCGCGGCTGTACAGTTGCACCGAATTAATGCGGTGATGCCCTTGCTGGCGTCTGGACTCCTCTGGCAAGCGGAGTTGGGCAGAAGCACTCAAGAGTGCCACTTTTAGGCTGTGCAGCGTATATGCATGCGCCTCGTCTGAGTTGAGGCATGCTGAAGTGCGAGGCTCCCAAGGGACTTGCACTGCCCAGCGCAGCAACGACAAGGCCTGCGTGTATGGAAGCGGGCCCGAGAACTTAGGGTGCGTTTACACGGGCATGATGAAATCTGGCTCTGGCAAGCTGAAGGGCTCTGAAATACTTTGAGTGACCGCTTCGCTAAGGCTCTCGAGCCATTTTATTACCCAAGAGGATTGTGCGCTGCGTCCTGTGAGGCCGAACAGAGTGCATGCCCAAGGCTGTCCTAGTTTTGTAGTCTTTGTCGCCCAGCATGATCCTCGCAGAGCATGCTGAGTAAGACTGATTTCTTTAATTTTGATACGCTGAATGTCCCCAAACCGCATGCTTGTGTGGGCCGCCAAGAGAAACGCGCCCAGCGTGATGCGCAGGTTATGCGTGCAGTCGGCTGCACAAACTTTACGCTCCCAGGATGCTAGAATTGCCAGGGGCAGAGGCAGAGCCTCCTTTCTTTCCTGAGGCTGCTGAGGGGATGCGAAGGCTTTTGCCAGCGGGTTGGAGAGAAGAGATGCTAACGATTCAATTTGACCTATGCGGGCAAGCCAAGAAAGTGCTTTGAGCATGGGTCGAGGTGCTATGCGTACGCTGCTGCGGTCTTCCAGCTTGGAGTTTTCGCAGGCATGCAAAAGGTCCACTAGGTGCACGAGAAGCAAGTCTCCCACGCCGAATGGTGGACGGTGTGTATGCACGGAGCGACGCCTCGAAGGCCGCGTACGGGTCCTGAGATGCAGCTGCGGCCACAAAGGTGATTGAGCAGGATCCAATTTGTGCTAGCAGGTCCTGCCAGTCTTGAATGCACTTCTCGCGCTGAGTGGCTTGGCTCTGTGCTTGCGGACCGAGTTTGGCCTGTCGGAAACGAGGGGCCACGGCCCGTCCTGGCTGGGCCCTTGACCTGAGGTCTAAGGGACCGGAGCTGAGAGGTGCCGCAGTTGGTTCGTGCCGGAGTGCTGAATGCGGTTTGGGTGCCTGGCAAATGCTGCGGGGCTGCGGCCTGCAAGGCGGTCGTGGCAACGGGTGGCAATGCTCTGCAAACCATGGGAAGAGAGGTGACGGCTGTGTCACTGGCAGGCCTCCACGGGCGAGGATTGGTGCAGGCTGAGCTCTGGGCTGGTTAAATGGGGGCGGGGGCCGAAGCTGATGCGTCAACATGTGCACGCCTACCGGAGCACCGGTTGCTAGCGTTGGTGCATGTTCAGCGGAACGTGGCTGGGCGGCAAGCGGGTGTGGTGCGCTGCTTGCTGTTGCATGCGGACTGGAATGCAAGTCCTGGATGCTATGACGGGGCCTCAGTTTTGGCGCCGGCTTCGGCTTTGCGGTTGGCTTCATGAAGGGGTGCTCCGAGTTGTGGGACTCCTGCGTTTCACTGTCGGCATCCTGATCGAGCGGCCTTTTCACTGACCATGCCGACCCCCAGTGGTCACGAACGCGCCATGGCATGGGCGTGACCGAGGGGAAATTGTGTCTGTGGCAAAGATTGATCCTGCGCAACGGGGCATTGGCAGAGATGCCGTGGCATGGAATGCAAACGCGTCACGTGAATGCCTGCTGCGTGTAGGCGCGTAACGCGGCCTCGAGGAGGCCTGGATGTGGACCTAGAAGTCGGTCTGTGCGTACCTGGAGAGTCGGATGCATGCGACCCTGGTTTAGAGAGGCTTGCTGGAAACATGACTCAACTTGCACGGTGAATGTCCTTTTTTCCGGCTTGCTGTTGAGATGCATGGCAAATGCCTGTACGTGCCCCGGCAGGGAGTGCGGTAGCTTGCATGCATGCCATGCTGTTGGGCTGATGCAAAATGCGATAGAATGCGTGCAATGCATCAGCGGTTGAGATCGCGGGAGTCCGCGACACACCCGCTGCAGCGATGCCTGTCATGCGTATCCGTGGCGGCGTCGACCACGTATTGACCGCACACTGCATCGTAAGGGCATGCGCACATGGCAGGCAGCAGCTGATGCGGTTGTTGTCATCGAGGTACAACATGCGTAGTCCGCGGCCCTGCATCTCCATGCGACGCATGGTGCGGGGCAGACGCACCGAGGGGATGCGTATGCATGCTTCCAGCTGCTGAACAAATGCGGCCCGCTGTTGCCTTTTTGGCATCTCGGGCAGTGGCGTTGGACGGGAACCTGCACCCGGGTTTCCGGGGTGATGCATGCTGTATGCCGCAATGCGTTGGTTGGCGGCATATGCTGGGTCGATGCTGTAGGAATGCGTGGCGGGATGCCAGCGGGTAGCCTCGTCGGGCACCTCGCGGAGGTGCCAGTAGTTTGCCCAATAGGACCCGTCGTGTGACCACGGGAACCCATGCAGAGGCGGCTGATGGCGAGGGTCGCCTTCCTGTGGTGGCCAATTATGCGGCGTGTCGAGCGGTCGGCATGCAGGGAATTTGGCCCCCGTGGGCGGTGCCTTGTACATGCATGGTGCGGGTCCAGGCTCTGGTTCTGCAGCGGGCTTTGGTTCTGGATCTATGCGGTTGCGGCGCAAAGCGTCTGGCGTGCCATCTATGTGGTCATGCCAGGGGTGCTCAGGCTGCTCCTCTCTGGCGAGCTGCTCTTCTCGCTCTTCTTCTGTGAGCTGAGCCCACGGTGCCCTGACATGCGGGGGCTCGGGCATGCTGATTTCTTCGGACTCCTTCACCTCAGGTGCATGCGTTGGGATGCAGTCTTCTGGGAGCTCCGGGGGGTCTGGGCGGAGCAAGCTTGCTGGCTTTGCCTTGCACTTGGGCTCCGCGGTTGCGGATGCATGCTCGGGGGTCGGTGCAACATGCGGGTCCGAAAAATCGAGGAGGTCGGTGTTGGATGGACCCGGTGCGTTGGATGCGTCCTCTGGATGCACCGACCCTGCATCGGACTGCGTCTGCGCAAGCATGCGGATGATTTCCTGCAAGAATGCGGGATTGTTCTGGTTCTCCGCCACCATGCGCTGCAAGTCCATGGCGAGGGATGCTGGACAAAGCAGGCGTAACAAGCGGGCACTGTTGCTGTATGGCAGAAAAAAGGCTGAAACGGGCAAGAAATGGGTAGTGCGACCGTGACAGCTGGACATGCTGCAACATATGCGATGCTATCAGCGTAACAAGGCTCACGTGAGGAGGTCGATGTCTGCATGCCGCGGAGTGTCCACGCCTTGGGTTGGAAAAACAGTCTGCAAAAGTCTGCGGCGCATGCTTTTAATCCTGATTCCCCGTGCAATCTGGCACGCTGCGCACGTGGGTTGCTTTGCATGCTTTATCGTAAAAATTGTCGGCCTGGAACCTGATGCAGTACGGTGCATGGCGTTGCGATGCGGGCTCAGGCAGGCCTGGCGGAAAAGCTGAAGCTGAGCTGGGCTCCGGTTGCGAGGGGCTGGGCATGCGCTGAGTCCACTCGTCGGCCAGCTCTGCCAACTCGTGGTGCCTGTCTGACCACTGCAAGAAATGCGCGCTGCGGGGCATTGGAAGCATGTGGACATAGGAGTTGATGCTCTCCAGCAACGCGATGCTGGAGCGGATGGTGAGTGCTATGTCCTCCATCATCAGGCATGCCTCCCACTCGCGAAGCAATTCCAAGCATGGTTGCATGTTTGTATGCATGCTGTGCCTAGAGCGAAATTGGACATTCGACAACAGTGCGGAGAAAGGCTGGATAATGGCCAGGTACTTGCCGGCCATGCGATAGCCTGCCGAAATGCCTTTGCGGTTCTGAAGCATGCGGTCCATGTCCAAATGGGGGTCGATGCGAAGGTAGTCGACGAAGAAAGTTGACAGGGAGTGCAAGCGTGCTATGCAAAACGTCATGCCGTGCACTCCCAAAATGCAAAGGATGTCAAGCAGGAAGTTGCAAAGATGCCCCATGCGATTGATTGCATTTGAGTCGAATGCGATGCTCTGGGTGGCGCATCCACTTGTCAAGCAGCTGTGCAAAGCCTTCTTGCAGGCTGCGGGAAGGAGAAGCGTCCGCGCGGTGGCACTGGGGCCATTGGCGGGGTGAGGTCCTCGATATCCTCGATGGAATCAAGGCATGCGTCAGCTTCTGCAACCAGAGACATGCTAGTGAGCGGAAGTGGAGGGTGGCCAGGATTAGAACCTTGAGTCTATCTGCGGAGACCGCATGTTTGACATGCATTGGCTGCAACCCTGGCAATCCACTGAGACTGGCGCATATGCAGGCGGTCACCTTAGTACCACTTGTGTATAGACATGATCACTTGGTCGGTGTCATCACACAGCAGGCGGCAGTATTGTTTTAATGCATCCAGGCATGGTCATCCGGCGTGCAATGTCGCGGCATGCTGATGCGCTCGCAGCAGCGATGCTGTTAAAAAGTCTTCTGTCTGAAAGACAGAGGGCGGGGTTTGAAAAAATGCCGCAAATGCAAACAGGGTCATCATGACCATGCAGAAGGCAACAATGCGTATGTAGAAGCGTATGCTGAGCAAGACGAACATGAAGTCTTCGAGGACTATTTCCAAGTCCAGGTAGCTCCTTGCAATTGTCTCATGCGTTGCGTCCAGTATCTCATGCTGTTCCATGCCGCAGGCGTGTGCGGATCGGGAATTTCGACTGCAGGCTGGTCGGCTGCGGGATGTGCATACACTGCGTGCATGCGTTTTGCATGCGCGACCGCGAAGGCGGCACATTATGCGGACAGAGTCTGGGATGCTGGCCCCTGTGTGAGTCGCGACTCTGAGGGCGATACCTGCAAGTGGACAAGTGCTGTAGGCGAATGCGCCGGGTATCGGCGGACGTACCTGCGAGATGTCAACGTTGGCGAGGTCTCCGCAGCGGAGCCTTGCCTGGGCGTTGAGCAAAGCCAGCAAAATATTGTTGTTGACTTTGCGGGCAAGCGTCATACTGCCAAGCCTGCGGGCAGAGCTTGCAGGCAAGGTCTCGGAACCCTGAATGCCGTGCAGTGGTGACTGGTACATGCGTGTACAGGCACTCACTGCTCAATGAAGCTGCTATAAGCTAACTGTGTGAAATTTGAGCCCACGATCCTGTGCGACATCCGAGCTGGGACTACACGCTGTTTCCGCCGGGCACTTTGACATGGTCTGGCCAGCCCGGTCTGCACGGAGTACAGCCGAGCTCTGACGATGCGCCCTCGACGACTCGAGGAGGGCGACGCGTTGAGATCATGGCGCACTTCGACCCGCTCATGTGGGTCATCGAGAATCCACCGGGCCCGCCCGTTCATGGAGCGCCTCCCTGGGACGTTACCTACTGCAAGTAGGGACTTACAGGAAGCAGACCCGGCTGTGGACCAACATGCGTGCCGAGCCGAGGGCTGTGCAGGAGCGGCAGCCGGTGCACGTGGGAAGACGGGACGCATCTGAGGGGTCCCAAGGGGGGCCTCGACTCATGGGGGGCTTGCGCAAGAGGGTCAGAGGGCAGTCGCGCGAGCTGCTTTACAGCATTCCTACGGCGCTGTCGAGGAGATTGCGAGCGCGGCCACGGCAGAGCTTGCGGATCGGCTGAGCATCCCGGACTGGGCCGAGGATCATTTTCTTGTAAGGTTTTTTATTCCCACATCTTGGTGTGGGGTTCTTACTATTTTCCGCTCGTCGTCCGCGCGCCGCGTCTCCTCCTCCTTCTCCCGCTCGTCTCCGTCTCACTCACTCACTCACTCACTCACTCACTCACTCACTCACTCACTCACTCACTCACTCTCACTCACTCACTCACTTACACTCACTCAACTCACACTCACTCACTCACACTCGCTCACACTCACTCACTCACACTCAGTCACTCACACTCACTCACACTCACTCACACTCACTCACTCACTCACACTCACTCACTCACACTCACTCACACTCACTCACTCACACTCACTCACACTCACTCACTCACTCACACCTCACTCACACTCACTCACTCACACTCACTCTCATTCACTCACTCTCATTCACTCACTCACTCACTCACTCACTCACTCACTCACTCCTCACTCACTCACTCACACTCGCTGACTCACGGCAGCTGTCTAGAGGGACAGGATGTTGTCGCGCGCGCGGCGGGGGGCGTGCGAAATCGTGGCAGGCGCAGCACTTTGGCGATGCCGTTGCGAAATCGTGGCAGGCGCAGCACTTTGGCGATGCCGTTGCCGAAGTCGTGGCAGGCGCAGCATTCTGTGCATCTGGGTGTGTGTTTGTGTGGCAGGGGTCGCATTCGGCAGCTGTCTAGAGGGACAGGATGTTGTCGCGCGCGCGGCGGGGGGTGTGCGAAATCGTGGCAGGCGCAGCACTTTGGCGATGCCGTTGCGAAATCGTGGCAGGCGCAGCACTTTGGCGATGCCGTTGCCGAAGTCGTGGCAGGCGCAGCATTCTGTGCATCGGGGTGTGTGTTTGTGTGGCAGGGGTCGCATTCGGCAGCTGTCTAGAGGGACAGGATGTTGTCGCGCGCGCGGCGGGGGGTGTGCGAAATCGTGGCAGGCGCAGCACTTTGGCGATGCCGTTGCGAAATCGTGGCAGGCGCAGCACTTTGGCGATGCCGTTGCCGAAGTCGTGGCAGGCGCAGCATTCTGTGCATCTGGGTGTGTGTTTGTGTGGCAGGGGTCGCATTCGGCAGCTGTCTAGAGGGACAGGATGTTGTCGCGCGCGCGGCGGGGGGTGTGCGAAATCGTGGCAGGCGCAGCACTTTGGCGATGCCGTTGCGAAATCGTGGCAGGCGCAGCACTTTGGCGATGCCGTTGCCGAAGTCGTGGCAGGCGCAGCATTCTGTGCATCTGGGTGTGTGTTTGTGTGGCAGGGGTCGCATTCGGCAGCTGTCTAGAGGGACAGGATGTTGTCGCGCGCGCGGCGGGGGGTGTGCGAAATCGTGGCAGGCGCAGCACTTTGGCGATGCCGTTGCGAAATCGTGGCAGGCGCAGCACTTTGGCGATGCCGTTGCCGAAGTCGTGGCAGGCGCAGCATTCTGTGCATCTGGGTGTGTGTTTGTGTGGCAGGGGTCGCATTCGGCAGCTGTCTAGAGGGACAGGATGTTGTCGCGCGCGCGGCGGGGGGCGTGCGAAATCGTGGCAGGCGCAGCACTTTGGCGATGCCGTTGCGAAATCGTGGCAGGCGCAGCACTTTGGCGATGCCGTTGCCGAAGTCGTGGCAGGCGCAGCATTCTGTGCATCTGGGTGTGTGTTTGTGTGGCAGGGGTCGCATTCGGCAGCTGTCTAGAGGGACAGGATGTTGTCGCGCGCGCGGCGGGGGGTGTGCGAAATCGTGGCAGGCGCAGCACTTTGGCGATGCCGTTGCGAAATCGTGGCAGGCGCAGCACTTTGGCGATGCCGTTGCCGAAGTCGTGGCAGGCGCAGCATTCTGTGCATCTGGGTGTGTGTTTGTGTGGCAGGGGTCGCATTCGGCAGCTGTCTAGAGGGACAGGATGTTGTCGCGCGCGCGGCGGGGGGCGTGCGAAATCGTGGCAGGCGCAGCACTTTGGCGATGCCGTTGCGAAATCGTGGCAGGCGCAGCACTTTGGCGATGCCGTTGCCGAAGTCGTGGCAGGCGCAGCATTCTGTGCATCTGGGTGTGTGTTTGTGTGGCAGGGGTCGCATTCGGCAGCTGTCTAGAGGGACAGGATGTTGTCGCGCGCGCGGCGGGGGGTGTGCGAAATCGTGGCAGGCGCAGCACTTTGGCGATGCCGTTGCGAAATCGTGGCAGGCGCAGCACTTTGGCGATGCCGTTGCCGAAGTCGTGGCAGGCGCAGCATTCTGTGCATCTGGGTGTGTGTTTGTGTGGCAGGGGTCGCATTCGGCAGCTGTCTAGAGGGACAGGATGTTGTCGCGCGCGCGGCGGGGGGTGTGCGAAATCGTGGCAGGCGCAGCACTTTGGCGATGCCGTTGCGAAATCGTGGCAGGCGCAGCACTTTGGCGATGCCGTTGCCGAAGTCGTGGCAGGCGCAGCATTCTGTGCATCTGGGTGTGTGTTTGTGTGGCAGGGGTCGCATTCGGCAGCTGTCTAGAGGGACAGGATGTTGTCGCGCGCGCGGCGGGGGGTGTGCGAAATCGTGGCAGGCGCAGCACTTTGGCGATGCCGTTGCGAAATCGTGGCAGGCGCAGCACTTTGGCGATGCCGTTGCCGAAGTCGTGGCAGGCGCAGCATTCTGTGCATCTGGGTGTGTGTTTGTGTGGCAGGGGTCGCATTCGGCAGCTGTCTAGAGGGACAGGATGTTGTCGCGCGCGCGGCGGGGGGCGTGCGAAATCGTGGCAGGCGCAGCACTTTGGCGATGCCGTTGCGAAATCGTGGCAGGCGCAGCACTTTGGCGATGCCGTTGCCGAAGTCGTGGCAGGCGCAGCATTCTGTGCATCTGGGTGTGTGTTTGTGTGGCAGGGGTCGCATTCGGCAGCTGTCTAGAGGGACAGGATGTTGTCGCGCGCGCGGCGGGGGGCGTGCGAAATCGTGGCAGGCGCAGCACTTTGGCGATGCCGTTGCGAAATCGTGGCAGGCGCAGCACTTTGGCGATGCCGTTGCCGAAGTCGTGGCAGGCGCAGCATTCTGTGCATCTGGGTGTGTGTTTGTGTGGCAGGGGTCGCATTCGGCAGCTGTCTAGAGGGACAGGATGTTGTCGCGCGCGCGGCGGGGGGCGTGCGAAATCGTGGCAGGCGCAGCACTTTGGCGATGCCGTTGCGAAATCGTGGCAGGCGCAGCACTTTGGCGATGCCGTTGCCGAAGTCGTGGCAGGCGCTGCATTCTGTGCATCTGGGTGCTCTGTAATCGCATCCATACAAGGGGCGCACGGTACATGTGTGTGGACATTTGGGAAAAACATAGCATGTGGGGTTATCCGGTCCTTTATTTTCTTGTAAGGTTTTTTATTCTCATCGGGTTGGCTCACACTGGTAGCTTACGCGGGCATCACCCAAAAATTGTGTGGTGTCAGTCTCCAGTTCCACATGGTAGCCGAACTCTACGCGGGCATCAATCAAAAATCGGTTGGTGCCTCAGTTCCAAGGCCAAAAAAACCAGGAAGATCCGTCTCTCGGCGATGATCCGGGTTTTTTTATTCTCAGGAGAGGCGCTCACTGAAGGTCCGTCTCTCGGCGATGATCCGTCTCGGACCATGATAGATTTTTTATTCTCAGGAGAGGCGCTCACCGGGCTGGAGGCAATAAGATCCGTCTCTCGGCAGGCGAGGCGCTCACCGGGTTGGCGGTGGAAAGATCCGTCTCTCGGCGATGATCCGTCTTGGACCAGGATAATTTCTTGTTCCTAGGAGAGGCGCTCACCGGGCTGGAGGCAATAAGATCCGTCTCGGGCCAGGATAGTCTCTTGTTATCAGGAGAGGCGCTCACCGGGCTGGAGGCAATAAGATCCGTCTCTCGGCGATGATCCAGGACATATTTTTTTATTCTCAGGAGAGGCGCTCACCGGGTTGGCGGTGGAAAGATCCGTCTCTCGGCGATGATCCGTCTCGGACCAGGATAATTTCTTGTTCCTAGGAGAGGCGCTCACCGGGTTGGCGGTGGAAGATCCGTCTCTCGGCGATGATCCGTCTTGGACCAGGATAATTTCTTGTTCCTAGGAGAGGCGCTCACCGGGCTGGAGGCAATAAGATCCGTCTCGGGCCAGGATAGTTTCTTGTTCCCAGGAGAGGCGCTCACCGGGCTGGAGGCAATAAGATCCGTCTCTCGGCGATGATCCGTCTCGGACCAGGACATATTTTTTTATTCTCAGGAGAGGCGCTCACCGGGTTGGCGGTGGAAAGATCCGTCTCTCGGCGATGATCCGTCTCGGGTGGAATCGAGCCCGCGGTCTGCAAGCTTCAGAGCTGCAGAGCCTCTTCCAATTGAGCTATGGATGCTTGCTACACTTGGATTTATTCACAGGAGAGGCGCTCACCGGGTTGGAGGCGGAAAGATCCGTCTCGGGGATTTCTTGTTCCCAGGAGAGGCGCTCGCCGGGTTGGAGGCGGAAAGATCCGTCTCGGGGATTTCTTGCTCCCAGCAGAGGCGCTCACCGGGCCAGCACGCGGCTGGCGTTGGCCAGCTGGGGGCAGCGCAGGTAGACCTCGCTGTATGCCATCATGCGCACGAATTCGAAGACCTGCTGTCCACCGGAGACGAAGCTGGGGCCTAGCATGTGGTCGATGCTGAAGGGCTTGGTCGGGGTAGTCCACAGCGTCAGGGAACTGCTGCTGCAGCTCCAGATCGTTCAGAATGAGGCGGTTGCCGTCGTAGGCTACGCTGGGCAGTAGCGAAGTTGGAGCTGATCCAGGCGGCCAGCCGGGAGCCCGTGTAGGCGCCTTCCGGTAGGAGAGCCCAGTTCAGAGTCCCAAGCGCGGCGTCGACCCAGTAGAGGTATCCGCGATTCTGATCTTGTAGACGGCCAGCCGGGCGTCGTGCAGGGACTCTCCCAGGTCGACCTCAAAGTCGCTGTCCGAGCCGGCTACCCTCTTACGGCTGTCCACGTAGATAGTCGTCATCCGTTTTCTAAGGAAGCCGCCCGTTCTGCGGACGACTGGCGGGTGGACGGCTGCAACGGAGGTGCAGCACTGAGCGCCTGAGGCGCAGGAGATGTTCTCACACCTCGCGTTGATCAGAGTGGAGCTGGCGAACAGCTTCTGGCCCAGGAAGCTGAGCGCCGCTCCCATCGGCTTCTTTTTCCAGAGCGAAACGCTCTTCGAAGCGCAAGTAGAACATCTCATTCTTTGGCTTGAGGTAGTAGACGAAGAGGAAGCTGTAGGGGTCCCGAGTCGCCTGCTCGTAGATCCTGTGCAGCTTGTCCTTCGGCAGCAGGGCGCCCAGCTCTTCGATGACGGCCTCCAGCTCGTGCTGGTTGCGCAGCCTCCAGCAGCAGAGAAATTGCTGATTGACCCGCACTGCCGCGCTGATGAGCCTCAGCTTCTGGGAGCTCACCCAGGTGCTGATCTGCAAATGCCTGCCTCTGATGAAGAGCGTGTCCAGGGCGCCGTGGGCCTTATGCAGCTGCGGGGTGTCCGCGAAGTCGTCGATGACTACAAGCACCTGGTAGAGTTTCTTCATTTCCAACTTCTTGGACGTCTCGGTGATCTTACGCTGCCTCTGGATGATGCTCCGCAGCGCAGCCTCGTCCCACTCGTCCCAGTAGGCCTGCTCTTTCTCCAAGGTCCTGCTCGATGTATTCAGTCACCTTCTGCCGGGCACTCAGAGAGGCCGCGCCGGGCGTCGGGCTGCCTGCTCATACGTCCTGCTGCGCAACAGCTTCTCGGGAAAGTGGGGCTCCTTCACGCAGCAGCGGCCACTGGGGCTGAGCAGCGTGCGGCGTATGCAGCGCCCTCCGGCGAATGTGACCGTGCGATGCCAGGGCGCGCTGGCCTATCTACGCGCTCTGCCCCGCCTGGCGCCGCGGCATTGTATCTATGCCGACCCTCCCTACATCTTCCCAGGTCGCAGCATGAACTACTATGGCACGAGGAGGCGGGGGCATGACCTGGCCTTCCACTCGGATCGGAGCTCCGAGACGCGCTCTTCGCAAGCGGATTGCCCTTCCTCGTGAGCATCAACGACGTGCCTGAGGCCTGGGAGCTCTACAGCAGGGCCGGCTCCATCACGAGGCTGTGCTCGGGCAAGAACAGCTCCAAGCCCGAGCTGCTGGTAGTGCGCCGGGGCAATCCTGCTGTCAGCGCAGGAATGGGTGGAGCAATCCTGTTGCCAGCGCAGGATTGAGCGTCCTGACGCGGAAGGCAATCTTGATGGACTGAAGGACGTGCCGCTGGTCAGCGGAATGCGGCAGACCTAGAGGTTGTAAATTGCCTGCAGAGGTGTGTGCTGCAGAGGCCGGGGGTTGGGGTCCTTGCTGGACTGCACAAAATCGTCCAGGTAGAAGTGGCTTGTGACAAACAAGGTGGCCTTGCGGTCCGGCTGGTCCAGGGGCAGCGGCTCATTCCGCTCAAGGTATGTGAAAATAATCACCTCTGATTGTATGTGGATGACCTGATTGCCCGTGACAAGTTTGGAGATCTGTGCTTGGTGAGTTTGGTGACGTTGTTCATCCCAATAACTCAGGAGGAAATGCAGGAACAAGAAGCCAAACGCCGAATAAGGAGATGGAATGCTGGAATTGTGGAAAGAAGGGACATTTTTCCAAAGACTGCTGGAGCAAGAAACCCTCTCCGGGGGGCAAAGGCAAAGGAGGAAAGCAGCGAGCATTGGAAGATGGTGACCCAAATGTTCATGATTCTGGAAGCTATGATCGTGATCAACCAGGTCCTGAGCTGGTGATGGCCATTTCTGCGCATGAGTTTTCTGAGGAGCACCGAATTCATGATGGTAGGATTTTTCCCATGGATTCATCTGTAGCCGCCGCGAAATTGTGGCTCGTAGATTCGGGTGCGACATGTCATGTTTGTTGCCACCAAGTTCCTTCATTTGTTTACGGTTGTTCGGTCCCATGAGGGAGAGCCCGCCCTTACATCTGCGTGAGAACACCAGATCGAGACCCGAGGAGTGGTTGACCTGAAAGTGCCGTTTAACGGCAGATGGTGCATAATGTCCCGGGTCGTGGTGGCAGATTTGACGTTCAATGTGTTGAGTCCATGTGCGTTGACGAAGACAGGATGGCAAACCATTCTCGGAAAGCCCAAGCAGAGTGTGATTAGGAAGGGATCCGTGAAGATTCCTCTCAAAATCTTGGACCGAGGATGGTGGGCCGTGTCGGATGTGAAGGTGAAAGATGATCCAGTTGCGATGGAAGTTGATGCTCTGAAGAGGGCAAACAGGTTGAGTGCAAAGGTTGAGAAGGAGAAGGCTTCGGGAGAAAGCCAGTTGAGACATGTGGTTGAGAAAGCTTGTGAAGTTGAGCGGGACCTCGACGACAAGGAATGCCCCTGCCACCGCGGAGTGGGGTCGGCGGAGACTCAGAAGAAGGAAACACAGCAGTGTCGCTCTGCTCTTCTCATCCGCCCGGTCTCGGAAACGTCGGCGGTGAAGGAAACGAGGTCTGAGGTTCGAAATAACAAGTATGGACCCCTTTCGTATCTCGTCCGAAGCGTTTGTAGCGCCATGGATGGTGATCCCGGAGTGGTGGAAACCCAGAGTGAAGCCACGACGATCGATCGAGGTCAGGTGGAGAGTCCCTCTCAAACGTTGCACGGTCTAGGAAAAGGCAAACAGGTTGATAAGAGCCAAGTGAAGCCGAAGAGTCAAGTGAAGCCATTGGTTGTTGAGGATCCGTTGGAGGACCCCTTGAGAGGCAAAGGAAACAAGGTTTCAGATGAGGTTGCTGGACGTGAGGTGAGGCGAAAGGCTGAGAAAGGTAAAGGTGTTGGGACACCCTCGGAGGGTGTGGTAGGATTTGATGAATGTTCCGGATGTGTGCCCGTGCTGAGGCCAGGAAGTGCAGCAAGCCCAGAGTGCTTGAAAGTGCATGAAACGGAGATAGGTGGCAGTGTGAAAGGACATGAGGTAGGCTTGCAGTTGAGGTCAGCCAGCATGAGCCAATTTAGGAAGGTAGGCCAAAGGTCCAATCGCTTTGCCCCGCTGCAGGAATCGGAAGAGTCAAGTGAAGCCGTTGGGGTTTCAATTGAGGGAGTTTCTCAAAAGGACCCTTTTGATGAGAGAGGTCAGGAGAAAGGTCATGAGGCTGTAGGTGTGAGCAGGCAAGAGGTCAAAGGACATGAGGTTGAGAGTGAGAGTCAAGCGAAATGCGTGGAGCCGGGGAACCGAGAAGTGGCTGAGCAACCGACTGAAAAGGGTGAAAAGGGAGATTCAGAGTCGCTTCGCGAATCCGGCATCCTTAAAGGCAGTCGCCTCAGCCGCCGAAGCTGTAAGAGAGAACAGATGCTACCGGCGCGCGCATCAGGTCAGCATGGATTTGTTCGGGCTGGACACCAAGAGCAACCTGATCAGGGAGACCAAGAGCGCACAGGAGGTTCGGCTCATCTTCCAGCTCACGGGAAGTGGGAAAAAGCCCCTTGTCGAAAACGGAATCAAGTGGTGTCACACCGGATTTGTATGTTGAGGGGTTTGCCCAAAGTGATAGATGTAGAAGAAAGAGGAGACTCCGGTCTCTCAGGGCAGGCTGGTTCAAGCCAGATGCCGCAAGAATCAGAAGCAGGGTCCGCCCAACGAGCGCCTGAGCCAAGTGAACCTTGGACGATCAGTGCAAGTGGACGAGAAGCTCAGGACTCTGGCCCTGGTCAGCAGTCAGAAGAACCAAATGTTCCGTTGGAAGATTTGATAGGGACGGATGCTGAAGGAAGAGCGTTGGAGAAACATTTGAGTCAAGGTCATTGGCCGTACATGAATGAGTGTGGCGCCTGTCGCAAGGCCAGAGGACGAATCCCTGCACGTAGAAAGGAACGGGATGAGCACTTCTCTGTCGGGGTGGATTTTCTGTTCTTTGGGAGGCACATCCGTGTGTTGTTGATGGTAGTGATTGGCACGAGCATGATGCATGCGATGGTGATGAAGGAAAACCATCAAGAGAATGTCAACAGGTTAGTGCAAGGACTTGTTGAAATTGGGGCCACTGGGCAGCAGATTGAATGGGTTGGAGATCAGGAAGAGGCCTTAGCTCATTTGATCCGAGATGCAAGTAAGATGAAACGTTTTCCTGCCACAGGATCTCACTGGAGAGCCGCGCCGATCAATCGGCCACAGGCGAAAGCGCATGTGGAGAGAGGAGTACTTTCCGTGAAGGAGGGCTTCTATGCGGTGTGGATGGACTTGGAGAACCGGATTGGGGCTCGGATAGCATTGGAGGCTCCATTGACAGAGTACGCGCTGGAGTATGTAGTGAGGTGTTACAACATCCATCATACTCCAAATAAGTCCGCCATGACCGAATGCGAGGCTGTGTTGGTGGCAGAAAACCCGACACGTACCCGTTCGGAGTGATTGGGTATGGAAAGCCCCAGGACCCTGATAAATATAGAGGCATGAGGTTGGTGCCAATGGTGTACCTTGGTTCGAAGGTGTCGATGGGATCAGGAATGTATGGGTTCCCTTTGGAGACTGTAGGACCGGAGAGTGAGAGAGTTGTGGATTTGTTTTTGGCTTTCAGGGCAACAAGGCCGCTGGTTTGGCAGGCTGAAGCCTTGAGACCTTTGTGCATTCCCGAAAGCATGAGAAAGGAGGGGTCGACCCAGCGATACCTGCCCCAGCTGTGAAGGTACCGGGGATGCCGATCGACAAAGGACTGCTGAAGAGAAGCAAGATTCCTGAGGTGATGGTGGATCATCCGATTGCAGGTGATGTTTCGGAAGGACAACAGCCAGGAGCAGGAAGTGCAGAAGCTGGCGATGGTGGCACTGGTGAAGGACCTGATGACATGGAATTGGATGACGCTTCCATGTATGAGCCGAGTTTGATGGGATCAGATGAAGAGCCAAGAGAATTAGAAGATGAAGAAATGGATGTTCTGATTGAGGCTGTGCGCAGAGAATTGACATGTGAGTTTTCTGGGTCACTACCCATCTACTCCCCAAAATCTTGATGCCCACATTCTTGGCAAGCAGTTTGGCATTATCCTCAGTCATCAGGACTCCTACCTGAAGTTTGTCAAGGGATTCAACTTCAGTTCTCATCCCTTGCTCTACCTGCATCTGCTCCAGTTCCAGGCCCGTCAACTCGTCCAGAACCCGAAAGGGCACCAACAAGCGAACCTGTCCTCCACCAAATCTCACATCAAAACTGGACTGAGCATTTTGTTCATTCACCATCGGCATTCCTTCAAGAAACCGAAGTTTCTCTCCACTCAAGAGCCCTGAAATTGTTCGGTGTAGATTAGTAGTCAAAGATTTCCGCACAGGTGGTGGGCCGGCGCTGTTGGAAGGTATATACTCTCCGACGTCAAGCATTGAGGCGATGAGATTCGTGCTGGCGTACGCTGCGGGAGTACAAGGACATTTGATGACGTTGGATGTGTCCACGGCGTTTATGTATGCTCCACTAAAAGAAGAGGAAGTAGCCATTGTGAGGTTGCCGACTAGTGTGCAATTGCTGAGTGAAAAGGGAGAATCCAAGGAAGGATCATGGTGTCAAGGAAGAGCTCTGTTAAGGCTGTACAAAGCGATGAATGGTTTGAGGCAAGGACCGCTGAGGTGGTTTGAGGAGATCTGTAGGACCTTGATGGAAAACGGAGCTGAGTCGACGTTTGAATCCACTCTGTTTCGGATACCCTGTAGAGATGGGGATTTGATTCTGGTGCTGGTTTATGTCGATGACGTGCTGGTTTGTGCACGAGCGAAAGTTCAGTGCGATTGGGTGTTTGATCTTCTGGCCAAGAGGTATGCCATCAAAAGAACTGGGGATTTGGAGGCAACATTTGGAAGTTTCTGGGTCGTCGCATAGCCCGTCCGTGTGAGCCAGGATGGGCACCTGAGCCTAGGACTAGACTCGGTGTACTTGGAGAACGTGGTGAAATCGTTCAAGGAGAACCTGAAACCCAACAGCACGCCCCCCGACCTCGAGAGGTACTACACGAAAGAGAACCAGAAGTTCAAGGACAGCAAGTTGTCTCCAGAGGCACATTCAAAGTACTGTAGAGTGCTAGGGCAATTAGCATGGGCAGCAATAACCCGATGCGATTTGCAATACTGTGTGAGTTTCTTGGCGCGGTACCAGTCAGAGAGTACGTCCGCTGCGGAATCTACTATGAGGGTGGTTCTTAGATGGATTATGTCTCGACTGACTGTTGTACAGAACTTTGCAGCGGAAGGTTTGGAAGATGAGTTCTTGTATGCTGGAGAGAAAACGGTTGTTGGCTACTGTGATGCTAGTTGGAACGTGACCTCGGTCACGGGATTTTTGTTGTTTTGGAACGGGAGCATGTTGAAGAGTGGATCAAGGAAGCAATCCACTCCGGCGCTGTCAAGTCCTGAAGCGGAGGTGACTGCGTTGGCCGAGACTGCAAAAGAAGGTCTGGCGCTGTCGTGTTTGGTCCAAACTGCTCTTGAAGGAGTTCCGAAATCCCTGTTGGGGGAACCGCTGCAAGCAAGTAGTGATGTGGTGGTCTGGCTGAAAACGGACAGTACGAGTGCAACTTGCATTGCTAGCATGGCCGGTCTGTTGAGGCGTGTAAGACACTTGCAACTGCGAGTGGCCTTTTTACAACAGTTGGTCAGTACTGGCCAAGTCGTTGTTGGGAGAGTCCCAGGGGCTGAAAACCCGTCGGATGGACTCACTAAGGCCATGACGAATGAAATGCTGATGAACATGTGTCGGGCCGCTGGTTTGGAGTGTTTGGACTGGTTTGGGGAAAGTGAAAACATGCAAGAGGCTCGAGTTGTGAAGAGAACTGCTGACCATTGGATGGTTCATGAGGATCAGGTGTTCGAGGAGAGAGAGAGACGGTTGTCTTGTTTGATGAAGGAGGCCGGTGTGTGACACGAGACAATGAAAGAAACGAAAACAAGTCATTGGTAGGGAAGTGGAATGGTGAAACTCGTTTAGCCCGCCGCGCCTCGTGCAAGGAACCTCAATGCCAGTCTTCGGCGGGCTCAAAGAAGACCATGAAACTGGTTTGGGGCCCTGTGGAGGAGATTGAGATCGAGTCCCGAGACTCGGGCATGCAGTCAGCGCTGCAAACTGATGCCCCAAAGATCAGCCGAAACCCTAAGGAGCTAGTGGGAACGGACCTTTTAGAGTCTGGGAAAATGAGTTGACGCGTTTGAAGAAAGGGGTGAAACTGGTCTTGTTTGAGGTTTGCTGTGCTGAAGAAGGCCAGGCGTGGCCCTCCCCCCTCGTACCATAGTAGTTCATGGCGGTGCGACCGGGGAAGATAGGGCAGGCGTAGATAGGCCAGTGCGTTGCGCCCACCAGGCGCAGCAAGGAGCCGGGCGGGTCTTGCCTCAAATAGCAGCGGCGCAGGTTTGCGACGGGCTCGAAGGCGTCGACGCCGCGCACCTCCAGACCCGGGCGCCGGGCGGCAAGGTATACTCTAGCTTTCCGGAACCGAAGAAGGGCGAGCGCAGCACCGATAGGTCGCCCAGCAGCCGGTCCAGCCACGACTTGCTGCCCATGTACTTCAGTCGCATGCCGGCCTTTCGTTTTATCCAAGAAACTGTGGGAGTGATGCCGCAAATATAGCATTTCTCCCAGTCTCGCCGCTCGGCTTCCCGGCTTCGAATTTGGGAAGTAACGCAAAAGGACGAATGGGGAAGATCAAGCTTTTTCCTACGACAGAGTACACCAGTAAGCAGCCCTCGGACCCCGTGGTGCACAGGCATTTTCCTCGGACCTTCCAAATCGGGCAAGACCGTGGCGCTGATCAGCATGATTCTGAAATCTAAAACGCTGCGTGCAGGCGTGTGGCTGCAACATAACGACCCCTAGATATGCGCCGCAGTTTGCCTCCAGGTTGCATTTCAAGCGAGGTCAAGCTTTGCCAAAGAAAACCATTTTTCCATTTTTTTCGGGACCAAGGTCGTTTCCTGGACGGACGAGTGTCAGCTTGGAAGCCTCACAAAGCCTTCCTTTTCGTAGACGACCTTCTGTGCGCACTCGTCCGAGACAGCGCTCCAGAAATGTTTGCCTTCGTGGTGCTGTTCTTCTGCGCCATTGCTGCACCAATTTCGTGGAAAAAAGCGCAATTCCAGGACAGCCTTATTTGGTGTGGCTGGGAGATCAACTTCTCCCACGACACCATTCAGCTCGTGTCCGCTAAACTGACGAAGCTGGACGCCTTGATCAAAGAAATGTTGGGGAGCAAACGGGTACTCCGAAAAGCACTCGAGCAGTGCATAGGCCTGCTCATTTGGGCCACCAGCGTTGCACTGCATCTGAGATCTTGGCTAGCGCCGCTATACTCTGATCTCAACAGCCCGCCAGGCTCAATGCGCTCAATACCACCTCAAATGTGGTCAGCCTTCAGAGCATCCTTGAACAAGGATCTCAAAACAAGCCATAGCCTTCCCAGCCTGTGGATCGCAGTGGGCTCCAAAATTTTGGAAATTTCGGGTCGCGCCATACACTGCCCTCACGACATCCCGCGTGTATCGCAGATCCCAATAACCCTTATACTAGCCTCTCCAAGTCACAATGCCTTACATGGCTGGCTTCGTGCTTCCAGCGCTCGCCAGTTCAGCCCTTGGCACGGCCACGCCCGTTGCAAGCCCTGGCAGCCGCGGATGCGTGTGCCGAAGACGACTTGGTAGGAATAGGGGGCTGGGCAATCACTTCCTCACAAGTGGTTTGGTTTGCCGAAACCTGCGACGTGCGGGACATGCGGGCAGTATGGCCTTGCCTTGTCAAGCCTGGACAGCGGTACATCGCATGCTTCGAGACACTGGCGCAGTTGGCACTGCTGCAAGCTACCCACAGCCATATTGGTGGTGGGCACTACTCGTTCAGCATGCCTTCAGGCACTGACAATTCGGCAACGGAAGCAAGCCTTAATAAAATGTTCACAACCTCCTGGCCGTTGCAACTCCTCGTGCAGTTAACAGCCTTCTGGGCTCGCGCGCGCAACGTACTGCTGCAGCCAACACACGTTCCGGGAAGGAGCAATGATTGGGCAGACGACCTCAGCAGAGGTCGGTTGGCTAGATTCAGCCATTGCCCTGAGAGTCGCGTACGCTTCAGCCCTGCGGCCCTTGTCAGGCAGAGGCATTCAGCTGTATCCGATAGATGCGGCCTGGCGCCCAGAACAGCAGTGCGTAGCCGAGCCCTATTGCATCCCAACATGCATCGCGACCCGACAGCCAACCTTGCCCTGGCAACCAGAATGCCTGGCTGCGTCAGCCAGCAGCTTGACATCAAGCCGCTTTGACTAAAAAAGAGCGGACCCTGAGCGACAGGATGCCCACAACCAAGCGCATGCAATGTCATGCTGACATTTACCCTGCCAGGTGCAACCCCACTCTAAAGGGGGGGTGATGAGGCCGGCGGCCCAGCTGGCTCGCTTATACCGGGGTTGCCTGAACACTGAAGGGGGGGTCAAACCTCCTGCTCCAGGCGCACCCGTGCCCTGGAAGCAGTGCTACTTTCAGCAATCCCGGTAAAAAGAACTGCGGCCGCCTCGGACTTGCATTGTTCTTTTGGGTGGTTCAAGCTAGGAGCAGTGCAACATGCCTTAACTCGCCTGTGCAGCCGACGGCAGCGGTTCACTTCCGGCACTGCGGTGATGGTATTCGTTCTACTGCCATGAAGCGAAGTAGAGCATGCTGCTGGGATGAGCTATTGACTTATTTTTGTCCAGTATCATTCCCTCTCCTTGGTGCGTGTGATCTGGTCGCTCTTGTGGGCGATCGGAGTGGGTACAGGAGCGGCTACATGAGCGGCTACGTTAGCTTTTCACTTTAGTGTTCGCGCTTTATTCAGCTTACACGCCACTGGTGGGGAGCCACCTGTTCTATCTTGCTTCCTGGGTGTTCCTTGCTGGTGCCATTGGAGGAATGGACCGGGAAGGAAAAGAGGAGATGACTTTTTAGAGTGCCGTGAATTTGTTATCGGTTGGTTTCCTGTTTGAGTGTTGCATGTGACACGAGCTTCTTCGCGTTGCCGTGTTTCAATGTTTCAAACAGGTGACTTTCTTTTTAACAGGATTTGTCAACCACATGCGGCAACTGGGCTTGCACGGATTGGTCTCCTGCATGAGTTGACATCTCGCAGCTCTGGCTGGGAGAGGAGGGGGGGGAATCCCCCTTTTGGATCCTGGGTTTTTGTCCCATGGGCCTTTGCTGTTCTCGACGTGGCAATTTACAACTGGAGGCGTCTATATTTGGTGGCCAAGAAACACAGGTTTTGGCAACGTGTTTTCCATTGTGTTGGAATTCGCCTGCAGCGTGGCATCACGCGCCGATTCTTGGACCGCCTGTCTCGCAGTTTTCCCGTGGAGCGTTGACAACCCTGGCTCTTTCAAGGGGGGATTTGTGCCAGAGTTTGGATGCGTCAGAGTTTGGATGGACGACTCTTTGCCGACGAAGAAAGAGAACCTCACGAATATTCTATTCAGGCAGGCGTCGTGCTCAGTTCCAGCAACACATGCAGCTTTGCTTCTTCCTTGGGAATCGGGTCCCCTACAAAGGATTCTGGGAAATGCCCCTGGCCTTATTCCACAACCTGTTTTCGTGCCACAACCTGATGCATCCTCGACTGTGAGTCCTGAAGCACCACGCTCTGTCCAAGCGCCGCTCAAGGTCCCGGTCAGGAAGCAGTGGAAACACAGGTTGGCCTCCAACTCCTGGGCCAAGGAGAAGGATAGGAAAAGGCGCAAGTCGCTGGAAATGTGGTTGCAGATTGTTCAGCGGGACCCTTTTTCAACTACGGTTGGGATGCAGATACATGGCATGACTAACAGTGAGATGCTTGCAGTCTTGGCTGACGTTTTCAGATCTAAGGCAACTGCCACCTTGTTCTCTAGGGCAGGTTCTGTATTAGCCTCCATCCGTTGGGGGATTGCAGAACTGGGAGAGGCCTTCGTCCTGTTTCCAACTGACGAGGGGATTGCGTATGAGTATATCTGCCATCTGCGAGATGAAAGAGCGCCTGCTACGAAGGCGCAAAGATTTTTGCAGGCCTTAGCTTTCAGCGGAGGACTCCTAGGCGTGGACATGAAGGAGACGTTGGGCAGCAGGCGTTTGCACGGTGGGGCACTTCCTGTTGAAGGTTGCAGGTCAGTGAGAAAGAAGGACCCTTTCACAGTGCAGCAGTTGGTCACGCTTGAACGTGCGGCGGCTTCCACTGAACCCACGGCCGATTCAATTTTTGCTGGATTCATTTGCTTTTTGGTTCATGCAAGACTGCGGTGGTCGGACGGGCAGCATGTAGTCAGCGAGCCTGTTCTGGCCATTGATTCCTCTGGTAAGGGAACACTTGAGGCGGAGCTGTACTATCACAAGACGGCCAACAGGCAGAAGGCGGCTGTGAAGCGATTGCTCCCTGCAGTTTGTGCTTTGCCTGGAGTTGGTGGACTAAATTGGGCTGAGAAATGGTTAAAGAACAGGGCGGCTATGTGTCTGTCTGCTGGCCGCGAAATTCCCTTTATGCCGGCGCCTATAGTGGGAGGTGGATGGGATACCCTCCCTCTTTCCTCTGAGGAAGGAGTGGTTTGGTTGAGAGAGCTCCTGATGCCCAAGGGCGCTGAGAATATAGGATCCCACTCCTGCAAGGTCACGATCTTGTCCTGGATGTGCAAGGCCGGAGTTGAGAAGTCCGTCAGGCGCTTGGCTGGCTACCACATCAAGGTGGGTGACCGAACCATGAGCGAATACGGCAGAGAGGAGCACACACCAGTTGTTGTTATGCTGAGTGGACTCCTCTATTGCATCAGGAAGGGAATCTTCGCACCGGATGCAGCACTTGCGAACAGGTGGATGGGTTTCACTTCGATCAAGGCTGCTTTGGAAGCCTCTTCCATGGAATAATTTTCCTTTATGGCTGCAGGTTTTTCGGATGAAGGAGGAAGCCGCCTGGATACAGCCGCTGCAGAAACTGGGATGGTTGATGGTGGAAGCACCAGCGGAGGGGGCACGGACTCGGAGGGGTCTGAGCCCGAAACTGCTGAGGTCTCCGAAAGTGTGAGAACCATCAGAGCCGGCTTGGGCCCGAGCAGGAAACCAATTTCCCCGAATTCGGCAGTGGCTTGCTTCAGAAACAGGAAGACACAGGTCACTCATCTTGCCACGGGGCAAGAAGAGGCAGACCCCATGGACGGGGAAATTGAAGTGACCAGATGTGGGTTGCTGCCCACAACGAACTATGAAAAATTGGAGTTGCACCCTGACGAAATCTTCAGGAAGTGCGAGAAGTGTTTCAAGCCAAAGAGGTAAAACACGCGGCTTTCCTCCGTTTCCTTTTCTCCTTGGGGTAAGCCACTTTGATTTGCGACGGATTGGGATGTCGCTGATTGAAATAACCGACTGAGCAAAGGCTCGAGTGCTGGGGAAGGCCCCAGCCACTGCAGAAGTGCAGCGTCGGAACCTGGCATTTCAGAATCACGCATGCATCAGGATGACTTGGTTTTCATCTTGCACATGGCACCCGAATGTTTCAATGTGTCACATGACTGCCTGAATAGTCGTGCTTCGATCGCTTTCGCCCGCCATGTCGGTTGTGGACAGCAGACCAGTTTTCGCAGCAAGATGCGCTGCTATAGGGCTCTCGCAGCAAGTCGTACGAGACCTGGTGGACAAGGGGTGGGACACTTACGCAACCTTTGCTTTCTGTGTGCCGACGCTGCCTGGTGCATCCGAAGCTTCTGAGCAGTCATTCGTTGACAATGTCATTACGCCAGTTTTGGGTGATGCGGCACATGTTGATGCTCCTAAGCTCCGACGGCTTGCATTTGAGAGCTACACTATGAACGCCGCTGACTTGAAACGCCGTGTTGAGTCCTCTGAAGGTGACGCGCCTAAGAAACTCCCAGCGCTGGAAATTGCTCACAGACTGGACGAGGTACGGACTGTGATCGCGCCCCTCGTAGTGGAGAACCAGTTGGAACCATCACACGCTTTGGTCAATGCAGTTGCTCAATGTGTTGAAGAAGGCAGATGGCGTTATTTTGAGTGGTCTCGGCTTACCACTAGGAATCAGGAAGTGCAAGGTCTTGCGGAGAACGCCCCCCTGAAGGCATGGAAAGCTGACAGAAACGGCGTGGTGCGCGAAAGTTCTGCAGACCTGGACATTGAGACCAAGGTTGCAACAGATCTGGATCTGCAAAATGCACTCCGACGTAGAGGAGTTGCTTACCATGCAGCTGCAGCCATGAGCTTTGGAGCCCATGAAAAGATTCTCGCTCGCTTGTTTGATGAGTTTTGGAGGCCTCCACCAGCGGGTTTTCTCAAGGTCACCATGGGCCAGCTCTGCCAAACTGACAGAGAGATCCACACTAGGCTTGCGGAACGAACTAGGACGGGTCTGGTTCCGACAGTGACGGGCGAGCTGCCACTTGACTGTCATGTGGAGCCCGTTTTGAACATGCCAGCAGTGCAGTGGCTTTTGATGCCACGACCAGTTTCAAGGGCGAATGCAGATCCATCAGCTGGAAGGCCAGCTGAGAAAAGGCGTCGAGCAGGAGAAGGGCCTCCTCCTCCGCCTCCGGAGCCGGCCAAAGGGCGGCGTGCTGAGAAGAAAGCTTCGAAGCCAAAAGGAGCTGGGAAAGCCCAGAAAGCTCCGATGCCTCAGAAACTGCGTGGTGGTTCCCCGGTTGATGAAGATGGGAATGCCATCTGTTTTTCCTACAACCTTGGGCAGTGTGTCGATCCCAATTGCTCGCGAGTGCATGTCTGTTGTGCGGTGGGGTGTTTCAGCAAGACCCACACCTTCCTGCAGCACAAGCACTGACTTCCGGAGCCAGGCATGCAGACCTCTAAGCCTTTTTCGGCTGGTAATGACAAGGGTCGTGCCAGCAATTCTGACCGGTCACGGTCACCATTTCGACCGAGCAAGGGCTCGGATGCATACAACGCTTCGAAGGAAGACGCTTTTTCGCGGAGTGCCTCGAAGGGGGCACCTGCTTTGCTCACTGCGTGCAGACCTATCGTTAATGACACCTCAGTTGCCCCGCACTTCCTTGAGATTTTCTGCGGGTCTGCGGGGATGTCCGCACAGGCAAAGGCGTGGGGAATGCATGCATTGGGTATAGACCATTACGTGGATCGCAAAAGGGTGAAGGCAGCCGCAGCGAAGCTGGACCTGCTCGATCCCGAACATCAAACTACAGTTTTTCAGCAACTTTCTCAGGGACTTGTTGCATGCCTTTTTGCAGCACCACCATGTGGGACGTCCAGCATGGCTCGGTGCATTAAGATTCAGGGCAGTAGACCAGGGCCAAAGCCTCTGCGGTCTCCTGAATATCCGTATGGTTTTCCGTGGAATACCGGACTGGACGTTGCCAGAGTTTTGTCAGCAAACCGCCTGTATTGCTTCACTTGCCAGGCCGCCGCGCTAGCGCATCAAGCAGGAGCCTTGGTCATCATCGAGAATCCAGAGAACTCCCTCATGTGGCTGCTCGATGAATTTCGTGCGCTTCTCCCTTTGGGGTTTGCCTTTTACTGTTTCGACTGCTGTATGCATGGATCCAAGCGGCCCAAGAAGACAGCTTTCCTTGCAAATTTCGATCTTAGCGCGCTGTGCATTCGTTGTGATCGCAAGCACCCACACCTGCCTTGGAAAATACGTGACGCTCGTGGGCGCGTACAGTTTATGACATCGCAGGAGGCTGAATATCCGTTGCAGCTATGCCAGGCCACTGCTTCACTCATTGCGTGCGAGTTGAAGTCGCGTGGCTTTGTGTTTTCTGCGCAGCCGGAGTGGGAGCCTTCACAAACGTACCTGGCTAACCTGAAGCAGCCGCGGGGTTGGAAATCACCTGCCTTAATCCCAGAGTTTCGGCAGGTGTTTGCTCGACGTGTGGATGCCGATTTTCAACCACCCATGACAATTTGCAAGCCTGTTCATGCTACTTTGTCCGGCTTGCCTGATGGTGCTATTTTGCTCTCGCCCGTGCAAGTTCGAATGTGGGGTGATTGGTGCACGAGCGAAGAGATCGGTGTGAGCAAAGTGAAGGAGAAGACGAAAAGGATCATGTACGGTGTCTTCCACACACCTGACGAGTTTTTGGAGCGGGCCTTAGAGTTGGAGCACCCCTTTGACTGCCCAGATGCTGTGAGTCGGGAAAATCGTGTGGCTATACAGTGGGTCATGAGCGAAGTGGAGACTGGACAGGCTCAGGCACTACATGGAGCTATCCAAGAAGCTGGCTCCCAAAGAGAGAGAGTTGCGTCGCACTATGCACCCTGAGGTAGAGAGGGTCATGTGCACCAAGCGGTTGTTGCTCTTTAAGCAGATGTTGAGCGACTGCGGGAATTGCGACGAAGACCTCTTCGACTGCATGGTTGGCGGGTTCCCTTTGATTGGTAATCTGCCGCCCTCTGGACAATTCCCATTGCATTGGAAGCCTGCACTGCTCAGTATTGAAGCATTGAGGAATAGCTCCAAATGGTCGCGCAAAGCAGTCGTGGCGTCTTGCGCTCGCTCATTGGACGACCTGGAGATCTGCCATAAGGTTTGGCAAGAGACGCAGGAGCAGCTGGCGAAGGGTTGGCTCACTGGGCCCTACACTGAGGAGCAACTCTGGTGGAACTTGGGTGCCTTCGAAAAGGTTCGGAATTCGCCAGTCTGGGAAGATTCGGTGTATCGATGATTGCAGCGAGTTTCTGGTCAACAGCTCCACTTCGGTGCCCGAGAAATTGGACCTCGAGGCCCTGGACCAATTTGTTGCCTTAGGATTCTGGGCGGCCGAGATTTGCGGTCGAGCTGGAGAAGGGGTTGAACCAACGGGGTTGGTGGGCAGGTGCATGGATTTGAAGAGCGCATACAAACAGCTGTGCAGGAAACCTGAGCATGCATGGGCCTCGGTGGTGGCGGTGCTGAACCCAGATGATGGTTCTGTTTCCTTTTTCGAGGCAGTTGCGCTTCCATTTGGGGCAACTAGTGCTGTGCTCTCATTCAATAGGGCGGCCCGTGCCATCCGCGACATCCTGATCAAATTGTTTTTCCTCCCATCGACCAGCTTCTTCGATGACTACGGAATGCTTGAGCTGAGGCATCTTGGGAGCAACAATCAGTTTCTGGCTGAGTCGGTTTTGAAATTGCTGGGCTGGGAAATTGCGATGGATGAACACAAGAGGATGCCCTTTCAGGAGGAGTTTCCCATATTGGGAGCTATGGTTTCATTGAAGAATGCGCCAGAGGGAGAGGTCTGCGTCTTCAACAAGCCTGAAAGAGTACCAGACATCGTCGCTCTTTTTCGGGACATTGCTTCGGGGTCTGCTCCGCTTGGGAAGCTGCCTTCGCTGAGGGGTAAGCTGCTGTACGCCGCTGGGCACACCTTTGGGAGGATGACCCACTTAGCAGTGCAACTTTTGAGCAGGATGGGCAGCGAAGGAAACCACTCAATTGAGGACCTGATTCCCTTTATTGGGGAGGCCGTGTCACTCCTGCAGGCGGCTGCCCCACGAGTCTTGAAGCCAATGATGTGCGAGCGTCCTATTTTGCTTTTTACAGATGGAGCGTGCGAGGACGAGGGCAAGGTTGTGACGCATGGAGCGATGCTATTCGACCCACAACATGGGATTCGCGAATATTTTGGTGACCATGTCCCTCAGCATCTCGCAGAACAATGGTCGGCCTCGGGCTCCAACTGATCGCCCAGGCTGAGTTGCTTCCGGTGGTGGTTGCGAAAAGGACGTGGTCTCAAGTTTTGAAAGGTAGGAAGGTCCTCGTCTTTATAGACAATGAAGGTGTCAAAGCGAGTTTGGTGCGCTCGTTTTCACCCAGCCTTCACACTCTGAGCCTCCTGAGATGCAACGCCATGCTTGACACGCAGTTCCAAATGTGGAACTGGTACTCCCGAGTGCCCAGCGCTTCCAACCCTTCGGATGCCGCTTCAAGGCTGGAATTCAAAGGATATGATGGCTGGAGAAAGGTGACCCCAGACTATTCGGATCACGCAGCTTGAATGGGGGATTTGTGCGTGAGACTGGAAGGCCAGGATCCCGCCTCCTTAGGAGGCATGAGGTGGGTCGCACTCACGTGCAGTGAATATCCCCCGAGCTGAAAAGAGCGCTATGCGTTTGAGCTGTGATTTATATATGGTACAATCATGTGCTCCGCACTCACCCGCTGTCGTCTCCTTCCCTAACCCTTCCATGTTTATGGTTGCGTTCGACGCGGTGCGCAAGTAGGACTGGCGATGTATAGCTGAATAAGTTAGCTTTTCACTTTAGTGTTCGCGCTTTATTCAGCTTACACGCCACTGGTGGGGAGCCACCTGTTCTATCTTGCTTCCTGGGTGTTCCTTGCTGGTGCCATTGGAGGAATGGACCGGGAAGGAAAAGAGGAGATGACTTTTTAGAGTGCCGTGAATTTGTTATCGGTTGGTTTCCTGTTTGAGTGTTGCATGTGACACGAGCTTCTTCGCGTTGCCGTGTTTCAATGTTTCAAACAGGTGACTTTCTTTTTAACAGGATTTGTCAACCACATGCGGCAACTGGGCTTGCACGGATTGGTCTCCTGCATGAGTTGACATCTCGCAGCTCTGGCTGGGAGAGGAGGGGGGGGGAATCCCCCTTTTTGATCCTGGGTTTTTGTCCCACCCGCCCAACCCTTTCACGCACTACTCCCGGGGGGGATTTGTGCGTGAGACTGGAAGGCCAGGATCCCGCCTCCTTAGGAGGCATGAGGTGGGTCGCACTCACGTGCAGTGAATATCCCCCGAGCTGAAAAGAGCGCTATGCATTTGAGCTGTGATTTATATATGGTACAATCATGTGCTCCGCACTCACCCGCTGTCGTCTCCTTCCCTAACCCTTCCATGTTTATGGTTGCGTTCGACGCGGTGCGCAAGTAGGACTGGCGATGTATAGCTGAATAAAACAAGCGATGCGTATTTACATTTTTGGGGCGACAAGAGCTGCAAGTGGCTTCTGTTTTTTGTGTTTTGCGCTGGCCGGCAGTTTGGTCGTTCCTGCTTTTTTTACAGGTTGGTATGTGGCTTTTCTGCCATATTACACTCTTGTGCTTTTGCAGGATCTGCCTCTGGTTTGGCTTTGCAATGATGATATATTGCCCTTGACCTGGCCGTGAGCTGCAGCCAAAAGAGGTGTGCGTCAATATTGAGTGAGCCTGATATCATTGAATTTAATGATATACCTGAATTATTTTTGTATATTATTTTTGCATATCAACGATACTGGTGGGAGTGCGAGTTGTGTTCGTGTTTGTTTGTCCCCCTAAAAAGACTTTGGCTCAAACAGGAGAAGGTCACTTTCTCAGAGAGTAACGTATAACAATGAGTCAGACGCTGTGGCATGCAATGCACGGTTCGCCAAATCCCTGATCATCTCGGGCGCGTGTTTCCATTCGCTTGCTGACAGCCGCCAACACAGTATGCGCATAGCTTGAGTCATTGGATCCAATTCCAATGGATCTACGCGAGGCAAGTTTTAAGACATATAAATTCTAGGAAACCATAAGGCCGCCTCTGCAATGGACGGATGTGGCCACAATGTCAGAGCGGCGGAGATTGACCAGGCGGGCTTTTGATCTGAATCAGGTAGTCCTCAGAGGACCATGTTGACCTTTGTTTGCGTGTTGTTGTTTGTGGGGCTCTTGGGTCTTCTGTTGGAAAGCCAAAATTTCCACACCCCAAGGCTTCGCTTCGACTGACTCCATTTGGGTCAAACATGGTCATCGCATGCTGCCCATTTGCTCACTTTTCTCGCATGCCTTTTGCAGGTATGCGAGACATCGTGGTGGGCTTAGAATGAGATGAATAGTGTTTCATGTTGCCAACTTATTGGCCATGATTCATATTGTGTTGTCGCAAGCATGCGGCTTGGGCCTTCGAGTCAAGTGGTTGACTATGAGGCTCGCAGAATCCTATGCGAGCTGAATGAGGCAAGGGGCGGCTTGTGATTGAGGTAGACGCGTAGGATTCTACTTCTGCCTTATGATGCATAGCTCTTGGTGTTTGTTTCAAGATGAGGTGTACCACCTGGGTTACTCGGTTACTCAACTCTTCGAGGGAGGTGGAACGTATGTCCTTTTCGGCGTGGATTTGGACAACCCAAATTTTGTCGGTCGCATGATTATTATAATAGTAATTATTATTCTGGGGGGATGAGAAGGGAATATTTTTCCCACCAAACCAGGGGGACAGGCCAAGGGGCCCGTGGGTATGAGCAGATGTGAGTTCCCTGCTGTGCTCGGAAGTTTTCTGGGAGTCCGCCGTGTCCCGTGCCGCAAATAGACCGAAGGCACCACGTTTCGGACGTTTTTTTTTTTTTTTTTTTTTTTTTTTTTTTTTGCGGACGTTTTGGGTAAAGTGATGCTGCAAGCTTACTTGCAGTTAGTTTTAGCACTTCGTACTTGGCAAGATGGAGCCGCCGTTGCATTTACAGCTATTTGAATTGGAATTATAGAGCCAAGGGGGACCGCTTAGTGCGGACAACACAGATCAAAACACAATCAGCAAGGATGGGACATACGAAGTGCTGGACACCGCACCGGCCGGAGTTCGCTGCTGACAGGCAGCAACGGCAGGAAATGTGCACAAGGCGTGTGGTTCGGCAATCGGCCAAGCGTGTTGAAATTGGAGTAGGACCAAAAACAAAGATTGGGATCCTTTGTTTCGGATGGCCTTTAAAGGAACACTGAAATAAGACTAGTCAGACTCTTTGTGGAAATGCCCAAATACCGAAAAACTACGAATCATTGACTGGCTTCCTTCTGGTTTCAATCACCTCGAAAATGGCTCTCAAGAACGGCACCATCAAGTCACACCATTACATGTTCTGGCGTGCAATTGAGACATTGTTCGGTATCTCGAGTTTCCGGGTGCAAGAACCTCTGATTTCCTCGAAGCAGACTTCGGCCGATCGGCGAGAAGGTTTTTTCGGCGGCGAAAGGTGTGCTCTGGGTTTTGACTTTCCAATGGCTACTCCTTTCACATCTGCGGGGACACAACAACGCGAACATGAGAGCCTGACCGTGAGTTAAAAAGAAGCGGCGCAAAGAGTGACACCGAAGAAGATCCATGTGTTTTCAGGTGAACAAACGAAGATCAGGGATTTCTCTAATTACATTGGTTTCTTGGAGATTTCAACTCCTGTGGGGGGTGGGTGGGTGGGGGGATGGTTTGCGAGGTGCCGAAAAGTTTACAAACGCGGTGAATTGGTCCACGGGCGTGTTTTGTGTGACCAAATCTTTCAAGAGAACACATGTGTGTCACAGGATATAGGTCTACAACTTCAAGGCACCAGCGAAACAGAACATACGGCGGCACGTACGGCATAGAGTCACATCTACGAAATGAAGAAGCATCCCAGATCCACCTGCACATTCCGAGTTTCACTTGCTTTGTACCTAGAATCGCATTGTATGGGCAGTTTTCTCCTCCCAGCGACAGCAAAGAAGCTCGCCAATGACCCTGCAGGTACCTCGGCTTCCGCAGGAGATACTTCTTTCTTTATACATATATATATATATATATATACATTAATCACATAAATAAGCTGTATCTGTTTTCTCTTAAAACAAAGAAGCACACAAGCAGTAAACAGATGGCTTTCTGAAAGCCCTGGCGTGCGCTTCAGGCGCGGGAGCTCTTCGGGCAGCTGGATGCCAAGCAGCTCCGGACCTTCGTGTGGAACACCCTGCTGAAGGCGCGACGCAACGAGGGAACGAGGGGAGCCGAGGGACGCGGCTCGGGGAGCCGCGTGCCTCTAAAAAGAACATGGTGGTCTTGAACCACCCCCCCTGTAATTGGCGCGCAAATCCCTTTCTTGATCTTTTGGATGAATGGGGAGAAGGAGATCTCTATGGCAAATCTTGGTACAGAACCAAAAAGCGAATGGTATCCGACATGGGAGGGAATCGATGTGACTGAGATGCACCTAGGAAAGAATGGCAACACGTCCAGCAGCTACAACCACAGCTGATCCAGATCCAGCCACAATCAATGTGCTTGCAAACATGCAACGTGTGAACCTTTTTTTGTCAGTTTCACTGCAGACACTTCAGACCTCTGAGGTCCCTTTCGACTCAAACTCTGTATTTCAACACCTCTTTGAAGTTAAATGCAGGTTGAGCTTAAGCTCAAGGTTGAGAAGGAGTTGCTATTGTAACGGCTCGAAACTCACATTGGAGAACGCGAAGTGTACTTTGGCAGCTCCAGCTCAAACAGAATAGTATGCGAAGTACACTTTGGCAGCTTCATCGTGCCTTTTCGTTTGGCAGGGGAAAGCAGCAAATCATCAACTTGGTAGAAGGGAGCTCATTCCTACTTCATGTCCTTGTGCAGTTGCATTTATGTTCTATTTCAATTCTATTTACTTAACTCATGAAGTTTTATTGAACCAATGTTTGCAAAACGGTTCAATCATTGTCAACAACTTTTATTGAACTGCACATTGTTGGAACATATCCAACCTTGAATTTTGTTTGTGTTCAATCCAAGCACATTTCGTACCGGTTGCAATGTTGTGTGCATTTCAATTACACAACAGTTTTGAAGAAAACAACAACTATTGACATTGCCAGTTGAAACTGGAGTCGAGTTGAAGTTCAACAGTGTGATGTTCCTTATCACATTCCATGTCTTCAATCCAAGCGAGGGCCGAGCCAAGCCAATAGCCGAGAAGTGTCTTTAAGCATGGATTTGCTTCTTGGCACCACATGCTGTAAAACGCGGTGTTCAAGTTTGCATAGGATCGAAGATTGAGCATTCAAGATTCCACATACCACCTTTTGGAGCATCAAGCCTGGCCAGCCCTCAAGTGCTTGAACAAACCAGGGCTTAACCCCGGGAAATAGTTCAGTTACGAAGACCAGTCAAGCTGATATGATCATCACAGTCGCCTAGCCCGATTGAATGCTTCTCCAAAAAAGCCTCCGATCGATCTCGGGATGTTTGCGGTCCAAATGCACCATGATCTTATGATCTTTGCCTTCCATTGCAACCTGCATGTTTCCTCATGTTTCTTTTCCTGTGAGGAAACGGTGTTGGCAAACAGCGTCTTTGGATATTCTTGGCTCATTCCAGACCAAACAAAAGCTGCAACATGAACACTGTTAAGCAGGAAAGCCTTGGTATGAAGGGGGGGGGGTTCCTACCACATATATATATATATACATAATACATTCTGCCTATATATATATATATATGTATACCCCAAGTAGAAGTAGTCCATGGGGGGGCTACCATAAATGAAGAAACAAATAAGTCAACAAGAAACTAAACAAATGAGTAAATGTATCAAAAGTAAGTACATAACTCAATAGCTCAATAACTCAATATATCAATCAATTCATAAAAGATTTATCATCCGCAAAGGCACCAACACCAGGGTCCATTGAGGGGGGGGGGTTGCATATGTATATATATATATATATGTACACACATGTATATGCATTTACGGCGTGAACTCACTTGTATTTACTTTTTTTTTTTTTTTAAATCTATTCATTCAATACATTTATGCTTTCATGTGTCTATGCATTTAGTTAGCTTTTCATCGTTTAGATATTCATTGATTCATTGACTTGTTCACTAGGAAAGCCTATTTAGATTCTCTTTAAACTGGAACATCCTACTAGGAGTATGTGCTTATTAAGTTCAATAGAAGAAAAGGAGACCGCCTTTGACGTCAAATTTGACATAAACATTCGAATTAAACATAGTCTTTGAAAAGGAGCCCCTATTTAGATTACGTTTTCAGAATTCATATGTGTATTTGCAGCGTTTTCTACTTTTTGGGGATTTGGGAAAGCACCAAAAAATAACACATGTCCAAAGACAATCTGCAAGCTTTAGGTTTAACACTTTTCCAGCGAATCTTGAATCCAGGCCCGAATGAAATGTTAGTCGGTTTGGATCTACCTCTGTCCTATTTTTAAGCTGAGGTTTAGTCACAAGATCCCAAAAACAACAGCAAAGAGGAGAGTCAGGGCCCCAAACCGTTGGCACCATTTTCTTTTCTGAGAGGAAAGCCCCCCTTAATTGGGCCCCAAACCGTTTAAAGCCTTTCTCAGAGGAAAGACCCCCCTCCCCCAAGGCCTACAACCGTTTAAACCGTTTTAACCGTTGCAGCCCTTTCTCAGAGGAAAGGTCCCCCCACCCTCCTACCTCCCAAGAGCCAGGGCCCCAAAACTGTTTAAACCGTTTAAACTGTTTTAACCCTCTCTCAAATGAAAGCCCCCCCCTCAGAGAGGGTTCAAACGGTTCAAACGGTTTAAACGGTTTTGGGCCCACACCTTTCCTCTGAGAGAGGGTTTAAACGGTTTTGGTTCAACCGTTTAAACGGTTCAAACGGCGGCCCACACCTTTCCTTTGAGAAAGGGTTCAACCGGCTTAAACCGTTCAACCGGTTGAGTTGGAGAGTCTTTTTCCTTTTGCAGAGTCAGATGTAGTGGGTATCACAGATGAAGACAGACAAAAAGGTCGACTTTGGGGGGGGAGCTCCATATATATATATATATATACACATATACATATGGCGCTCCCCTGTGCAACACAACCCGGCACCCCCACTTTTGCCACAAAATCAACAAGACAAAAAAAGGCAAACACAGTGGAACGAACACAGGTCAAACTCACCAAACCAGGGTCCATGGGGGGGGGGGGAAATGGTTATAAGGTTGGTTCTAGGGTAGGGTATTTTCAGTTCAGGGTTTCAGGGTTCAAGGTCAGTTTTCAACAAGCAAACCATTTTGTTCAAAACCTAAGTATTAGTTTTTTACAATTTTTTCATTTAAGAACAGTCTAACATTTTGACATTTTCAAGGTTCAGGTTTCAGACCATTTTACGGCTTTCTGTGGGTCACAAGTGTTTAATCATATTATAAGATAATAATATGCATAAACAACAGTTAATTTGTCCCGTATTCAATCTCACCAGCGATTACCTCGGCCACGTATTGAGACCTCTCCCCTTGAAACCCTTGAGCGTTTCAGCAAGGGTGCCATGAAGTTTCTCTCAGAAGCAGCCCAGAGAAAACTCATCAGGGCCCTCACAAGTCTGAACAGTTCTAGTGGGGGCTATTCATCACCGCATGAGCACAACCACTATAACAACTCATACTATACTCACAACAATAATGTTCATAACCTTCTATTAATTGGTCAGTGTAAATTTCAATTAAATCGCTAAGAACATGTCTCATATAATAATAGTTATTTCTATATGACCACCAGCTGTTTAGGTTAGGAAAGTTAAAGTCGTTATTTTTCATAAATGATAAGTGTTCAATTTTAATGCATTTTCGTAAAATTAGACTAACTTCGTGACTGTTATTTCTACAGTATGATTTCATTGCTTGATAAAACATTTTCCTATTTTTAAATCTTTCTTTTACTCCTAATTTGTCAAATATGCTGTCAATGTTTCTTCTATACTGCTTGTCATCATAATGTTGTCCAGTCATTTGTGTAATGTAGTTATTAAACGACTGTTTGAAAAACAATAATTTTCTTTTAATTTTAAACAACAACATTTAAAACAATCCATTTTACTATAATCATCAATAATATTACAATCATTAACAGGCAAAATGTTTGCTAATGCCACTACATTTTCACACCTTTTTTTTTACAAGGACAGTTGCTATAATTAAACAGTGTCATTTTATCTTATTATATTAAGGGGTCATTTCTTTAAGTATTTTTACTTTTTGTAGGATTGATATTTTGGTTTTCAGTTTCATCATTTTCACTTTCAGACTCGACCCCATCCACACCGGTAGGAATAAACATATCTGTAGGAGGTGTTACTTCATAATTAGGATTTTCTTCTGAGGATGATGAATTAACAGTATGTGTTGAAGAACTACTAACAGTGATAGGCGGAGAACTATGAACACTAGCAGGGGGTTCAGTGTTTAACTCAACTTTTTCACTAACATTTGTATTCAACCAATTCATTATGACACTTGCTATATCATAAGACGATACTAATGAATTCATTGTTAAATGATCTAATAACTGAAATTTGGATTGTAGTCAATGTAGTGTGATATGTTAAGTGTGCTACTAATTGTCCTATACCAAAACTTGATCTTAGCATAAATTCTATGATCCTCATCAACATAAACAGTTTCTTTTTGTATTTATCAATGTCATCATCTTTTTTGTGTTCATCATCGTCATCGTCATCATCATATAAATCAGGGTCATATGTAAATGCTTCTGCTTCTGCTTCAGCCTTGGTTATCAATTTGCTTTTGAAACTCTTTGATGATCCACCTAATAGTTTTGTCATATCATCAATATTATAAGTTTGTGTGGCTTTATCATTTGGAAGGTCTGTTTGTGTTGCCTTGTTTTCTTTGTTAAGCGTTTGTCTTGCCTTGTCTGCAGTCATAAATTCTGCGTTCATATATCTTTCTTTATTTTTATAATTCATCAAATCCATTTTATCCAAATCACAATTATTCAATAACATATCTTTCTTGTATTTCTTCAGTATAACTGTTGTTTTTATTTTGCTTGTCATTGCTTGTTTAAGCATTTCATCATATGTGGGGCGTTTCCTTAACTCGTGTTTGTGGTTGTTAATCATTTTATATAATTGTTGATAAATTATATAAATGATTTATCATTCTTTTGTTGCTTTTCCTTTGCCTTTAATATCTCTCCAATCTTCCATTCTTTTTCTTAGCAATTCATCATTTACTTTCGTCGTCCATTTTCCGCTGTTTATAAGTTTCTCCACCAGTCCAACTAAATAAGTTCTACCTGTTTCCTTTTTACCTTTCCCCTTTTTCTTTGTGTTTGAATATTGTTGTTCCTGTTCTTCAGTAAGCCCTGCTCCTCTTAAATGCAATTGAAATAATATGTCTTCTTCTTTTACTGTGCTGCCTTTCCAATGGTTTATATCAGTTGAATAGTCAATGGTTTCCTTATGTGTTCTTGTTTGTCTTTGTGGGACTGTGGATGAAATTTCAACGTTGTCCCGTGTTTGTTCTCTTTTTTTATTGCTTGTCATTAGTCCTCTTTGTGCCCCTTGTATCCGTTTAACTGCTTCATCCTTTGTAATAATTGGTTCTAACGGTGGTAAGTCATCATCGCTTGATTTAGCAGTTGCCATTGATTGAACCTCTGATGGAGTATCATATTTTGTTCTTCTCCAATCTGTGGCTACCCGTGCCCTTTCGTGTAAATTATCTAAAAATTGTCGTTTAACATCTTCTGACATTTGACTGATTTGTTGTTCGTGTTGTTCCTCGGCATCGTCCATTGTGGCACTTAGTGTTTGTATTGCTCCGTTTCTTAAATCATCCATTTCATCATCCTTTGCCATATCAAACTGCTCAACGGTTTTAGGTTTTTCTAATATTTTTTGAAAGTGTTGTTGTCTCAAGTCTACGGTATTATTATCATAAGCTGTTCCTACTGGACTGTCGCGAAAATAATAAGCGTTTCTGTCTATTACATCTCTGATATTCTTATTTTTATATTCTTCCTTTGTAAATTCCTTTATCAGTTCATTATAAGACGGTCTTAATCGCAATTGTGATTTTAGCGTTTTCATCTGTGCATTGTCTAATCTCATTAGTATATAAAATCAACTAGATTATAATTTGTTAATCTAATATAATTAATTTATTCAAAATCAAAATCTTGTCTTAATTGATTGATTATTCCTTTCTTCTTCTTAATAATTCCTGAATAGGATTTACCTGTTTCACTTGATGGATGATGACGTATTTTTTCACCTTCCAACCTTTGAATTTCAGTAAAATACGCCAGTGCTTCCTCCATGTATCTTCTTTTATTTTGAAATACAGCATAACCTTTTTAGCGCTATGATATTCTAATTGTTCTTGTAATTCTTTCAAATATGTATAATTAGGTTGATGTGCCTTGTTGTCTCCTTCATAATAGTAATGTTGAGTTGATTTATATTTACTCTTCTTTTTTGGTTTGTTTGTTTCAAAAACTGCTTTTCTATCAATAACATCACTGATATGCGGTTTATCTTTAGTTTGCGGTTCTGTTATTCTCTTTACACCATTGTTATAAATTTCTCTACGACGCATACGCAATTGTTTCTTATCAATAATCATTATATAACAATAGTTAGATTAAATAAGTTTACTTGCTAAATTATTAATTTTCTGTTTATTTTTATTATCTCGTTCTGCCTTCATATTATTGTAACGGTCTTTTGCGGTTTCAAATACTTTATTAGCAGTTGTTTCTAAATGTTTTTTTAATCGTTCTTCAACCCTTCTTTTTCTATTTCTTGTTCATCCACTTTTGGAATATTATCTTTCACTTTTTCATATACGTTATTCTCAAATTCTTTTGCTTGTGCAGGATGCATAATTTTCTACGGACAACTTTGTTAGGGTCTGGTTCTTTTTTTAGCTGGTATTCCATTACAGTTATGACGATATTTGAAAGTGTATTTTGTTAAATATTTTTTACACTTTGGACACTCCACTTTTTCCGTTGAGTATGTTTTAGATTTTAATTCTTGTTTTGGTTCTTCTTCTTCTTCTACTTTATTATCTTCTTCATTTATAATATTATTAGTTTCTACTTCTTTACTTTCTTCATCAATAATAGGTTCTTCTTTACTTTCTTCTACTTCTTTAGGTGCTTCATTATTTTCACTGCCTACATCTACTATTTCAATATTTTTAACCATAAAATTAGTATATAATAAATATTTATTAAAATATTTTAATATACATAATTTAATCCGTTGTTTCTAATGACTTTAAATATTGTTGGTGCTTCAATGATTTGTTATGTCTTGATTGGTTGCATTTTGTTATTACACTATTGCAATTACATTGAAACTTGACTTTTCTATTTTCTCTGATATTGTCTTTATGTGTCTCGTAATACTCTTTGTGTTTTTCTTTTAATTTGGACTTTATTTTCTTCTTGGCATTTCATATTGGTTTGTTTGATTGTTTGTCTGTTTTTTTCTATGTATTCTTTGCGTTTTTCTTTCAATGTATCCTTATTATCTTCTCGGTCTGTTGTCTTTGCCTACCTGCCACACGTTTATTTACACAAACACAATCTTGCTGATGCTGTCCCTCACGGGCGTGTAATTCTTCCTTATCATTACAACTAAACTTTTCTACCAACTCTATTTTACAATTTTCAACTCCGTACTCATTGAATACCTCAAACACAGACACATAGTTATATTCCCCTCTTAAATGTTTTTTTTATAATCACTTCTATGTGTTTCCAGTCTTTTACTTAATGATTGAGTTGTAGAACCAACATAACACATATTATAACCATTATCCCATATTTTGTATATGTTCCCATTACTATAATTCACCATTTTTAACTATTAATATACATCATTTACTGTTTGAATACATTTTACATCTCAACAAAGGTAAGGGAGAAGGACGAATCTGCACCGTGTAAATCTACAGTTTTTCCATAAGCTTCAACATACTTGAAATGAAGACGACGCAAATGTCTCATTGAAACATCATTAGCGTCATTCATTAAAATCTCATTATCATAGATCACATTACCAAACCCTGCGGGAATAGGAATTTTCTTTAATACACGGGCAACTCCATAAGGTGCTAGTTGGTTTCCATTAGTTAGACTATCACTGGTTAAGTAAATATTTTTCATTGGTAGTAAATTAACAAAACCACTAACAAAAGGGGCAGGGGCATAATTGACTTTTTCAACAGTGTTTCCTAAAACATTGTTAATAGACATTGTATGGCTTCTATCATAATCAACACTAAACCCATAGTTAGTTTGCAATTCTTTATCCGTATGAACTATGTAAAAGTAAGCAACATAATTACAACTTATAGTTATAGTATTTGTTTTTAATGAATACCTACAACTAAAATAATCATTATTTCCATCAGCTCCATTAGTAGAAGTATTCAATTTATTTTGTAATTCAGTTGCTAATTCGCTTCCTACATAGCTACCTTTATCAAGTGCTACAATAAAATAATATACTGGCGCTCCTCCTGTTGTTCCACCTAATGTTAAATATAATCTATTATTTACATTTTCTTCAATCGGATAAATAGTATTAGGTATCGATAATTCATGAACGTATAGTTTTGTATTTGCTCCTGTTTCTTGGGTTTCTGGTAAATCTATAACAAAGTCAGAAGTGCTCAAACTTTCGTTTAGATTTCTATGTCGTGTATCAATGTATATTTTTCTAAATCTTGCCATATTTATATTAGTTATTTAGATATCAATTATCAATAATTAATATAATGAAATATAAATATTATTTACAAGAAGGAATACTAAAATCATACAATCCACTACATCAAGGTCATAGCGAAATGTATAGAAAAATAATTAATGAAATTCAACAAGAAAAGTCATTATTCAAATCTAAATATAATAATAATTTATCTGACACAGAAGGATTAAACAAAGCATATAGAAATGGTAAAGGTTATTATTTAGATAATAATAAACTATATGTTGCTGGGACATTTGGTAAAAATAATATTAAATCAAATATTAATGATATTTTAAGCGATATTACAATTCCATTTGGTTTAAGTTCATACAGTGAAAGGTACAGAGATATTCGTGATATACTTGATGAAAACCATAATATAACTGAAGTTATTTCACATTCATTGGGTAGTAGCGCCAGTGCTAAATATTTACAAAATAATCCTGATAGAAATATTCGTTTGACAACTTATGGCGCCCCTTTTATTTCAATGTCAAACAAAAATGATGACAACTACACAAGCCTACGAAGTTTGGAGATATAGTCAGTGTTTTAGATAGAGGCAGTATAACATCAAATAGAGGTGGTTTTAACCCATGAACGAATCATCAACACTCATTATATGGTGATACTGGCAAGGATGTATCAAGAAGTATTGAGCCTGTAAAGGACATTTTATAGTCTTATATATAATGCCTAATGACATAAACAAATAGTATAAATCCTAAAAATAAAATCAGTTATGACGATATTAAAAAAATAGTAGAAGACGAACCTAATTATAAGATTGAACATAACAATATTAAAAACAATTCTATAAAACCATTAAATAAAAAGTCTAAGCAAAATGATTTAGTAGATTATTCCCATTTCAACATACATTAATTTAGTAATAGAATAATATAATAATTTTCTATTATTAAATATATAACAATGGAAACACTTGATATTTCAGGTGTTCTTGTTGAAAAGAATTTAAGATTTAAATCAAAAGACGGAGGCTCTTATGTTCGTTCAAAAGAAAGTAAAAACTTTTACCCTTCGTCGGTTTCTACTTATACCGCTGATGCAAATTCAGTAATTAGATTTAACATTACCGGTTCGCCTAATCAATGGCTTTCGCTTTCTTCATTATTATTAGGATTTACATTAGGAAATACTGACACAAGCGCTAATGCTAATGCTGAACTACGCCCAATTTCAACTGGATCTTTCTTTTCAAGAGTGCGTGTAATGATGGGAGATGTAATAGTATGTGATTTGAATTCTACATCTCGTGCTGATGCTATGAAAGATTTGCTTAAAGCAAAAAAAGCAGATGTAGTTTTAGGGTTTGGAAATTCGTTTAATAATAACGATGTTAGATTTCTAACTTATACTCAATTAGCAACGAACCCAAGTAGTAATAATGTTGCAAGGGTCATAAGACAAGTCACTTCAGATAATAAAAGAGGCATTGCTAAAGGTAAAAGCGCTAATGTATTTTATGATATTATTTTGAAATGCTTTAAGACTTGTGAAAACTGGATTCCTTTATCTTATTGTCCTATAACCATAGAATTATATTTGGTGAATGATGCTAATTTACCAATTATTGCTCAAGGTGCTACGTCTGATTTCACTGCTACAAATACTTCTAACAGTTGGGCAATAAAAATGCCAATTTTCAAAGGTAATGTTTATTCTCTTGATGATAGTTTATACGCAGAATATGCAAAAATATTAGAAAGTGGTTCTCTTCCAATTACTTTTGAAACTGAAACAATGCAAGAACAAACCACATCAGCATGTACTGAAATCTTTACAACAATCGTTAGGAATGTATCTAAACTAAATAAAATGTTTATTTCATTTTCTATTACAACGAGCACAGGTTATGTAGGAGGATTTGGTGAGATTCTTGAGGAATACAACTCACTATATCATCCACTAGCACATCAAGGTAGTGCTGTTGATGTTGGATACTATGATCCTACACATGATTTAACTGCTTCATTGGTAATTGGTAATCAAGTTATTCCATCACAAGAAATTCAAGGCGTTCGTGAAGCATACGTACATTTGATGCATTGCGCTAGACAATCCGTTATTGGTTAGATGCGAGGACTATAAAACACAAAATTTTATGTTCGGATTTAATTTGCAAAAGTTAGAGAGTGCTAATTATACTGGTATGAACCGTAAAAATAATTCAAATATTGTAGTCAAAATTAGACCACTTGATGGAACTACTTTATATACAAGTGAATTTATGCCAACACGGATGTACATTCATATGGTTCATGAGTGTATGTTTGAAATCCGTTCAAATTCCGTAACCTTTTATGATTAGTTTAATAATATTACCATAAAATAGTATAAAGAAATATTGTTTTATAGTAATATACAATGGAAAACAGCAAGAAACATAAGGACTATAAACAAGGTAAGATATATTGTAGTAGAAATACTATAACAGATGATGTATATATCGGTTCAAGTTGCCAACCTTTAAGCAAACGAATGGCAGAACATAGACAAAATATAGACCAAGCAAATACACGACACTATAAACTGTATATAAAGATGAGAGAATTAGGACAACACGCGTTTTACATAGAATTAATTGAAGAGGTAAAATGTGATAATATAGAACAACTACGAAAACGAGAAGGAGAGTTAATCCGAGAAATGGCAACGTTAAATACCAGAGTTGAATGTAGAACTACCGATGAGTGGAGACAAGACAATAAAGAAGCCCTTAAAGACAAAATTACACAATACCGAGAACAACATACTTACAAAATAAAAGAACAAATACAAATCTGTTATGAAAACAATAAAGACAGATTGAAAGAAAAAAAGATAAATTATTATAATGACAACAAGGAAAAAGGGAGAGAATTAAACAATCAATCATACCAAAGAAATAAAGAAACAACAATTATCAAGACAAGCAGAACCGTTTGAATGTGAGTGCGGTAGTATAATTCAAAAAGGTCAAAAATCAAGACATTTAAAATCTATAAAACACCAAGACTTATTAACAATCAATAATATGATACTACTAATTTTCTATTTAATATTATTATATTATGAGCAAACACTTAATGAATATCTTTGATACTACCGCAAATAAAATTAGGCAAGTAAAAGATGGATCAGTCAATGATATAGAAGATCTTTACGCGAGTAAATCCGACATTCAAACAGTATTAGATAGTAAAGCAGACCAAGCAAACACTTACACCAAACAACAAATAGATGCTAATTTTTATGATATAACTGAACCATATGACACAACAGAAATTAATGTATTATCAAATAATATTAGTTCAAATACATTAATAGGTAATCTGACAATAACTTCAAATACAATTTTTGATAATATTTCATCAAATACAAATTTAATAAATAATTTAATTTCTACTATAACATCTAATTTTAATAATATTAGTTCTAAGTGAAACTAAATTAATACAAATTTTAATAATATTTCATCAAATATACATTTAATAAATAGTTTAAGTTCTACTATAACATCTAATTTTAATAATACTAGTTCTAATTCTAATTTAATAACAGGATTAAATAGTACAATCAATTCACATATCATAGCAATATCATATTTACAGAATGGAGGTTCATTTAATGAAGCAGATTATTATAATAAAATAACAACTAATAATTTATTATCAGAAAAGTTAGATACATCAATATTAAATAATATATTAATACATAATATACCAACTACTACAACTTTTAAAATAGCAATTTTTGGAAATTATAATAATTTCTTTGAAATGTATACAATTATTTTGATAGTTATGTTTATGGAAGTTTGGCAGGTTCAACAATGTTTTTAAATCAAAGAGGTTTTGGAAATGTAGAAATTAGTGATTCTTCATCTTTTCAAAATGATAAAATAATATTAAATCATAATACTACAATATTAAGTAATTTACAAGTATCTGGTTTATTTTCTTGTTCATCTATTTTAGATATTACAGGATCTGATTCTCGTTATGTTTTACAGTCAGATGGATTAAGTGGATTAATAACAGGAAATACAAATACAATTAATTCAATAATTGCTATCAATAATTCACAGGATACATCATTAGGGCAAAAGTTAGATAAAATAGATACTAACGCTCAAGCAATAGCCGGTGCTACAAATTTAAGCGATAATGCAACTTTACACAGTGATTTAAGTATGCTTACTACTGGTTCTATAATATGTAATAAATTTAAAACTACACCATCACCTGAATTAGGATTACAAATGACATTTCAAATGTTTAATCGTGAATTTAATATTAATAGAGATGGTAGAATGTGGATGAGTAGCGCAGGAGGTCAGTGGGAAACTCAAATAGGAGACGCTAATGTTGGAAGAGTTTGGGTTAAGGATAGATTCGGTTTAGGTGCTGTTGGTGTTAATGGTTATGTTTTAAATTGTGCTGGACAAGCAAGATTTACTGATGCAGTGCAGTTTATAGGAACTGACAAGGCAATAAGTCTTAACAATGGTTCATATTCGAATTTTAATAATAATGGTTCAATACGAAGATATACACCAGATGCCATAGAAGGTTTATATATGTCTCATAATGATTTTGTTGCCGTTAGTGTTGGCGATGTTAGTAATGCTTCTAATCAATATTTTATGTGTGATGGATTAGTTAATAAAACTATTTTTAATAAACCTGTTGATGTGTTAGGTAATATTTATACGAATGCTGATGTTAATTGTGATAATATCAACATTGCTACTGATGGTAAATTAACAATTGATACAAATTGTGAATTATATAGATATGTTAGTGCTTTTTCATCTTTTGATATGAGGAATACCGATGCCAATTCTTCAATTAGATTCATTTGTGGAGATCCTTCCGTTCAATCTAACATAGTTGGAGCAGTTAATATTACTACCGGATGGACTTTTAATACTGCTACTGCTGATTTTATGGGTAATTTATTTGCTGATGATGTTTATGTTAAAACTGGTGGAGCGTTAAGAAGTAATCATTTAGCACCTAATGGTGGAACATTAGTAACCGTTGGTACTAACTTAGCAGTTCAAAATGCATATTTAGCAACTAATACCATTCAATCATTTGATGTAACAACGGTTTCTTTTTGAATCATATTTCAATGACAGCTGGAACTGATATATTAATGGGAACAAGTGAAATATCAACTTATTATGATGGAGCTAATTTATCTACAATTGGTCTAATATTCAGAACATCAAATACAGCGTTTAGAGTAGCAGATAGTTCAAGTACACCTTCAGTTTTATTATCCATTGATAAGACATTTGGAACCACCGTTAATACTGAAAGTTTTACAAATAATGCCTCATCAACATTCAATGAAAATGTAACGGTTGCAGGAACGAAAAAAATGTTATGTAATTTAATTGAACCAGCAACAGGAACAAATATAGATCTTACAGCATCAACAGTAACCATTAACGGAACATTTGTTGATTCAAGCGACTCATGGTTGAAATATGACATAGACAATATCAAATCTAATTGTATGAATATCATTAAGAAATTTAAACCGAAGAAGTTTAAAAGACACGATAGAAATGATGGTGGTAAGACACATATAGGTTAGTTAGCAGACGAAGTATTAAAAGCAATTCCTAAAGAATGAACATGTTGTATGTAAAGATAGAGAGTATTTAGGATTGAATTATTTAGTTTTACCTGTGTTAGTTCATAAAGCAGTATTATAATTAAATGATAAAATAGGTAAACTTGAAAAATAAATTCAGGAATTGAAAAACAAAATCTAAATAATAACTATATGTGATTAGCCATGGTTCATATCATCATCAGGGACGTCGCGTTAGTGACCGACCTGTGGCATTTTGGCTCAAGTTTTGGGTTCCGTCGCGCCTCGAATGGGCGTCGCCGAACCCCTGCGTCGACCGACGGCATCTCGGGGGAGAAAGAGACCTCGGGCCGCCGCCAGGTTGGTAGGGACCAGTCGTGCGGCCTGTTGTCGACCAAGGTTGCGGGTTAACCCTTTTCTTGTTTGGTTTGTTTTCCTTTGGTTGTTGTTCTCTGGTGTGTGGGAAACCCTGATCTTTGGGACCGGGGATTGGTTTGCTTTTGGGGAACCTTTCTTTTGTGGCTTGTTTACCCCAACTTACCCATTGCCTGGGCACAGGCTCGTGCCCGAATCACAGGTTATCAGCCGTAGGACTTTCCTACGCGCTTGAGACCATCAACTACAAGCTCTATGTCGACCCCACGATCTCGAAGGAGCGTCGTGGATGAGGAGGCCATCCTAGGTGGCCTCCGCTCAGGTGAGGACCTACCGGACTATGACTACGAGGATTTCGAAGCAGGTTCGACAGGTCAGGACCGCAGGGGTGAAGATCCCGGTAGGGATACACCCAGGAGCCGTGGCAGGTACGCCGACGATGGAGACGATCGTATTTTCCGCCAGGCCACTGATGACGAGCAGACACGAAGGGTTTACTCCGATAGGAGTGGCTCTGAATCAGGTCACAGGCGTGGACATTTTGACTTCATCAGCATGGTGATGGACATGGCCCGCCCTCATTCGGATGACCCGGAGGCCATGCCGGTTCGACCTCCGAGATCTCTTGTTCCAGGTGAGTCGCAGGTCTCGGATGAGTTTGAGAATAGGCCGCAGGGACCAGGAACTATGGTTCTGGCTCCGGGAGGTATCCCGGGCCGATCCACTGGTTCTCAAAATCCAGGTCAGTTTGATGAGCGCGAGGAGCGGAAGTTCTCAGACTTCGGATACGATGATCTGTTGAAATCGACCGCAGGATGGGGCAGTAGCTCAAACCAGGGATCTGATGCCGGTAGGCCCAACCCTATTACTGCCAAATCTGAGTCTTATGATGACGAAGATTACAATTTTGCGGATGAGGAGGAGGGCCATTCGCGCCGAAATGCAGGCAACCGTGCGGCTGCAAGGACTAGCCCTGCCGCTGCCAAGTTTGAGGTCGATGATGATGACGAGTATGCCGCATTTGCGGATCGCCGTGATGAGGAGGAGGACCAATCACGACGAAATGCTAGGATCCGTGATGCTGCGAGGCCCAGGAGCCTCTCTCGTGGAGCCGCCAGGGACCTTCGTGTTGACAGGGATGCCCGAAGCGAGAGAGAGAGAGCCAGGGACAGTCGGGAAGTTCTTCGGGGATTGGAGGCTATCCATGACCGTGAGGGACCGGTAGGTCCCCCGGCGATTGGTGATACCCCGAATGTTCCCCCTTTTCCCAACATTACTTTTGGAGGTCCGTTGAATCAGAGAGACGTGAACTCGAACCGGGTTACTGGTTCGCCGAGGATCACTGAGCGGGTTGCCGATGTCGTTGGGAAAGGTGCAAGAGATGGCCGGCTTGCCGATGCACTCGGAATCGAGGATCGACCGTCGATCGCTAGCCCGTTAGGGCGAGATACTAGTGACCTTGAAACACTTAGGTCTAGCAACGAGTTCACACCTCAGTGGGGCTCGACCGCCAGGGAACGTAGTGCTTCTGCGAAGAGACCGTCACCCCTGACCATTGAGACCGATAGGTCAAAGGCGAGGAGGGCTAGCCCCTCACCAATGGATTCAACTCCGCAGGATGAGGAGATGCCTGATCCTGCTGATGTTCACATTCACTCTACTCCCGAGTCTCGTGCGTCCAACATTGATCCCCGATCTGGCGATAGCCGGAGAAGGGGATCTACCCCGAGTAGACCATCCAGGATTGATGATTGTCCCGTAGATGACCCCAGAAGACATGCCGGGGCTAGTGGGGCTCCTGAGAGGATCGAGATATCGACTCCTCCCGCCCTCAGATCCCAGTCTTCCGGCGAATCAGGTGACGCTAGGGCAAAGGAGGTGTTTGATTTGCACATCCAGGAGATGCTCGAGAGGGGTGAGGTTTCTGGCTCAGTCGCGAAGGCGTTCCATATTTTTGCTGACCAAATCAGGTTACTGAATGGTCAAGTGAGTTCCATGCGAAGGGAATGGAGCGACGAGAGTCAACAGACGAAGGACAAGGTCGATCGCCTGGCAGCTGAGGTTGCGACTCAATCTGATGCCGGGAGGATGCGAATGATAGTTCAGCGGTTTGCAAGGGAAGTTATTCCCGACAGCAAAGCCATTGTGAGGCAAGCCATCGATGAACAGGCTGAAGTCGTGGAGCAGAGGATTAATCTACTTTCCCACGAGGTTCACGAATCTGTTAAGGACAATGAGGCCGCGACTGATCGGCTTCGTCAGGTGATTCAAGAGAATCGTGAGGCCGTCCACAGGAGCCATGCTGCTTCCGAGGATGAGATCCTTAAGGACTTGGAAAAGCTCGAGAAACGGATGTTCTCGGTAGAGAAGACCGTCGGGATGCGGACGCCGGCAGGTGAATGGAATTTGAATCCTGTCGCGCAACCGTCCGATAGGGCCAGTAGCAGTGTGGTGAACGCGAATTTCAGGGAGTTAAACCTGAAGCTCGAGAAGGCTCTCCTCGAACACGAGAAGTTTGCTAAGTGGGCCTCCGAATCTATTGGTGGCATCAATGAAGAGCAAACCCTTCTCGCTAATCGGATGTCGAGGCTGCAAAGTGGAAGGGGTTCACAGGCGATCGATAGATCATCAGGGCCCGTATCCCCGCAGGACTGGCATGAAGCAATTGACGAAGTCAATCGAAAGATCCAGGATCTATCCCGTGGAGCTCAACGCCACCATGGGGACCATGACGATGTCCTTGCAAGGTTTGAAACCTTGAAATCCCGTGTTGAGCAGTACGAGGCGAGTTCGGGAATTCTAAATCAAGTTCTTGATGACATCAGAAGACAGATCCGCAGTCTCCCTGCGAATAGTGATCAAGCACGGTCTGCCGTTAGGCGTGAGATTGACTCATTCAGGGGTACGCTTGAGGGCGCTATGCGGAGGATCAGCACTGTTGAGAGTAACATGCGTACTCTTAATGGAATGAACAACAGGATCATGGCTCAGCTCTATGAAATCGAAGGTCATGTTGATGAAGCTGCTGTCATTATTCAGGGTGCCCAGGACAATCAGGCGAATCCCCCACAGCCTAGAGAGAGACGGAACGTCGGATACGACGCTTTCGCGGGGCAAGGACACAGAATCAGGTCTCCGACGCCCACTCCCGGAGAAGGTAATGGCCGGGGTACTGGCCTTCCGGTGAGACCGGGCGGAGGTGTCGATTTGGTCGATCACGCTTTGCCAGATGTGCCCGGTAGGGTCGATCCTTCTCGTGCGGACAGGCGTCCCATTTATCCCGATAGGGAGAGGGATGACAGCAGAAGCAGGAGGGCTCGGGGATTGCCTGACAGGTCGCATTCACCGCCAGGGCGTGCGAGGGATGGCCCCCGCGCGCGCGCAAGGGGGGACATTTCTGTTTCTCCCAATAGGGATGTGGGTAGGAATAGAAGCCCGAGGCCTGCTGCCGTCCCCGATAGGGGATCTGAGGTCCGAAGTCGGCAATCAAGGGGGGGGAGGCCAATCCGCGATAGCGGGAGCATCTCTCCGAACCTGGATAGACCGATCCGCGATAGCGGGAACGTCTCTCCGAACCCAGACCGTCGTCCAGGAGGTGGTAGGGATATTAGGGCCCATGCCGACATCCAGAGTCCCGGCGATAATTGGAAAACTCCTGGAATTGAGCTAGTGCCGACATCCAGAGTCCCGGCGATAGGTGGAGGACCCCTGGAGCTCCATCTGATCGTGGACAGGCCTCGGCACCGGCCGCAAGAGGAGCTCCCGGCACCGGTGGCCCAGATGCGCCAAAGATTTGTGCCCTCGATGATCCCAACGACCGTAGGCACCCAAGCGCTGAATTCTCGTGTGTTACGTGCAATCGTGAGTTTTGCAGGCTTTGCCGGGGTGACGACGGGGACTGTTGCAATTGTCAGTTCTTGAAAATGAAATGCTGGGCGTGTCGCAAGAATGCTCAGGAGGTCTCCATGTATTTCTGCACGGATTGTGGTACCCACGTCTGTGAGAATCACTTGAGCGATGTGCGCGCTGCAATATTCGGCATGAACGCGCTCAAGCTGGACCGCCCCCTCCTCCTCCTCCCGGGGGAGGTGGTGGGCAAGGCGGACCACCTGGTCAAGGTGGGAGCGGAAGCGGTGGTCATGGACATGCTCCACTTCCACCACCAGGTCCTGGACATCCTGGCGGAGGCCAAGGTCCCGCTGGAAATCCTGGCGGCCCGAGTGGAGGGGCGCCTACCGGGGGTTACCCTGGTGGAGCACCCGGGTTCCATGGTAGTGCTGCTGATACTCAAGGAACTGGGAACAATCAGTGTGGTTCCAGCTTCTATGGTCCTGCCTACGGAGGTGGCGTTAGTCACCAAGGGGTTGGCGCTGGCGTTAGTCAGTCTAGCGATGCTGCAGGTTACCCCTCAAGTGTTGCGAGCGGTGGTAACCTTGGGCCAGGTCTTAGCCTCGGCTATAGTGTGAATGGTGCCGGTAGGCAGGGAGATGGTGGTCTTCTCCCTGAAGCCTTGAGGGGAGATGATGGACGGGACAGGTGCACTAAGTGTAGCAGGATCCCTGAGCCTGGTTTCCCTCTTGTTCCTTGCGTTGGTTGTGGAATGAGGGCGTGTGAAGTTTGCTGCCCTATGCCTGCTAGACTGTGTGAAAGTTGCAGGATTACCTCATGTACCCCGATAGGGGCTCTTATTTCCACCGTTGTCGATAAGGATCGGTTCCATCATAAGTGCAACACGATCGTGCTGCCTGCTGAGCCAACAGCTGATAAGCTGCGGGAGTGGCTTTCCGAGATCAAGGAGAGGGTCAGGAATGCTTTCAGCTTTGACTCTGACTACGCGTTAGCGTGGATTTCAGAGACTGAGAGGCTTGACTATGATGCTCTTGGCGGGCCCTGCAAGTACCCGATTTTGGACTCAAACTTCACGAGTGCTATCAGGGAGTGTATCAAGACCAGGGCTGTTAGGGACAAGATGAATCGCCTGACCGAAGCCGCTCAGAATATGAATCCCCCCCAGGGTATCAAGGGGAGACAGATCTTGAAGCTTCTGCTGAACCACCTGCAGACTGGAGTCGAGGACGACCAGACCTTCAAGATTGCTGAGTTGACCAGTCTCAAGTGCCGGCAGACAGGTCACTCTGATGATGAAGCAAGGCTCCGGAGTTATCTGAGCACCTGGGACAATCTCATTTCTGGGATTAGGAAGAAGATCGATGATGGGGTACTGTTAGCTGTGTTCATCGAGAACGTTCGTCATCTACGCTGTATGCGGCCCGACATCGAGAGGTGGGATCGCGATGTGACCGTTAGGTCATTCGCGTGGCTTTATAAGGCTTGTCAGGACTGTGTCGAACGATGGCAAAAGCGCCAGAACACGCTTCAGATGTACCAGACCTTTCATGAGCAGAGGTCACGATCGGGCTCTCAATCCCGTGAAAGGGATCGACATCCTGGTGCTCCCGGTGTCGTGCGGCGGTTGCCAGGAAGAGTGATCCCAGCCCTTCAAGGTCCGTTAGGTCCGGAAGGGATGGGAAACCTGACGGGAAGCCAAGATCATCTTCGCCCGGAAGGAGCAGTCAGAGAGACAGAGCTTCTCCTGGAAGAGGCAGTCAGAGGGATAAGCGCACACCGTCTCCCAAGTCGCCGAGAAGACAGTCCCCTGCTGGGCCTGCTGATCGGGCATGCTGGGAGTATACGAAGACTGGGAAGTGCCAGTATGGCCGGGACTGCAAGTTCGAGCACGACAAGAGCCCGAGGAACCCAGCTGCACCCTCTACCCCGAGGACTGGCGATAGGCCCGTTAGGGACAAGCCAATGTACTTTGGATACTGCTACGACTGGATGTATGGTAAGTGCACAGCTCAGCCGTGCAAGTACCTCCATCAGAAGCCACCACCAGGTACGAAGCCCATCACGCCTCGTACTACTGCGGGTCCGGTTGTTGAGGATGAGGAGGGGGATACCCCTAGATCGCCAACGCCTAGTCCTCCCGATAGGGAAGCCAGGCGTCTCGATAGCCCCGCTCAAGGATTGACGGATTTTTAGGCGGGGCGGGCCGTTACCCTGAGGCCAACCGTACTGTTGTGGCGTGTCCCGCTGTGTGGGCTGCTGCCCCAGCTACCGGCGGGTCTGCGCCGGGTTGCCTCCCTCCTTGCGTTAGCAGTTGGGAGAAAAGGGAGCGAGGCGCGTTGTTCTTCTCCGGTACTACAGGTGGGGGTCCTAAATGGGACCAGGTCATTTGGAGAAGGACCGTTGACGCGAATGGGGCCGTGATCGAGGATGTCGGAGTGAACTTTAGTGATCGTCGGACAACCTTGTTCAGGAGACTCCCGAGACGAAGTGATACCAAGACGACGTTTTGGTACTGCGAAGATGCGGAGGTTGTGCTGTCCTGGAGGAACAAGTACTTCCCGAAGGGTCCCGATAGGGAGCCTCTGGGGGTCAAGATTCCCGATCTCCCTGATGTGTTTGTGGTTTCGATTGAAAATGACAATACGGGCAGGATCGTGAATCGTTGCCGAGAGGCTGGATACAGCCATCCGAGTGCGATCAAGTTCCCATCACGCAAGAGAATTGTTAGGGAGGTTCAGAGTGCTCTGATAAGAGCGGCGGCTGTTCACGCTCAAGTGCTCTTGGACAATGACGAGGACATCGACACCAACCCTGGGGATGTGCGGGGACATCGCGTTGTCCGAAAGCCGAAGTACACTCAGAAGGTTGCTGCACCTGTTGGATACGACAGTGTGAGGTGGCTGGTAGATACTGGTTGCCCAATGGATCTGGTCGGTCTTGGTGATTTGAAAGGACCCGATAGGGCCCTGATTGCCAAAGGCGGGCACACTCACGCGCTGCACACTGCTAACGGTGCGACTCGCACCGCTGGTCGTGTTGATGCTGATGTCGGCAACCTGGACGAGGTGATTGAGGCACACGTCCTTGAGTCCACTCCATCCATTATATCCGTTGGGAAACGCTGTATGGATATGGGATACTCGTTTGTATGGACTGCAGGTTGCAAGCCTACTCTCACGTGTCCTTCGGGCCGCACGGTGACATTGGATGTCATCAACAACGTGCCATATCTTCCTCATGGTGCCACTCAGTTCGTTTCTCCCACACTTGATGATGCTGAGCCATTCCCTGCTATGCCTGCCCCCGGGGCGGCGCATCGAGGGCTTGAGGCCAGCGAGTTTCCGCCGTGTAGGTCTGAACTCGCGGCCAAGAGTGAGCTGCAGGACACCTGGCGCACTGAGCGGTCGGGCCATGTTGTGAAGGAGCACCGGCTTCCGCGGAAGGCAAAGTTTGTGCCGACAGGTGATGATTGTCCCGTTGGGGTTGACCGATTGGACAACTACAGGAAGACCGTCATTCACCAAAATGGGGTTACCCACGAGGTGCTGGTTGATAATCTATGGGAGTTATCCGAAAGAGATCAGCATGCGATAGCATCTGATGTCCCTTGGACGGGTGAGACGTGGTTTCAGGTCAAGTGCGAGACCGTTGCTCTTCCCGGGAAGGCGGAACAGGGGGGTGAGGGCGATAGCCGCTCACCTTTTCCTGGCCCAGGGGAAGGGGACGATGATGACATTGTCGAGATAAACTTTCTCTCCGGACTCCGCACAGAGGCTGAATGGCGGGCAGATGCTAAGACGCTTCGCCATATGCTTACCCATCTCCCGAAGAACCCCTATTGCCCGCACTGCCAGCGTGCGAAAATGGAAAATGTCAAGCTTCGCCGTAAAGGTGGTGCTGCTGCGCATGACGTAGTGAGTTTCGGGGACCTCACCACTGCTGACACGATGGTGTTGCGAGGATTGAAGGATCGAGGCTTTCATGGCGAGGCAGACGCGATAGTGTTCTATGACCTCGCCACTGACTACCTCGAAGTCCTTCCTGTGCAATCCAGATCCCGTAGCAATACGCTGGAAGCATTTCGCAGGTTTGCAGGGGGGCAAACTCTGAAGTTAGTGTACAGCGACCAGGCTCCAGAGCTGAAGAATGCTGTCACTACGCTTGGAGCATTGCACCGGCTTTCTACACCGGGTATGCCCAAGACCAATGGCCTGATCGAGAACAAGGTTAAGCTTGTTCTTCATGGGGCACGTGTGCTCCTGCGGCAAGCTGGATTTGAACCTCGATGGTGGCCATTCGCCGTTAGGCACTTTTCCATGGCAAGGAATATTGAAAATCGAGGTGAGGGATCACCGTGGATGCGACGCCACGGTGACGGGAACTTCAGCGGAGTCATTCTGCCGTTTGGTTGTCTGGTCGACTTCTACCCCATTGCTCCCAAGATTCGCAGGGATAGAAAGGGGGGGGTTCAAAACGCCCAAAACGACTCCAGACATGCTGGGAAGATCGACTCAGAGGACGTTGATGAAGGAGGAGACCACTGGATCGCAAATGAAGACGAGAAGGTTCTCACTCGCGTCCACGTTGAAGCGCGAACCGAGCTCTTTATCCCGATAGGGACGAGCTGTCCAGTCAAGATCAAAGACCTTGGCAGGAGGCGGAGCACGGTCCTCAACTATCTTGACGGGTCGACCGAATTCGTTGTTGATGAGAACTGGCTACAGGCCGAGAACGATCGTGGAGGAAACCGCGAATGGACCGGAGAAACTCATTTCGACTGTGATTTTGATCAGATCGATGAGGATGAGGCCGAGATCTATGAGAGCGAGGAGTACGAACCCGAGTGCAATGACGAACCGGACTTTGCTCTCATTGATGAAGTAGAGGTTGAAGAGACGAGTGTCACCACAGCCCTGCCCGCCGAGAAGAAAGAGCGGGACTTCATCAAGATAGAGGAGGATCCGAAGTTCGCCCCATCTTCCAAGCCAGGCCTATTTCTGGGCTATCGGTTAGAACCAGGGGGGCTGTGGAAGGGCGACTACCTCGTTGCTGACCTCGAGCACATCCAAAGGGGTCTCAGGAAACCAAGTATACACCAGGTCAAACGTATCTGGAAGAACCCTGAGGAGCCCTACGTGTTCCCGATGTTGGCATCCTATGATGCTAGGACTCGGACCATTCGGGAGGCGTTAGCTGACCGAAGGGCCGACCTGAAGCCGAGTAAGAAGATCAGGGATGAATTCGACTTTGATGAAGGTCGATTTGATGATCCTGATGATGATGACGATGACCAACAGGACGAGGGGGGCGGTAGCTCTTCCAAGTCTGATGGGGCCATTCAGAGCAAGGCTGTCCAAGGGAGTGGTGACGCATGCGTCTCAGATTACTGGGAGCGGCACGACGAAGACAGCGCCTGGTATCGCATCCACGTTGAGGTGCGGAAGAAGTTCTTCGGGACGACTAACGAGGACCTTCCTCCAGGTGGTCCTTCGCATGAGGAGCTTGACACCGTTAGGGTCACGCACATGCGGGGGCTTGATGCCGTTGGAAATTGGGTGAGAGATGATCGTCACCACGATGCTCCCAATCATCGGCATTTCACGCGTGGTTTTTGGACTGGCGTAACCATCCTATTTGATAAGGGATGTGCTCCCCACGGTAGGTTCAAGCCAAAGGAAGAAGGAGCCGAACCTGCCGGAGGTCCAAAGAAGGGCCATAAGCTGCACGGAGACAGGATCGACTATGGCCAATCCGCCGATAGGCGTGAGCGGCCATACGCAGGCACCGGAAAACCCAATTCAATTGATGCGGATAGTTGGAGACAGATGTCTACCCGGTCTCGGGAGATGTATGTTCAAACCGAACGGGAGTTATCCCTAAGGGAAGAACGACGCCGCGAACATCCTGAGAGGGACCCGGCTGCTCCAGCGCCTGGCCGCAAGCTCCTCATCGAGTTTGCGTGTGAACCTGATTCGCGTTTGTCCGCAGTGATGATGGAGTGTGGAGGCGATGCAATTCGAGTTCACGTTGGCTCATTTGACATCACCAAAGCCAAAGACGTTAGTCGGCTTATTGGGATCATCGAGGATAATCCTGGGTGTGACCTGTGGGCGTCAATTCCGTGCGGACCGTGGAGTACATGGCAGTATGTCAACCTTTCAATCCACGGTGCTGAGTTTGCATCACACCTGAATGATCTTAGAAGGAATTCTCAGGTTATGTTTGCGGCATTCCTGCGGGCCTCCCGAGCCGTTAGGCGAGGAGGGGGCAGGGTTGCATTTGAGTGGCCTAGACACTGTCTTGGATGGAAGCAACCGTTCATGCAGAGGTTTCTTGCTGATCCTGATGTCGAGACCGTAGATTTCGACGGCTGTGATTTCGGGATGCAGGATAAGGACGGTGTGCCAATCAGGAAGCAGTGGAAGGTTGCGACGACCTCCAAGGAGCTCATTGATGAGCTGTCAGGTCGGAAATGCAAGCACGAGAAGGGATACCTTCATGCACGCATTGAGGGGTCGGTCACCCCAACGACTGCTCTCTATCCGAGTGAAATGTGCGAGGCAATCGTTGGAGCATGGTACCCGAGCGGCACTTTCAAGAAGGTCGCGAATGCAATGCCGGTCGAGATTGACCCGGTTGAACAGCGATGGAAGAAGAAGCCGAATACCTTGTACGTTAGTCTTAACAGTGAGGCTGCCAAGATCCCGACGCGGGCTACTTCGGGGAGTGCGGGTTTGGATACCTATGCCTCTGAGGGAGCATGTATTCCCGCAGGGGGGTCAGGCTTGGTCAACACCGGAATCTCGATAGAGATGCCCGCTGGGGTATATGCTAGGATAGCCCCCAGGTCAGGACTAGCCGTGAAGAACAGGATCGCTGTAGGCGGTGGGGTCATTGATCCCGACTACGACGGAGAGATCAAGGTCATCCTCTTTAATCATGGGAATGAGGACTTCATTGTGAATCCTGGGGACCGCATTGCGCAGATCGTACTGGAGCGTGTTATGCTCATCGACGCGTCGATCGTCCCTAGGAAAGCCAAGCGGGGAACCGATAGGGGATCCGCGGGTTTCGGAAGCACTGGTATAGCTGCTGCTGCTCCTACGATTGGATCTGATGGAAAGACCTTTGAGTTCTCTATGCCCAGGGGGGAGATATCCCTATCTCATCGGCCAAAGAGCTCGGGTGTCTTTCCTCCCTTGTACGCTTGTGTCGCTAGGCCAGTGAACAAGAAGGAACAAGCTGGAAATGCCAAGGCTAAGGCCGCTCTTCAGAAGGAATGGGACAAGTTAACTTCGCAAGGATGCTGGGACTTGTCAACTGTCCAAGAGTGGCATGATGTTGCAGCCAAGGCACGTAAGGAAGGGGAGAAGATCCATGTTGGTAGAATTTTCGACATTTGTGTCGAGAAGAATCACGAGCTGCCGGAGGACGATCCAAATCGCAAATATAAAGGGCGAGTCGTGTTCGAGGGATGCTTCGTCCGTGACGAGATCGGGCATTGGGCCCTGTTCTCCGAGAACACCTCCTGCCCCGCTACTATGGCGGCGGGTAAGATGGGTGATGCTCACGGGTTACTCCCAGGGAATCTTCTGGAAGTAAGTGATGGGGAGTCTGCGTGCACTCAGGCCCGCTTGAAGGGAAAGAAGACTTGGGTGAGGATTCCTCGCGACCAATGGCCACCTGAGTGGTTCGACGGCAGCGGAAATCCCAGATACAAGGATCCGGTCGTTGTTCTCGTGCTTGCACTATATGGACATCCGGATGCTGGTACCTTTTGGGAACAGCACTGCGAGGCAATGCTGAAGAAAGTCGGATACGTCAAGGTGAAGGACTGGGCCAGCGTGTTTAGGCATGAGGAGCTCGACCTCTTCCTTGTCGTGTACGTCGATGACTTCAAGATGAGTGGGCCGGCGAAGAACATCGCAGAAGGATGGGCGCTGATCTCGAAGGTCATCAAGATGGAGGAACCAAGGCAGCTCAAGAGATATCTTGGCTGCGAGCACGAATTCACGCAACAGGTGGTCAAGGGTCACTTTGACCCGAGACTGGCGTGGACGGTCGGCAATCCTCCTGATAAGGAGCAACCCGACCTGAGGTTTGGTCCAGAGGGGTTACTCTCTAAGGACATCCCCAAGCCGGAAACCACGATAAGGTTCATCAAGTACAGCGAGAGCAGTTTCATGCAGGCATGTGTCGATAGATACATTGAGCTGTGTCAGGGAAAGTACCCGAAGAAGCTGCAGAAGGTTGAAACTCCGTGCCTGGACGAGAGCAAGCCGGAGTTTGACGAGAATTCCGTCAATCCTGAATTTGACAAACTCTTCAACCAGGCGATGGACATGGAGACCGTCAATGCGCAGCCAGGATGCCTCGGAAATGACGCGGCGGCGGTGCTGATGAAGGTTCTCTACGGAGCTCGGATGGGCAGATATGACCTGATTCGTCCCGTGCAGGCGTTAGCCAGCCGGGTCACGAAGTGGAATCATCTATGTGACCGCAAGCTCCACAGGTTAATTTCATATGTGAACTCTACGCTCGATCTTCATTTGTACGGTTGGGTGGGCGATAGCCCAGAGTTCATTGAGTTGGTTGCTTACTGTGATGCGGATCTGGCTGGGGATCGTACTGATTCCAAGAGCACGTCGGGAGTGCTTATTTGTCTTGTGGGTCCTAGGACCTACATGCCCATCACTGGAGTAAGCAAGAAACAGACTTCCGTTTCAGAAGTCGACTCCTGAAGCAGAGATTGTTGCTCTCGACCATGGAGTGTCCAAGGAGGGAATGGCATTAGCTACCCTCTGGCAGCACGCTATTGGGAAGGGAAAGGAGACTCAGCCGTTTATTATCAACGTGCTGGAGGATAACGAATCGGCATGCCGGATCGTTATAACTGGGAATAATCCCAACATGCGCTATATGTCAAGGACGCAGCGCATTGACATCTCGTGGCTCAACGAACGTTTTAATGCTGGAATTTTTCGGTTCGTTGCGTGCCCGTCTCACTACCAAGGCGCAGACATTTTCACTAAGGCCTGCATTGACAAGGTCGTGTGGAATAGAAATCTGCACACCCTTGGTATGTTTCTGCCGGGATACCTGCAGGAATATTTGGCCCAACCCACCCAACCCTGTCTTAAGCCCCCTGCCGCTCCTGGACTGCCCCCGCTTAGGGGGGTACGCATGGAATCAGGTGCAAAATCCGGTTTCAATCGGCTCATTGAGAGGTTACTCTCTGAGTACGAGGGAATCGTGATTGACGAGGAAAAAGGAGGGAAAAGATGCGAGAAAACTATTATTGCGGACCAGGCAATAGCCGGGGTTCTTGCATATAGTGATCTTTGCAGGGTAGTCACGCTTCAAGTTGCTCCTGGTTACAGGAATCACATCATACGGTCTGGTAGGATTGGAGGCGATAGCCTTTGTTATGTTGTGCTTGTTCTTAATGATCTTGCACCCGATAGGGTTGATTCCAGGACTGGGAAGTGGGGACAGACCAGAAAGCTTAGGGATAGGACCGAGGCTGCCGTTAGGCAAAGGTTCAACTTGGCTTGTGATGCTCGGACCAATGGATGCGTTCCGATCATTCTCTATCGACCTAAATGCAATATCTTGAAGGAAGGTGAGGTTGAAGGAATCGCCACCACGCATGGGTTTGATTGCAGGTCTGTTTGCGCTTGCCAATGTGGTCTCAAGAGGCATGGGGTCGTGTTTAGGTGCTTTTCTTCTAAGTCTTTCAATTCGTTTTGGAGTACTTGCAAGATGCGAGGAGGGGATACTCTCTCTCAGCACGACCGATTGCTTGCTGTTGGGAAGTGGTTGAACAACTTCGTTGCCGCGTAGCTTTTGCTTGATCAAGTTGGCTCACCCCGCGGGCAACCGCACCACATTCACAGGCGACTCAATGCGCTTACTGACCAGAACAGAAGCATGAGGCAGGTATGCCTGTCACTAAGGTTTTTCTTCTGCTTCGTGAAGGACGGATTCAGTCAATTATTCATTTTCTAGGTTCTTGTTCTAGGGAGAGGGTCTCTGGCCGATAGGCTGAGCCTTCTGAGGGACAGGGGGGATTCTGGCCGGTAGGCTGGGTTCCCGGTTCCTCCGTGGTTCCGTGGCCGGTGGCCCGAACCTGCTGACGCATGGCGGCAGCTGGCGGAATGGGCCTGGGGCGCTGCATGGCGACGCCTCCGCGGCCGTCCTGGGACCTGGAGATGGGGCTGGGTATGGAGAAGCCTAAGGCTGTGGCCAGTTGTTTGCTTGCGGGGTACCGCGAGTGGACGATTAAGGGGTTTAGGACAGGATCCGAAGTTCACCACGATTGATCCAGATATGGAGAAGGCTGATCAGCTGATTGAGGATGACAGTGCCGCGAGGTTCGACGAACTGGTTGGCAGAGTATCCCACATCAGCAAGGACAAGCTCGACAAGTCCCACATGCCGGTGACGGACCATGAAAAGCTGATCCGGTACCGGGCGGTCAGGACTGCTGCGATAGTGGCGGAAATGAAGCGCCGGGGAGTGGAGGTTACGGAGATGACCGCCGTGCACTTGGCGGCCATCCTCTGCGCTGCGGTTCCGACGGACCCTGCTTTCTTGCTTCCTTACCATATCGCGTTCGTGCTTGAGGAGAGCATTGAAAGTGGCGCGATAGCGCTACCCATGGATAGCAGTACGGAGCCGGCAGCTGAACCATGCGGAGGAATGTGGGTTGGAGACCCGAAAGCCTGGCCGGAGTGGAAGACGGTTCACCCGCAGACTGCCTTGGTAGAGGCGGTCGCTGATCAGGCAGAGGCGGCATTCGGAGATCACCCTCTGTATAGTGGAGATGATTTCGGTGATGCGGAGCACCATTTCAACGCAATCCGTGCCTGGATGAGCGAGAGGCCGAACGCACTGTTCACGCCTCCGGAGTTGGTCGTGGACGCGATGATGCTGACGGAAGGGAGAAACAGGGAGGAGATCGTTAGATGTTCCTCGGGACGGAGGCTTTCGTCGGTCCCGTCGGTCAAGAAGTTCGCGTCGGCTGATAAGCCAGGAATGCGGGGGTACCTGCACGCGATGGGACAGATGTCAGGTGTGATCACGTCCTTGCATGATGCCTTTGACTGGGACCGTAGACAGGTGTTGAGGATCTCGCCCAAGAACCCGGCGAGTGCCACTGATGTGGAGATTGGTCCCGACGATGGATGGGCATTCTTCGATTTGGCCATCAATTTCAGGGGCCAGACGGACACTGAAAAGGTCCTTATCCATGGAACTTCGCAATCCTCATTGTGGAGCATTCTGGGTGGTATGCAGGTTACTGCGTCCACCGCGAGCGATGAAGCGGTAGGTGTGTGGACATCTTTGAAGGCGGTTGAGGCCCTGGGATACAGCACTCTGTCGCACTACGGTCAGAACACGTGGGCGAGGGTCGCGATTTGCATCACGCAACCGGACGAGTCTGAGAACTTGTTCAGCGACAATCCCCACCTGAAGGGCGTCAAGCGAGGAGCCCAGCGAGTGTTCCCGAACGCGAGGCTGGGGATCTGTGGGATCTGCATCAAGCTTGAGAAGCCTGCGGCGGACTCACAATATGTGGAGCTGTGCAACTCAGGGGGCGATAGCACCCTGCAGTACTACAACCCGTTCGTTGAATGGAATCCGCATGCTCCATCGGTCGTGTGGGCTATGCACAAGTTCTTCCCTGAGAACTACATGGGACCGATAGGTCTATCCGTTGAAGAGGAGAACATGCGTGCTGCTCCAGGGACCCCTTAGGCTGCCGAGGCGGAAGGTGGGGCACTATTCGCCAGGATCGTGCCGAAGTCGAACATGTTTGAGGCCATCCGGGGTGAAACGTTTGAGCTCACCCTCACGAAGGGATACCTTACCGAGATCAAGGACGAGGCAAAGGCCGTTGGTCGGGGTGCTCTCTTCCCGAAGGAGCTTGAGTGTTTTGAGCAAGCTAGGAAGGTGATGCGCCTGATCAGGAGTGGGAAGGTCATCCCGCCAACTATGGAGCTGCCGAGGGGAGGATACTCCCGTGTGGCGGTTGATTCCGTACAAATGGAAAGGCAGTGGGACGCATGGGCAGTCGCCGTGTTAGCGGATGTGATGTTGTCCATCTACCCATCCATCGTTCTGCACGAGATGAGTCGCTACCAAGACAAGATGGTAATCTTGCTTCGGTGTTTAGCGGCTAGTGGGACAGGTGCTGCGGTGAGGATTGCTGCGGCCTTGGCGGCCGGGTACGGTCCTCCGGTGTTCAAAGAGGAGTCCGCGGCTCCGGATGCGACTGTGTTCTACCTGCTGGATCAGACGTTCAACACTGCATCCACGAAGAACAAGAAAGGGATGGACCCAGCCACGTTGGCGGAGGACATCCTCAAGTGCAGGGCAAAGAACGATCGGTTGAGGGGTTCCCCAGATCACCGGCCGTTCAAGAACTATGAGGTGCATTACGTGACCAGCACTCGTGATAACGAGGAGACATCCCTTCGGATGATGGTTGACAAGGCGTACGAGCTGATGGACAAGCGGGCGGACGACTGCATCCAGAAGTACGGCAATGCGGATGCCGCCAAGCATGACCTGTATGTCTTTGGTTTCCGTGGCTCCTACCTGTATAGGTGGGAGAGGAATGCATGGAGGGCCAGAAGTGATGCGGCGACCGTGTGGAGTAAGGATGTGGAGTCGCTGATCGCGCTCAACAACAAGGTCAAGGTGATGGTTTGCGGCCCGGGGCGATCGTTAGATCGAGAGGGCGACCAAGGGGTTCACATGACTAAGGAGATCCAGTATAGGATGGGCGATCTCCGTGCGAACCTGATCCCAGTGGTTTCAGCAGACGCTGTGTCATGGGGGAGTGAAGTTGACAGCTACGGCAGGAATCGGCCGGTCCAAAGAGCATGGGCTGTGGTGCCGCCCTACCTTGCGGCTGTCCCGGACTTTTTCTCCCTGACTAGGACTACATGGCCTGGTTCTGTCACGTTGCACATCAGGGACAACATCCTCAAGCTTCTGAAGGAGGGTACTTCTTCGAAGATGGGTGATGGCGGATCGATGTCTGAGTCTGAGGATGTCGACATGACAGGTGCCGCTCTGGGAGGACCGCCGGTAGGCGTTACCCCTGGTGGGCAATCATCTGACGCAGGTCAGCATGCGGAAGGTCAGACCGCTGCCCCGAAAGCACCTCCTAAGGCGTTAGTCACAAAGGAGATGCTGGCATCGGTGAGACCGAAATCTCCGCCGAACCCACCTCGGAGTCCGAGGGTTTCTTCACCTCAGGTCACGGCGACCGAAGTTGGGAATCGATGGTCATCGAATCTTCGAACGCCTAGAGCGACGATTGAGGAGGAGAACACGGGTGGCTCCGCCGAGGTCGATGATCTCCTACCCGATAGGGAAGGGGTCGATCTCCCTACGGATACCTTCAACGATGGTGGGGATCCGACCGAGGCCGAGGTGTTAGAGTCCACCGGAGACGTTGAGATGGAGCCGGAGAAGGAAGCCGAGGTTCCCGCGGTAGGTGAGGAGGAGACTCCCGGTAGGGAAGCTGAGGTGCCTCAGGCCACTACGACTACGACAGAGCCGTCGGTGGAATCGCCTGCGGCAAAGCGAGCGGCGTCGCCCGTTAGGGAGGAACGCAGGGCTCGAGAACCTATTGGTGCTCAGAAGAAGGAGGAGGCGTCGGGTGCATGTGGCCCGGGTGTGCCAATCTCCTATGCTCCGAAGTACACGGACGACGACGGGGACCTGCGGGATACTGCAGCGACCCCGAAGGCGGCTTCAACCCAGGAGTCTCGAGGGGGCATACACAATTATGCGAACACGCCGTACCCGGAGCACCCGGGAGAGGCGCCCGAGCTGAAGTCAGCGGAAGTTCGGCACCACCGTGAGCATAGTTCCTATCAATCCACGAGGGGCTCGCGGACATCGGCAAGACCGGCGGAGAGCAGGTCGAATAGGAGGTTCATCGTTCAGCACATCCTGGCTAGGGAGGCTGGTGAGCCCTTCATCTATGCCGTGATCAGGAACAAGGCAATCACTCAAGAGCGGGTTACCGCGGAGGAGTGGAGGAAGGCAAACGAGACTAGCCACATTGTGTTCCCGAATCGCGATAGCGAGTGGAATGCGGTATTGGAGAGGGCCGTACATAACGATTACATGTACGGGGCGTTGGATGCTTCCCGATCAGGAGTACATCAATCCTCGAGATCGGAAGTCTACGCCGTGGGGTGATCAGCAATGGAACATGAAGAAGGTGGCGTCCGAGGCTGCCCATATCCCGTTAGGGATGAGGCAGGACATTCAGGCGAAGTACCATCATGGGCGGGCACCTCCGGGGGACTGGGCAGATATGCCCGATCGGGATGATTACATGGTTCGTGGTGTCGTTAGTGACCCGAACCGCAGGGCGTATGATTGTCTTCGAGCGCCGGGGGTGAGGGCTACCTTGCTGAACGCGCAGACGGGACAATGCATTCCTTTGGACGACCCGACTTGGGTGCCGGAGATTGCATCATCGCACTTGCTGGTAGGGACGATCACTACGATCGCATCGCACGTGGATTGCGCCCTTGGGCGCGCGTGGCGGATGCCCATGTTCCATCCCCAGCTGATGGCGGCGACGGCGATGCTGGAGAAGCTGCAGAAGTACTTCAACGCGCTGAACGAGGCGGTGTTGGGCAAGCGGTTGGGGACTGCGCCTTTCAGCATGATTGCCGGTCACCTCGCTCCGGAGCTGCGGACTATCCCGACAAGGGAGCAGATGTCCGATACGCTGGCGCAATCAGCGGCTGAGATCATGCTGTCCCACGTATCAGCGTTGTCCCATTCGGGGTCTACTTCCGATAGGAAGGAGATCATCGGAAGGGATGGGCTCCCGTTCGGGAAATCATGGTTCGAGGATGACCCTGAAGGAGCCACTTGGCCTGGACACCATATGGCTGGAGGTGTCGCTGTCCCGCTGAAGCCGAAGACGAAGATCGTGTGGGGAAAGCGACCACATGTGGACGACGAGGGCGACGTGGATCCTGGGGCGAGCTCTTCGGGGCAACCGAGGACCGAGCCGGCCCCCGATAGGGGCGCCGGGTCAGGAAAGGATGATGATGTGACCCTTCCTGACATTGGGAAACTGTCCGTGACGGAAAAGAAGAAGGACGACATGGACGTGGATCAGGAAGGCTCCAAGAAGGATTCCACCGGGACGAAGGAGCCCACGCCTCGGGGTACCGAGGCTGGGAAGACAGACCCGAGTGAGATTACCAACTTCAAAGGGGCTACCTTCGAGGAGTACCGGAAGACTGCCCCTGACTATGAGTACAGCGGGGAGGGAGATGATCGAAGGATCCTTCCCAAGAACACTCCGATAGACATGGAGAAGTCGTTGCCGGCCGAGGTAGCGCTCTTGATCCCGAGGGCAGTGGCCACGCAGAAGGAGGCTGAGGAAGCCGAGAGGGCCGCGATGGAGGCCATCCGCGGGGATTATAGGCTTCCGGATGTGGGTCAAGAAGACAGGGAGAAGGTCGACCCTCACACCGTGACGGACGAAGACTTGGCTGCGTCGGTAGACGCGTTGACTAGGAGGTTGAGCAACATGCCTGAGTGGTCGGGAAATTTGATCGACCCTGCGAAGTCTGCTGAGCTGGTCGCGGCGAGATGGGGCGGAAAGGCGAGTTATGACAAGCCTGAGGCTCCTCTGACTGAGGCTGGGATGAAAAGTGCGTCCTTGGAGGATCGTGCCTATGCACTATCGCAGCTGAATCAGATGGTGAACTTTCACAAGAAGCACCTATGCTCTGGGCGAGGGGCGCCTCTGGTGAGTGCAGCTGCCCCTAGTGGACCCTTTGCTCCTGACCAGCTGGATGATAGCAGGAAGTTCAGGCCTAGTGGGGCGGCGAGCAAGATGACCTACAATCTTGTGATACTGGATGGGAAGGAGGATTATCTTGCCGATAGGCGAGAGATCAATCCAGAGTTAAGGGAAACGGGAGTTATCCCTGATGAGGCCGTCACTTGCCAGATTGTGGTTCCCTCGAAGACGAGGTTGGGCGAATACCTCCCGAACTACGAGGAGACCGTGGGCACCGTTGCAGGACGGGAGGCGGCGAAGGAGTTGATGAGACTGCTCTCGGGCGATTTCGACGGTTTGGTCATCAATTCAAAGAGAGTCGCTGAAGGAGACCGGACGCGAGGCTGGAAACTGGGTGAAAAGTGACCAGGCCATCTGGTTCCTGAAGGAGATCTCGGGCATGGAGAACGCTGAGATGTCTTGGAAGTTCTTCATTCCGACGCTCAAAGCTTTCCCGGTAGGGCAAGTTGAGGCGATGCTCATGGTCATGTACGACGGGAATGGCGTTCTCCTCAAAGAGAGCACCAGGTTGGTTGCCGTTAGGCACACGCGGATCGGACGCGACATGAGTTACAGTGCCGTTAGGCATAGGTACACTCAGGAAGATGCACCTGGCGGATCTCTGATGTACGAGATGCATTGGAATGAACTCCCCATGGTGGGGTACGTCATCATGAAGTTCTCGGACTTTCGGAAGGCGGTTCAGCTCCAAAGGGTAAGGCGAAATGGAAAGGCCATGATCGAGATATTGATCACGAGGCCCGATGTGTACGAGACCATTGGGGATGGTAGGCAGGATGAGGGCCTGATCCCACTTGTGGGAGCCATGGCGCCGGATGCCGAGGTATCGCCTTCGTGGTATGTCAGGGACAGGCTGCGGAACTACTCCGGTAGGTACGTGGTGGTAATGGTGGATCTTCGGGTGCACTGGTCCTTGGTTGGACCCGTGTTTTTGACAAGAAGGAAGACTCTGGCTGTTAGGAACGAGATCCACATGGGAGCTTGGAAGGCGGCCTACATGTACGATGATTACACGATAGTGTACCATCGGGCATGGGACTATGGTGACTTCACCCCCGTTAGGGGAGAGCACAGGCGATCGCGGGAAGAGGTCAGATTGAATGTGACTACCACGTTCTGTTTGAGGTGCGCGGAGATGACGCCAAATGGGATGCATTTGTGTCCTGGATGCGCGCTCCCGGTCTTCTACCCGAACTTTATCCCCAACGCGGAGGAGAAAGACTTCGAGAGGTGCCGCATTGTACCGGAGTGGGTGAGGACCATGGGACAGTTCAAGCCCAAGAGGATCCCCACCGAAGTGGTCGGAGTCATCAAGAGGAACTTGATTTCCTATTCAATGGCATCTGATCTGAGGATGACGGTGCAGAGCGGAATCAGACTGCCCCCTTATCTTGGTGAGGACAAGGGAGGAGTCGATGCGGCGTGGGATGAGCTGGCGAAGGTGCTCTTCCAATTCTCCTATGTGTCGGGGATTTCGGCATCGGATGCGTTCGTGGAGAAGTGGGTGGCGAAGCACCTGATTCTGACCAACCAAGTCGATAGATTTGAGTCGGTCACGGAGTACTTCCGGGCTAACCCAAGGCACGCTGCTCAATGGGGTAGGCGTATGACGACTTCCGTTAGGAAGTTCGCTCGCCATGACACGTACTTGTCCTTCTATATTCCGATGGCATACGTGATTGGCTCCGCGGCTGGTCATCTGACCCCATTGTATCCGACCCATCGAAAGGACGTGGACATCCTGGAAAGTCATGCGTTGATTTCGCAGCTCAGGCAGTACATGGTATCGGAGACAGGGTACGATGAGAAGAAGAGGTTGAAGGAGGCGATAGCCAAGGTGCAGAAGGCGATCAGCGCCGGACAGTCCCGCACCCTTCCGTGACCCGTTCGTCTACGTTAGTGACGAAAGGGTGAGGACGGTTCTTGATGGTCGTCAACCCGAACCATTGAACGTGGACATCGAGGGACTTCAATCGGTGCATCATGCTGCGCCGGGTCCTGGTCCCAAGCAGGAGCCGGTCACCAAGGGCGGAAAAGGAAAAGGAAAGAAGGGGGAAAAGGGCGGTAAGGGCGGTAGTCCTTCCGGCCCACCACCAAAGTCAGGTGAAGTGCCAGGTAAAGGATCTGGTAAGGGCGGTAGCCCATCTGTCCCAAAGGCGAAGGATGATGCTGGACCTGCTCCGATGGAGGTTGATACAGCAGCAGCTCAGCCGAAGAAGTCTTGGGCCGAGATGGTGGTTGAAGGGGCCAGGCCGAGTGCAAAGGCTAAAATGACCCCGGTTCCTAAGGCCGAGCCGAGAGGGAAGGCTGCTTCAGCATCTGAGGCGAAGAGTGCTCCGGCTCCAAAAGCTGTGGCTAAGGAGACGAAGCAGGCCGAACCGAAGGTTGAGGTCAAGAAGGAGAAGATAGGCGGAGGTGACGCTCCTGGCGGTAGCCGCGGGTCGGCCGAAGGGCAGAAGAGAGAAAGGAAATCCCGTTGGGATCCCGACGAGGCTGTGAAGGAGTCGACAAAGCGGGAGGCGTCCACGAGGCCTGGCGACGTCGACAGCAGACCAGGTGCGGCAGCGAGAGAAGCTAGTGGGGATGATCTTCACTCCGCGCTTGGCAGATCTTCGGCAAAGGATGCGGTAGCGCCTTTGACGGCCTCCAAGGCGATGGCAAAGAAGCCTGAAGGCGGGGAGATCCGGCTGCAGTCTGCTGAGCGGGCTGCGGCGAGCCCGGTGGAGGGTCACTTCCTGGTGCTGCCTGAGAGTTCGGTGGTGGACGCTTTCTTGTCGATCTCCACCAACAGAGTGCTGAACAAGCAGGTCAGGGATTTCATCAGAAATGGTGAGGACGCGTCGGCACTGGAGGCTCTCAACCAGATCGTGACGAACTCTCGATCTGGGAGGAGGCGTAGGGAATCGGATGTTTCCCGTACTCCTTCTCGGAGGTCCGTTAGGACCGTGGACACCAGGGATTCCAGAGAGTCGAGGAGGCGCAGATACCGTCCGCGGCGCGAGGATGATCGCGACCGGAGGAGGGACGATGCTCGTGATCGTCGTGATGATGATTCACTCGATCGGGAGCGAGATCGAAGGCGAGATGATCGCAGGAGATCCGAAAGGGATCGTGATAGGGACCGTGCGCGGGGCGGACGTGACCGGAGGAGACGTGACGATAGCCGGTAGGCTGAGTCACGGGGATTGCGGCCGATAGGCTTGCGTCCATTCTCCAATGGTCGGCGCGGTGTGGAGGTGGTGATGTTCCTCCCGGACCGCTGAGGCGCGGAGGTCATGTCTCTCCCGTACCGCTGCTGAGCTGCTGGACGTGTTCATCCGGAAGCAGTGTGAGTGAGAGGGAAAGCAAACTGATGGGGGGTTACTCCCGGGTTTGCGGAATTCAAGCATTTTTCAGGTACGCATGGTCAGGGGTATCTCTTGCCGTTAGGCGAGGGTACTATTGGACATACGTTATCTTTCTTTTTCATGGCTTCTGATAAGAATTAAACTTCTTGCATTGTTGATGCAAACAGTTGTGACCTAGTGTCGTCATGTGGACCTTTCCACAAGGTGTGTTGGACAGCGTTACCCCGATTAATTCGGGGTGGTGGCGGGAATTTAATGCCCGGGATGTCGCGCAACTGCCTTTGTGGGTTTGCTCCACCGCTGACGGCGGTAGTGTCCAGCTGTTTGCGGACGCATGCGAGCAGTTAAATCCTATCAGTAAATGGCACGCTCCACCCGTCATATGACGGGCTCCTCGTGAGGGGGGTGTGATTAGCCATGGTTCATATCATCATCAGGGACGTCGCGTTAGTGACCGACCTGTGGTGTTTTGGCTCAAGTTTTGGGTTCCGTCGCGCCTCGAATGGGCGTCGCCGAACCCCTGCGTCGACCGACGGCATCTCGGGGGAGAAAGAGACCTCGGGCCGCCGCCAGGTTGGTAGGGACCAGTCGTGCGGCCTGTTGTCGACCAAGGTTGCGGGTTAACCCTTTTCTTGTTTGGTTTGTTTTCCTTTGGTTGTTGTTCTCTGGTGTGTGGGATACCCTGATCTTTGGGACCGGGGATTGGTTTGTTTTGGGGAACCTTTCTTTTGTGGCTTGTTTACCCCAACTTACCCATTGCCTGGGCACAGGCTCGTGCCCGAATCACACTATATAATGGGTATTGGACAAAGTAAAAACAATGAAAATAACAGTATGGAAGACATTAAGAATTTAAGAGTAGATGAAAACACAAGAGCAGATACTTTAATCATTAAATCTATTCAAGAATGTGTATCAAGAATAGAAAAATTGGAAAAATCAGACAAACTAATATATAAATTACCTGCGTTGAATTTTTGCAACGCTTCATTAATCTAAATTAATAATATTAATATGATTAATATTATTAATCATTGTTGTGGTGATGTTTCCAACATCGCTTCGCGTGTTTTTCTGGTTGCTTTTTGTTGTAATAATACTCCTTACTTTTTTGATTGCTTTGTTCTTTATTTTTATGGTGATACTCTCTATCTTTTTGTCCTCTTTATTCTAAGTTATTTAAACGATAATCCTTACTCTTTTGATTATAAACTTCTTTATTCTCGTTATAGCGTAGTGTATTTTTCTCATTAATTTTATCTTTATATTTGATGTAATATTCCTGCTTTTGCTCTCTAATTTTGTCTTTGTTATTTTCCCTATATTCTTTTCTTTGTTGAATTATGTGTTCTTTGTTGTTCTCTCTCCATTCTCTGTGTTTCAATGCTAATTCTTCCTTATGCTTATTTCTGTATTTCTTTTTTGTCTCTCGTATTTTATCAGCATTAGTAGCGTTATACTCTTTTGCCTTTTGCTTGATATACTCCTTATTATTTTCCAAATATTCCTTTTTATATTCTTTCAACTCCTCATCTGTTCTAAATGGACGAGCTTTGTTTAATGTTGCGTTTAGTTCTTGTATATATTCCCTCTCACGCTTCAAAGCCATTAGTCTATTTTCACATGCTTCAGTGTTTATCAATATCATATCAAAATTTTCCCAATCACCATTTTGACGAATAAATTTATATAATGGCTTATCATAATGTGTTTTGTCATTTTCATTATAACAGGTTCTTTTATGAGCCGACTTTCTATTTTTGAAGTTTAGTGTATGACCCACATAGCAGTCTTTGATATTTACATCATTACATACTATTTTGTAAAAATGTGTGTTGGTGTAATTCATTTCTTTTCGTGGCATTATAAAGTCCTATTATGTAATATAAGTTAATCTTTAATTGTAAATCGTTTCTCGAAATTAATATAGAACATACTATTAACATCTTTTGAATTCAAATTTACGAAAATAATGAATATGGAGAATGACTTATTGCTGTATGGTACATTTCTAAAAGATTGTCCTTATCAACAATCGCTGCGTTTTCTTCAATAAAACTCATTAACTCTGATATATTCTTTAATCTAAAAATGTATAATGAACTGGCATTGACACGAATTATATTGGCGACTGTTTTATACTTTAGAAGACTACATATGCAAGAGATGGCGTCATGTCTTCCGCGCGTAAATAAACCGTGTAATATTTTTGAATATCTTAAAAAATTAGGGTCATCTGAAAAGTCATCAATAACAACAAGAATTGAACATAATTTCTTCATTTTAGTATTTTTCTTTGTGTATCAATGACATTTTCCAATTCTTCTGGTCGGTATTCATCAAAATATACTTGCTCTTTTGTATCATCCACTTTCATTTCTTCTCGTTGGTATTTCTTGACTTCAACAAAAGTAGGGTCATTATGGACGCTCGGACTAAAAATAAAGACACGAGAGAAACAGTTTTTATATACATTTAATGTCAAATTTTGAACTAGAACTGTTTTGCCACCTGTTGAAGAAGCAACTATAATGCTTCTAAAAGGTAGTTTTGGCACGTGCTCATATTTAGACTGTTTAAACTCATAGTCAGTTATATATGTTTATCGGTTTTATAATGGGAACTTCTGACATAAAAAAAATAGTATTATAAATACTTATAAAACATAATATATATTTATTATTGAATGGAACATCATTATGTTATGTGTGGTGGTGAATAACATAATGGAACAGGCTTTCCATTTCTTCAATCAATAAGCATTGAAGATAATTAGCTTGAATTAGTTTGAGCCTCGCTTGGGTTGTCCAGTGCGAAGAAAGACCAATGCCAGATATTGAAGCACGGAAAGAAACAACAGAAAGTGTTAACTCAATGGGCGAAAGTAAATCTATAAAATGTGATAACTGTAGTCACGTTATGAATTTTAAGAATGAATTGACGGTAGATACAAAAAGGTGGCGTTAAAGTTAGTTGTATTCCTTGTATGTTTTCTTATAAAAAGTCAGATACAGGTTTGAATATTAAGACCAAATCAGGTGGTGATATGGTGATTGAAACTAATGAACATTTAATTAATGTTAGTTTTAACAGAGACATACGTTAGTATATAAAGAGTAGGTGTAACACCACTTCAAACGCATAAATAAATAAATAAATAAATATATAAATATTTATATATAGACATGTCAGAAAATGAACGTTTTACAATTAACCATTTAATGAAAAAGGTTATAATTATTAGTAAGAATATTGAAACATTAACTGAACTTGTTAAGACTATTGATGAAAAAATAAACCAACCTTAAAACAATAACGAATACGATAAGGAGAAGATGGATAAAATCTTTGAAAAGAAGGGATTAGGAAGACCCAGCGGTTCGTATCAGAGTAAGAGACAATCTTATTTTGATATGGTGTCCAATGGTCGCATAAAGCAACCAAAAGAACAGACACTGGAGTTTTACAGAATAGAAAAGGATGGTGATGAATATAAGCTTATGGACTAAATATTATTTGTAAAATGATTTAAAGGATGACAACCATTGAATAACAGTATAGAACAGTATGTCTCAACAAGTTTCAGCAAAATCAAAAGTTAATTTCAATAATGGGAAAATTTATATAATCATACATAACGTAAATTAATTAACCTATATTGGAAGCACTTGTCAGTCATTATCTAAAAGAATGGCACAACATAGAACTGATAGTAGGAACAAACAACATAATAATATGAAACTGTATATGCTAATGAAGGAGTTAGGTGTAGATAGTTTCTACATTGAATTGTTAGAATAATTTTGTTGTAATACACGCGAAGAACTGTATAAACGAGAAGGTGAATGTATAAGAAGTCAAACACCACAATTAAACAGTAAAATTCAAGGTAGAACGCAAGAAGAATACCACAAAGGAGAAAGAGAGAAAGTATTGACAGGAAAAAAGAACCACTACCAGAAAAATAAAGAATATTTCATACAAAAGGCAACTGAACATTATGCAACAAATGTAGAACAACATAACACAAGAGCGAGAGAGCGTTCTAACAAAAATACTTGAAAAGAGATGCATTACTTGAAAAGTATAAGCAAAATAAAGACGAAATAAACCAAAAAAGAAGAGATAAGTATGAACAACGGAAAGAAGATAATGATAATTTTAGAGAAGAACTAAACAGACAATATAGAGAATGGTATGCCAAAAACAAAGAAAAGAGACGTCAAAAGAACAACGAACTGATACAAAAGGAACAAGAGACACCAGAAGAAGGAAAGTATGAAAGAAGTGAATAAATAAAAACTACTTAAAGAAATGACCCTATATATAATAAGAACTAATGACTACATTAAAATGCGGTTGTAAAATTACAAATAATATTATGGATTTTGAAAAAGAAGTTAAAAATGATAGAGGATTTATTGAACAAATACATAGAATTATTTATTACTATAACTAATACATACATATATGTGGCAATTGTAGAAGCAAGGCAATAATTTTCAATGATTTAGAGGAAACAAAATTAAACATTGAGAAGCAACAGTTTAAATTATTATGTGAAGAACCTGTTAATGAACCTGACAACGAACCTGATACTGATATTTAAGTTAAACACTTCTTAATATTATTGATAAATATTAAGAATGATTTTATTCTATTCTTTTTAAATAATGAGTAAATTGTCAAAAGATGAGGTTTTACATAAACTGTATTATGATGTCCAAACTGGCTTCGGTTCGGTTAATGAGTTATACAAACAAGCGAATAACACAGAAGCATCATTTACTTTAAAGGAAGTGGGCGATTGGTTGAAGAAGCAACCTTCTAAACAAGAAAAATGATACAGTAAATACAACAGTTATTCTGCACCTTTCGCAAGGTTTGAATATCAGTTAGACATAATGGATATGATTTCACTGATGAAGGCAACGGGCACATCAGATTTAAGCAGTCCAAGATATGGTTTAATTTGTATAGATATATTCAGTAAGAAACTACACATTGAACCGATGAAGGTTAGAGACGGTGAGACTGTTTATAAAGCAATACTTCAATGCTTCAAAGTATTAGGTCATCCGATGAGTATTTATACAGATGATGACGGGGCATTCGCATATAAGAAATTACAAGAGTATTTAGAAGGTGAAGCAATAAGAAGCATCATAACATTGACACACGCAAACGTTGCTGAACGATCCATTCGCACCGTGAAAAAGATGTTAGGAGACAGAATAAAAGCGTCTAATACAACTTGGACGAGTTTATTACAAGCAGTCCTAAACAAGTATAATCAACAAATGACACACGGGACAACAAAACTTACACCTAATGAAGCACACAAAGACGAAAATGAAGTAAATGTAAAAGCAAACTCATTAATGAAAGAGAAATATTTAAGAAAGTATGCTAAATTAAATGTCGGTGATAAAGTCAAATTTATAACAAAGGAAAAGGTAATTACACATCACGGAAAGAAACCACTTCAAAATGGAGCCAATCAACACACAAAATAACAAATGTAGGTCGTGATATGATGCTTAATAAGTATTATGAAATTGAAGGGAATACAAAGAAGTATAATAGGCACGAATTACTCTTAATAAATGATTAAGAGTAATAAATTGATAATATTATCAATGTTTAATATTATCAATTTGTATTAGTTAAATATTGATAACATACTTTCTCAACAGCATTCTGATAAGCTCTTTCTCTATGAATTCTTTTACATTTATCAGTCCTTAAATGCTTTGCCATATTAGACTTACTTTTAATCATACACCCGCATCTTTCACATTCTAATGACTTATCATTTTCTATAAAATGCTCTTTAAAGTATCCTTCTTCTTGATATTTCTTGTTTACTACATCATTATATTTTTTCTTACTTTCCCTTTCCTTTGACTTCTTAACGTCTTCCTCTGTATCCGTGCTGAAGTCTGAAACTTCACCTTCAATAGAATTCCACAACAAATCAAATTCATCATTTGTCATATAAATTGTATTTTTATTGCCATCTACAATAAAGCAGGTCATTTTACTTAATATAAAATATAATTATTTCTTTAAGTATATTTGTAGTTTTACTCGCTACTTTTGTTAAGTTCCTGTATTAAGGTTTGATGCTTGGTTGTTTTTAAATGTTTGTTTAAACAACCTCTGGTTATTGATGACCCACATTCACAAACAACTATTTCATTCCACTTCTCTTTGTTGTCTAAATAATATTGTCTGTCTTTTGCTTTCAGTCTTTCTCTGTTGTCTTCTCTGTATTTCTTTTTCTTTTCCTTTATATTGTCTTGGTTTGCTTCACTGTATGCTTTCTTCATTTCCTTTATTTGTTCTTGGTGTTGTTCTCTGTATTCTTTGTTCTTCTGTAAAATGATTTCTTTATATTTTCATATCTTTCTTTATTGTATGCTAATTTATCCCTTCCTGCTATACAACGATTTACACAACCAACAGTTTGTATATAATGACCTTCTCGCTTCAATAATTCATCCTTACTATTACAAGGGTAGTTCTATTAATTCAATTTTCACATTGTCTAAACCATATTCTTCAAGAATTAATGTTGATTTTGTATGATGCTTTATAAAGTCTTTGTCATTCAAATAATCATTATAGTCTGTTCTGTGTCTTGACATTCTTTTAGATAACTGCTCACAAGTGCTTCCAATATAACATTTGTTATAGTCAATGTCTGTTATTTTATAAATCTTACCATTTTCATACTCATTCATTCCTATTTATTCCTATTTTATTAAGTCATTTTGTCTTTAAGCCTTTATGCCATAATAACCATAAGGAACACTGTTATAATTATCTATCCAATGTCTCTTATTGTCGTAGTTTGATAGACTTTGTTTTGTTTGTTGTATGCTGTATATTTGATGTGCTTTACTTCTTATAGAATTGAATGTAATTGTATCACAGTTGTTGTGTTCTAATGTATCATTGTAATGATTGTAGCTTATTTCTTTCTTAACTTTTTGTTTTGGAATACCTTTAGTCTTCTTTTCTTCTTTCACTTCATTATGTATTTTGAGACAATATGACTTTGGTTTCAATGCTTTAAAGTTAGTTATTATTTTGCCATCGCATTCATCTTGAAAGCAACCCAGTTTCTTCTTATTTGTTTTATCATAACATTTGTGTTCAACATCATAACCACTGAAATCCATAAGATGGGCAATGTCATTGAAATCATCATAAATATCTTCGGTTTTAGTGTGAATGACAAAACTATCTGTATCGGTGTAAATCAACCTTACATTATCTTGATATTTCTTTTTCAAAATATCATAGTAAAAAGAATACATATGTTGTTTTGATAAATCCAATATACACATTCAGTCAATTTGGTTTCTTACATTTTGCACTGTTTTTCCATAAGCCGCATTATTCATTAACTTATACATATCTTTCTCAAAATCACTTTTTGCTTCCTTTCTCTTCTGTACTAAAGTCAATCCACGGTTTCAGCCATTGCTTATGTCTAAACTCTATCACCCTGTTAATCGTTTTTGTTTTCAAACCCTGTTTTAAATAAAACTTTAAAATATCTATGTGTAAAACATAATTTTGCTTATCCATAACATTTAATACTAACTTGTTTGTTTTCTCATCCTTTGGTTCATTGTTCTTATTATATGCTTTGTAAATATCCTTTTGAACATCACTTAACATATCTGCTGTTATATTCATTATCTTTGGTGCTAATGGATAATCAATATGTTTATCGTGGCATTCTTTCGGGTATTCTAAATCAACATCTAAAATATAACCTTTACTACTGACATCACTATTGTAATATTTGATGTCTTCTTCTGTAAAATTATCTTTCCCGAATTTAATATTCTTATATGGTAGTTTTTTACACATTGCTAATCCATAAAGGTTATTTGCATCAAGGTATGAAATATATGAAGATGGTTTAGACTTATCATAATCTTCACCCATATACTTATTGTTAGCAATTGCTTTTTTGTAGGCACATTGAACCATACCGCCTTTCAACCCCTTCTCAACCATATTATAAAGTTCTTCATCGTGTAAAAGTTCAAGCTCAATTCCTGTTTTTAATAACATCGCGTCCCAAGCAAAGTTAGGTAATGTATAATAATGGGCTGGGTCTAATTCATAATATGTTAGACATTGTTTTCTGAAATTTTCATTTACATCGGTTAATAATAATACATCGGTTTCTAAATATAAATCGTGATATTCACCAAGGTTTGTAATGTTAAAGTGCTTCCATATTGGTTTTGCTCTTTCATAGTCAGCATTACTTATGTTTTCTTCACTCAATCTACTATAAAAATGCTTTTTTGATGGTAGTTCAATGTCATTAAATTTATTGAAGTCATTACAATAATCATAAGGATAAACTCCCTTTTCTGTCAGTAAAAACAAATCCTTTTCATCTTTTATGTATTTGCCTTTGAAACTGTATTTGAAATTTTCCTGCCAGTTGTCCCTTAATGTATTATCTTCATATTTTGTTAATTTAACAAGTTTATCTAATGTCGATGACAAGAAACTGTTTAATGAAAATGTAATACACTTCTCGCTGTTCTGTGCTATTACTGATATGCTTTCTTTCTTTGTACTTAACTTTTCAAGATTTGAAATTATCAAGTGAGCATCATAGTTTTTAAGATTATGAAAGAATACCGGTATATGATATGTTTTAAAGCAATAGTCCATATTACATTTCATATGTGCCGCTGGTCTGTATAATCCTGTAAAGTGGCAATGGTCTGCGACCTTCTTTTTCGCTTCTACTTTGTTGTTGAAAGCGCCATTGCATAAGAAACACTTTTTAGCTTCTAAATGTTTGATTTCATCCAAGTCTCACATAATCATATCTTTTGGTTTTTTCATTTGTTCCGTTACATCGTCTCTAATATTATTCAAAGTATCGCAGAATTTATCAATACAATCTTCACCTCTATATAAGAATGGTTTCATTTCTCCACTGTAAGCATTAACAAGGTTAAGCATATAACCGCTGGGTTTATGACACTGATACGTTCCTTTAATACCATCTGATGTTTCTGATGTTAAGCATTCAAAATCAGCGTAAATAACAAATGGTGCTTTCAGTTTCTTAAAATGCTTTCAATCTTCATTGATGTTCCTTCTTCTGGCATTTCTGTTTGTTGAATTTCATTTGCCATACAACCTTGTATTAAGTGATAATTTAAGAGTTTTTCTGACTTATAACCGTGCTGACAGTATTTACAAAAGAACATCTTATTAGTTGTTTTATTGGTCTGACTTCCCATCAATCTGCTAAAATCTTTGATTAAAACATAGTGTTCGCAAAGCTTGTGAGCCTCTGGTGAAGCATCGTTGTTGTTTTGTTCAATTCGTAGTAGATTGCTATGACAAGACGGTCTTTCAATCTTCGTTATTCTGTCTGCTCTGATGGTTTGGTTCTCATCTTCAACATAAACATTAACTGAAATTGAGTTTTGGTTAATTGATTCAAATGTGTCAATGTCATCATTGGATGCTGGAAAATTTACACCATCCCATTTAATTAGACTTTCAGTAGTTATTAACTTCTTGTAGTGTCTCATATGTTGTGGATGGTCTTTCTTGAAGACTTCATAAAATTTACATAAAGCACAGTATTTGAAACATAGCTCATCTTCATTCTGTATGTTGATACAAGCCTTTTTCTTTGAAATCCATTCTGGTAGTTCCATATATTTACCTGCTCTGTTCGGGTTGTATTTGTTGTAGTGGATGGTGATTTTGTCAATCTTATTAATCTTCAATCCTGACTGTTTCAAAGGTGAGTTTTCAATTTGTAGTTCAATATCTTTCGGTATATTTTCCAATGCCTTTTTCAATTCGCCTACATTCAAAATTTGTATCTTCTGCTTCTCATATTTATCTTTCCTTGAGTATTTTCCTCAATTGGTTCATCTTCTCCATCATCCTCTTCTTGCTGTCTAAGTTTATCAAAAATAACCTCAACATCAATCAGTAGTTTCATTGACTTTGCTTGTTGTAAAAAATATGTTAGTTTCTTTTCTTGCCATACACGATATGTTAGTCCTTTATATCCCTTGAATGGTATGTTGGTTATTGAATATGTGTTGGCATATCCTTTCAATGCTGAAAATGTTTCTGATGTTTTGGCACCTATCTTTAACCTGTATTTTTTGATTGTATTAATTCCTCTCATTCTGTTTGATGCTTTTTTTAGAATATTAAATCGTTTGAAACCTTGTGTGTTGCTGACTTGATTGAGTTTGTTTTGAAGTGATGTTGATAATGGTTTGTCTTTGTTATAATAATATTCTTTGTTGTTAATGATTAGTTTTTTCATTGGTTTGTTATTCTTCCCTGTTTTTATTTGACCTTCATTATTGGATATTAAATATTCAATTACTGAACCCCCTGCCATTTCTCTATACTATATAAGGTATTTTCTCTTTAGGTCCTTTTGGGGGGCGGGTTGCTGGTGGGTCTGGGTTGGGATTCAACGCTGTTTCATTGTTGTTGTTTTTCGAATAGGTTGTTGTGGGGATAAGGTGCAGCCTTGTAAAAAAAAGCCGCCGACGCCTTGAAGTTGCTGGTCTCGAACTCATACACAGCAATGACTTCTCAACCTCAGAAGCAGAAAAGGCAAAAACCCTGACTGATGAACAAATATAGCACCGTTCAAATGCTGCTTTCAAACTAATGCTTTCAATGTCAATGTCAGGCAGACGCCTATTTTCTTTTGACTGGTAGGTATATTACATTAGCGAACCTATCCTACTTTCGCTATTGAATTCGGCAATGGTCTGAACCCCATTCAAACCTTAGCAACGCCAACAAGCATTTCAAGGGCATCGCACTGTTTGAGATGTTGTCAATGACATCTCATCCCCGCTTCAAGTCTCAATCTCAAAATCTCGAGTTTGGAACCTCAAAAGTCTGAGATTGGAACCTCGGAAGTTTGAGTTTGGAACCTCGGAAGTTTGAGAGTGAGACAAGTTGAACAATTACAGTGTAAAAAACTACAGCTGGTGGTCGTATAGAAATAGCAGTTAATATATGAGACATATTCTTAGTGATTTAATTGAAATTTACACTGACCAATTAATAGAAGGTTATGAACATTATTGTTGTGATTATAGTATGAGTTGTTATAGTGGTTGTATCGCTGTTGAGATTGAATACGGGACACATTAATTGCTGTTTATTAATATTTTCTTATAATATGATTAAACACTTGTGTCCCCCAGAAAGCCGTAAAATGGTCTGAAACTTGAACCTTAAAAATGTCAAAATGTTAGACTGTTATTAAATGAAAAAATGTATAAAACATGTTCAGAAATTTTAGAAAAATCCCCAGAACCAATACTTAGGTTTTGAACAAAATGGTTTGCTTGTTGAAAACTGACCTTGAACCCTGAAACCCTGAACTGAAAATACCCAACCTTATAACCATTTTTTTTGTTGGGGGGGGGGGGTACCATTTATCATATATACATATATGTTCACATATGCGCATACGTGCGCATATATCTACATATGCATATACATGGGTTTGTATATGCATACATCTCTGGTCTATGACTCTTGCATTTGCATCGGTCTAAATCTCCCTCCCTTCCCAGTCGCTTGGGCGGAGGGATCTCGCAGGCCCACGCCAACGCTGGCGACCCGGAGGGCGCGCGGGAGGTCTTCCAGCGGATGACAGACCGCGGCCGGGGCCTCGGGTCTTTACGTTTCGGTGGTATGGACTCAACGCAAGGGGTATATACTTGGTATACATAGATCCATATACATATGTATGCCTGCATGTGTGTATATGTTTATGTATACGTAAATGTACACATACATACGCAAAAACACACGCACACATACATATACATATTTGTATGTATACATGTATATATGTATGTATATATATATATATATATATTCTTATGCTGGGAGCATGTGCATTCTTTGGCATTTTCATGATTAGAGGTTTGGGCGAAATTGGGAACTCAGCGCCCCTCCCCCCGGCCCCCTCCCTCCACGCCAGACTGCTTGGTTTCAGGCTGTCGCATGTTTCCGCAACATGGCAGATTGCTGGGCCCTTAAGGCTTTGGGATTCTTTGAGTCACATTGGTGAAGCAGAGTCTTCCACATCGTCTTCCATGGGATTCAATCGCTTGCGTCTCCGCGAGGTGTCCGGGTGAACTCCAAGACCTTCGGCAAGCTGGTGGAGTCAGCTGCGAAGGCCCAGGTCTTGTGCGGGGAGTGGTTGCGAAGCTGCAAAAACCTCGCCCAAAGAAGGTTGTGTGGAAAATAGACCTAAACGTTCACAATAGAGGCTCGTCTTCCTAGCAGCTTGCCAAATCCTCGAGCAAATCCTCACAGGATGGTGGTTTAGAAACTGGACTCTGGGCATCTACCACGCAGGCACACTTTCCGTGTGCAGCTTGCCAGATCCAAGAGAACAAGGCCCCAAAAGCTTGCTTGCAGAGTTTTCCTTGCAGCTTGCCCAACCCTGAAAAGCAGCAAGCCGGGACATGAGTGCCCCTCAACTAAAACCCATCGAGCCCTGAACCATCTTCCCCTGAAGGGGGAAACCAAACAGTGATACGATGTCATTCTTGCTTGTCTGAAGTAAAGCATCCTGCGTTCGAAAGAAGTCTTTCATCTGATCTTGCGTCTGCGTTCGAAGGAAGACGTTCATCTGATGCTGCTTCTGCGTGTACGACGGTCGAAAGAGGTCGTACTATTGCTGACTCTGATCTGGAAAGGGGGGAGAGAGAGAGAAAAAACAACAACAAGAAAACAAGAGACCTCCTGTTTTTTTTTGGTCTTTTTTTCTTCCCTCCCACCCCCTCCGGAGCAGGCAAACTACATCTGCCTGAATGCAGGGGCACGTAAGCACAGGTTAGACACCGCGTGGGATGTTTGGCAAGCGCCGGTGTCAATGCAAATGTTCCACTCTTTGCTCACCGCTCAGGCTACCAGCTGAGATAGCCCGAGCCTGTCTGAGCGCCGAAAATTACGGAAAAAAAGACAGGGCTTACAATGGATGACACTCCAAGACTACAGCGCATCAAGGGAATCAACAGCACACTGGAGAACAGAAACGGCCTCGACAAGCAGAAGCCAGCGCATTGCCAAAACGAACAAAGCTGTCCAGTCCCAGAAGAACAACTTGAGGACTACAGGAGAACAACCATCAGATTCCAGGATGGTACAACGAACACGTTTGAGGACAAGTGTCAACCAATGGAAATGCCACACAAAGCACAACAGCAAACGTGGAAAGGAGAAGCAGCATTCAGGAGTAAGAAAGGCACGAAACTGCCAGACAACAGTTTGCGGCAAAGACACAGCCAAAGAGAACACCACAGAAGGTCACACCACAAGTGATCCAGTACAACCCACGCAAGAGATTGAATGAGAAAACAACACCACCAACAATCAGTGATACAGCAGCACCACACACCACCAAAGGTGCAGCTGGACATGGACTTCCACATCCTTTAGAAGCACACCCTGGAGGAGACTGCTGGCACAGAGAAGGCCCATACTGGAAGAGAGTACACATCGAGCCACGCACAGCATTTTACATACCAGAGCAGACACATGACGGGCCAGACATCAAGCGACTCATACTTTGGAGACAGAGCAAATTACAAATAGTAGAGATTGGTAGAAGATGAATGGACAACACAGCCGGCAAGGACATCACACAGACTGGACAACGTTCGAAGAACATCAGGAAATTCCAACACAACTTGAGTCACATGATGAGGAACAACAACAAGGCACAAAAGCAAAAGCAGTACAAGCACCTAAGCAACCAACGCCACGACAGGAGATCCAAAAGCACAATGTGACACACCTTCCTTACAGGAATTGGTGTCCAATATGCGTACAAGCAAGAGGCAGACAAAACAATCGCCCAAAGCAACACAGCAAGCTTCCAATCATACAGCTTGACTTCGGCTACATCAAAGGCTTTGACGACAGCAACGTACATCAAATCCTCACAGCAATTGACGTCCAATCTGGGATGGTCATGGCAACGCAGCGAACCGACAAGAGGATGCTCATTGACTATGCAGTCAAACAACTACAGCGCTTCCTCATTGAATGTGGAAGAACATCACACACCTTACTACAATCAGATCAGGAAGACTCAGGAGCACACAGATCACAATCAGGAGTTGAGCGAGCACACATAACACTGTTTGCGCAAGTCAGAACACTCAAGGCACAGATCAGGCAAAACTGCAACAGAGACATTTCAATGAAGCATCCACTCATGCCTTGGATAGTTCGACGCAGTGCATACATCATGAGCAGGTATGCAGCCCACAGCAATGGATGCACAAGCTACTTCAACAGATGGAGCAGAGACCAACACACACCACCTTTGGCGAGACGGTGCAGTACATGTTTCCAACAGTGAAACAATTTCCAAAACTAGAGCCAAGGTTCTACAACGGGATCTGGCTTAACAGGCAAGTCCCTCATCGGGACCCACAACAAGATTGGCAGAGCAAGGGCACTCAGAAGGCAGATAGTGCCTCACAAGTACAACCACAACTACTGGACTGTTTACACACAGGTCCATGGAAGACACCAGCATCAGCGCTGCCTACACCAACTCTCACCACGCCAGTGACAATGCCAGCAGGCAGTCAACGCACCTACATCACAGAAAGATGCAACAACAAGCGCAGCATCAGAAGTCAAGAGACAGAGCGCAGCACAGTCGAGTGATCAACCACCAAAGCAGAAGAGGACAGCAGAACCAACATCAACCAATGGCTACATCACCAACACATCAGAAGCGACCAGCACTGCCTGCACCACAAGGGGAAGACAGCTCTCAAAGCAACACGAGTTTGTGTAAAAAAACAGAAAAACAGCCAAACACATTGGGCGCCCCCCTCTCCATTTTTTCCCATCCTCACTTCCAATCAGAACCCGGGTAGATGAAGGTTCGTAACGGCCGCCTTTGTATTTCTTTGCCTGGTTCTGGGGATCGAGCATTTCAATACCGATCGGTTTGGATTGTGTCTCAACCTAGGGTTCATTTTGAGGCATGCTCCATTTTGACACTTAGGTCGGATGGACAAAATCCTGCACCAGTTGGTCTCTAGTTGTATCCCGTTATTTGCAGGGTTTCATCCATTCTATCGCATTATTTACAGGGTTTCATCCATTGTATCCCATCATTGACATGTATACATATATATTTTTCCATCCCAAGAGAGGAAATCTCGTCCACCCACTGTAGGTCTGCCTGTCTTCGCGTTGAAAGCAGCGAGCTGGTCAGGCAGCCCGCCCAGAGGAGGCTGAGCGCTGGCTCCGCGTCTATGCGGACGCCGGCGAGACAGTGGACGCAGTGCCGGGGAGCCCGGGGGTTTGTCTCATGGAAGCGTTTGGGTATGGGTCAAAGATAAACCACCCGGCGACCGCAGGTTTTAGTCCTTGGTTTGCCAGGGTTCCATTTTGGATACCTCATCTTGACCCACAGCCATTCTGGTCGACATTTTTGAGGGTGCCCCTTTTGGGATTGGTAAGGGAGACCAGAAGGACACCCCCCACCCACTTTAAGGGGGTCCAGCGAAAAGAGACTCACCCATTTTGGGCATTTTGGGGGTTCTCTTTGGTTTCTGTCTCCAAAGCCCCGAAGTAGGTAGGCTTGAGAAAAGAGACGGCCCAAAGTCTTTTTGGGTGCCTACGAATGGGCTCTGTTTCCTTTTTCAGGAACGGTCAATGGGGCATCATGACCCGGGCTGTGGGGTTGGAGCACCAGTGGATGCATTAGGGGAATTCCGCTTGAGAACGGATCCTTCCTTACCCCCCTCCCCTCCCGCCCCACAGATGGCTGGCAGGGCTGTTCATGGCATGACTTGCCGCTTGCAGGGTTTCTCCGAGCGTCTGATTTCATCAAAGAGGTGGAGACTTGGCCAAAGCTTTTCTTTTGGTTTCCCCTGGCCAGTCAGCCATCTACCCTTCCAAAGTCTAGGAGCAAGCTGCAAGCCTTGGAGCCTTTCCAAGGGCTCCCACTGTGCTTCCCTTGAGCTCTGATTGAATTTCGGATCGGAAGTTTCTCCACGCTCAGTGGCATTTGGCACGAAAGTGTGTGGTGTCCCAACATGCCCTGAGGTCCATGTCCGGAAGGCCCCACAGATTCGGCCAGGCCCTTCAGTGCCGCCATCGATGCTTGTGCCAAGGCCGGGGAGCTTGGGCGATGGAGGTTGGGATGCTGTTTTGGTCACCTGGCTTTGACCTACCAGAAGAAAAGTGATTTTGTCTTGTAGGGTGGTCTTGTTTCAAGACGTGCCCAGGTGTTGGTCCTAGGGCACACCTCAACAAAGAGGAGAACCACTCTTTCTTGGAGGGTCAGTAGGGGTGTCCAGATGTCCGAAAATCAGGGGCTCCGTTTGGACGAAAGGGGACATCAAACGGAAACCAACCGTTGACTCGTGTTCGCTTCAAAATGGACACGCAAATCCACTCTGCAAATTGAGGACGAAACCAAGAAAACGGAGTCTTCTCCCACAAACAAAAAATTGGGGTCTGATGTGAATCTGCGGGGAGCACCCCGGACTGCAAGAATTGCTTCCCTCTAGCTTTCTGCCTAATCCTCGGAAATGCGGGCACCTTCCTTTTAAACGCACAAACAGTTCGCTGAGCTCCTGTTTCTAAGAAACGCATCACGTGTGTCTTTCTTTCGCCGCGAGCCTGCAAGCAGTTGCTGTTCTCTTGGTTATACGACGTGGAAGACTTTAGCGGAGGAACGTGGACAGAAGCGTGCCTGGTTTGACAGCCGGCTCTGTCCCCCATGTAGTGGGGATCAAATTCCTTTGCTTCGTCGATTTCACGTTCGTGCCACTGAAGGCCGTTGCAAGGGACTTCTGGTGAGGGGATCCTTTTCCTGCGTAGGCGAGCGAGAAGTCCAAGGCTGTGTATTGGTTGCAGCATATGCAAAAGCTGCAGCTGAGGCAGGGCATATTTTGTTGTTGTCTGAAAGGGACTCCGTGAACTTTTGGCTGTTGGTCAACAGCACCAAGGACTCAAACCTGCGGTGGTGGCTTAATTTTGACCCATGCCCTGTTGGGATTCCCGCCTAGTTGAGTTGGGGGTAACTGCACTGTGCCGCGTTGATCCCACCTGGGTCCAGGTCTCCAACAGTCTGACAGTGTGACGCCTCTTTGGCGGTTTGGCCAAAAGGGCTGATTCGCTTTTTGTGTGTTGCTGTTTACCCTCGGGGGGCGGGGGGGGGGGGGGCGGGGTGTGTGGGTTTTGGGCCAAATCTTTACCATTGAGTTGCAAGCCAATAGGGGCAGTGGTCCGAACAGGAACTGCACCAGGTGCCCAGGGTGAACAATGCTTCTGCCACGATCAGCTAGCTACTTACCTTCTTTGCACTAATTACTTGCAGTAAACTTGAGCATTTCTTTTTTGCAAAGTCTCGGGTGGAACAAGTCCTGCAGCTTGTTGAATGCAGCAATCCACTCAGAGAACCGTCGTATCCCTTCCTTTCCTTTTGGGGCTTCTTCGTTCGCCTTTGAGAGCAACAAAACACATGGTGTTTGGGATCAACACATGTGCACCTGGGGGGATCAAAGCCTCGCCGGATTTCTCATTGGTCTCCGTTCCATTGGTTTCCTGTTGGCATCCGCAAAGACGCAATGGCCCCTTTGAAACGCACATGAGAGCTCACATGGACATCTATGAACAGCTCTCTCTCTCTCTCTCTCTCTCTCTGTCTCTCTCTCTCTCTCTCTGTCTCTCTCTCTCTCTCTGTCTCTCTCTCTCTCTCTCTGTCTCTTTCTCTCTCTCTCTCCTTTCTCTTTCTCTTTCTCTTTATCTCTCTCCTTTCTCTTTCTCTTTCTCTTTCTCTGTCTCTTATTTTTTTCTCTTTTCAGGGCACCAAAAAAAAACGTCAACACGAACATTGATCCACCAACAACGCACACCAGCCTCGTCAACCTGGGCTTCCTGGGGGAAGGCCCTCCGCGGCGGCGGTGAACGCGGCGCTGGCGGCCTTCGCCCGTGCTGGGGACCTGCGGGGGGTGGAGCGCCTGAGGCCGCTGGTGGAGGAGCCATGGCCGGATGTGAGTGGTTCATGGCCATTGGTTCACTTCAGAGACTCATTCAACCTAAAGGGCTGAATAATTGGAATGGGGGTTTGGGGCACAAAACTAAAGCAATTAAGTCATGTCCATGGGAAACTATTCTTCAGCCGGGAGTTGGTTGGCGTGGTTGGCGGCACGGGGGTTGGCGGGTAGGGGGACGGCTGGGGGTGTTCTGTGTTTGACAAGCGTTGATATTGATGCATTCTTGGCTTCTGTCATTTGACAATGAGGCCTTTGATGTTCACTACTCATTGTAGCATGCGCAGATAGAAAGGTAGCCTCGCTGAGGGTGCGGACAGACCACCGTGGTTGGCTGGCGCGGGACAGGGGGGTCAGGGCGGCACTTAACCATTCATTTCATGAGCTCTGTAGCAGTTGAAAACATCCTCTCCGGGGGAAAAGGGGGGGTGGAGTTCCTTCGTGGTCTGTTCTGGGCACCTGTGCTGTTTGTGATGTTTGTAATATAACGTATTGACAGCTATTTTTGCTTCGTTTTGAAGCGAGGAGGCAAAGAGGGGTTGGTTCAAATGGAGCCAAAGGGGTATCTAGTTTCACAAAGCAAGGAAGCCAAAGGAAACCAAACACCAAGCAATTGGGGTCCCTAGTTCTTTTGATCCAAAGTAAAACCGACCTGGGATGGATGGGACCTCATCCGGTTCCGACTCATTCTTTTGGCAGGACGCAGAAAAGGAGTCCATGTACCTGGCTCTGCTCACTGCTTGCGCTCCTCGGGCCAGAATGGGCCGCTTACAGACCTAGCAGAGAGGGGAACAATAAGGGACAGATTCTCCGTCTTCCATGTCTTCCATTTGGCCATGCGTCAAAAGCCGAATCGTACTTCCAGTGAACATCCCAATCCAACCACGAAAATAGGTTTAAAAATGGGTGGTGAATTCACCTAACAACCAAAACGGGATCCCAAAGCGGTTTTGACCACCACAGCCATATGGGAGGGCAATGTCTGCTGATTCATTCTTGACGAGGTACTGATTCGGGGGTTAAACAAGCGAAACCCGATGATGAAGGCCCATCACAAGGGGTTTCCATTTGTCGTCTTCTTGTAACCCCAACCGACCACTTTCCACCCATTCGAGGCGGAGAGCGGGCGCTTTGAGGAGGCAGAGAAGTGGCTGCGGCAGATGCAGCTGGAGGCCATGGATTGGGGTGCATGGTGTCCTTTTTGGTTGGTTTGCTGAAAAAATGGGCCATGGGCCCTGGTTTAGATGGGGTTTGTTCCATTTAGCAAAGCCAGCTATTTTTCCAAAAGGCCACCTATGGTGGGGTGAGCCCAAAAAGTGAAGCCGTGCTGAGATGTGTTCTATTTGCCAAAAAGGGGCAACATCCTGGGAAGCGGCCGACGAATGTGCCAGAAAGGCTCAGGTGCAATGGTACGGCAGAACGATACCTTTTAATTTTGCATGAAGGAGCCTCCCTGGGGAGGTTGGGTACCTTTGTAACATGGCCTGGCAAACGGCAAGAAGCTTGATTCTCTATTTGCAGCTTTGCTTTTTTTGGGTTCTGAAAGAAGCAGGAGGCTTTTAAAAAGCAGGGATCTCTCTTGGTTTGCCCTCTTCTGGTAGCCTAAGAGTACATGGAGGGATCATTGCTCCCATTCGCGAACAATCACTATTCTTGGAATGGCTTCTTGCGGCTTTTTAGTTCTCTTCGAGTGTGTTTTGGACTGCCGACAACCAACACAGCCTTTGCTGCCAACGTACCATGGGTGGGGAAGAAAAGGCCAGGCCCAATTTGACGCATTTTTCAATGGTTTTTCGGTTTGTCCGAAATGCCCAGTTACTGAAAAGCAGCCACAGACTTAGATAGCGCTGTTTCCTGAGGTTGATTAGACTTGCTTCTCCTTCCAAAAGGGAGTGGCTTGGTTTCCGGGAATGGGTTGGTTTCTTTTTGGTTTTCCTTTCAACACCTCAAAAGCACAATAAAGGAGTTGAAGGCACTTTTTCCACCTTGTCCCTTCTGCCTCCACTCAAAACCGGGGAGTTAACGCCACTGTTTCTTTTTGGTTTTCCTTCCGAAACCACAACCATCTCTCCTATTGTGTCACAATTTTCGGGTCTAATATTTTCTTGCCTAGTCTTTTTTCTCCAACACCGCCCTTTTTGTTTTTTTACTTGTCTTCTTTGTTTTGGGTCCCCTTTTGGTGATTTTGGGTCCAATCCTTTTTCCCCGGGTTTTTTGCTCATCCTCCTTTTTCCAATCTTTTTTCGCCCCTTTTGGTCGAATTGTCTTGGGCCCCCTGGCGCTTCGGTCTCTTTCGCGCTGAGGGCCTGGCGCCTGGGGTCGTCGGCTTCTCCGCGGCGATCGGGGCCTGCGGGGCGCGGAACGAGCTACAAAGGGCGGAGCGCTGGGTGGAGGAGTCGCCGGTTTTGAGTGCGGCGTCGGGTTCAGGAAAGCCTTGGTTGGTTTGGTTTGGATTTGGATTTGAAGCCCTTCCTTTTCAAATGGGAAACAGCCTGACGAAACCACCAATCCAACCACTGGGAAGCTTTCTCTGGGTTGGGGCTCAAGGGAAGCACCCATCTTTTTGGACCAAACCTTGCAGTTTCACGGTTACCCACCAGTAAATTTTTGAATCCAGTGACCAACCCCTGAAAAATCGAGGGTTCAACGTCCCAGCCGTGGACAGAGACTCCTAGAGGGTCTGGGGTCTCTATGGGTGTCTGTGCCAAGCCCCAGGATGAGCCCCGAAGGCCTGAAAAGTTAATAAGACCATGGAACCTCCATAGACCCCAGTGGCCAATTTAGTAGGTGGTTCTACCTGGTCTTATGGAGGTGGTCAGGCCTATTAAAAAAGTCTTAAAACTGCCGCCAGGAATTGTAGTGGGGACCACCGCACAAGTGGTTGGTGGACATCAATCAATCGTGCCACAGTGTTTTTTCTTCTTGACTTTTCTGCCATGGCGCCTTTTGGGAAAGCATTTTTTTTTTTTTTAAACTTTTTACCCTCTGCCAGACACACATATTCAGTGTGTTCAGCCGCAACATGATAAGAACACGCATTCCAGTGCATTCATGGTTGTTGTGTGCATGATGGCAACATGATAAGAACACACCTTTCAGCACATTCATACGTGGCGCATGCATGATGACAACATGATAAGAGGACGCATTCCAGCACATTCATGGTTGGCAGGTGCACGATGGTCACATGATAAGAGCAGGTTGTTGCATGCATAGCAACATCGCAGGAATGCATGTTCCAGCACATGCATGGTTGGCGCGTCCATGATGGCACCATGATAAGAACACGCTTTCCGGCACATTGATGGGTGGCGCTTGCTTGATGGCAACATGATACGAACACCCCTTCAGTCATGATGGCAATATGATTAGCACATGTTCCAGTGCATATTTGATTGTTGCATGGATGATGGCAACCCCAGTGCACTTGTGGTGGTGAATTGTCTAGATTCCATGTTCCAGTGCATGCACGCATCGCCACATGATGAGAACACACGCTCCAGTGGCATTCATGGTTGCTGCGTGCACAAAGGCAACACGGTCCAGCACATTCGTGGCATGCTGATGGCAACATGACAAGAACACTCTTTCCAGCGCATTCACGAGTGGCACGTGCTTGATGGCAACACAATAAGAGCGCACGTCCAAGCAAATTCACGGTGGAGCGTGCTTGAGGGTACATGATAAGAACCCTTCCAGCACCTTCATGGTTGGCGTGTGCATGATGGCAACATGAGAAGAACAGACATTCCAGGCAACCTAATTGCCCACATTTTACGATGGCCATGACATACAACAACTTGTTTTAAACGGGTATTGACCAATTTAGGATCTTGTGCTACTGGTCTTCTTCTGGTTTCCATGTACAACAACCAAAAAGGGAACCTCACCTCAAAAGTGACCTTAGCCCGAAAGTTTTCCGCTGTTGACTCCAAAGTACTCCTGCTTTCTTTGGGGGGGAGCTTAACAGTCGTTGACGCATCGTCTTCTGGAAAGGCATTTTTTCTGTTGTTTTTGCTGTCAACCCCGCGAGAAGGTTGTGGTAATCCCATATCAAGATCGGGCGTCAAGCGCACCTGCTTAGCACCGCTCACACGCCTGCCGCATGGTAAGCACCCGCTCACTCTAGAGGAAAAAGACAGCTGCCGCTATCTGATTCGCGGAGCTTTTTGTGGTAGATGACCCGTGATTCGACCTCCTCTTGCGGGGTTGCTACCTTGTTTTTCTCCGCTGGGGGCACATTCAAAGAGGTGCTAACTCTGTCGGCTGGGTTGGTGGGCTTGTGTGTATTCTGAGAGGTGCCATTGAGACCAACGTTTGGAGGTGGACGCTCGGAGCCCTCTTCATAGGGGCGTCTTCCAAAGCCTTCCGATCCTCCCATCCCCAGTTGGGAGGAAAGTATCCCGAACATCATGCCCAATGAGCAAGTAGAGAGAACGTTCGCGGGTGGCTTTGTGAGGCCCATAGTTCAGTGGCAGTATTTGCCCCCGTTTTGTTCCGGGTGGTTCTCTTCCAAAAGAAAGCAGCTCAGAGAAGTCGGACTCATGCCCAAGGAAAGATCCACCCGGTGGGCCCGAACTCAGAATGGTTTTCTTTTCGTCCTCATGGCCCAGAGTTCCCAATGATAGCAGTCCACCACCAGCATCCTACAATCAACCCTAGCGTTGACGCATGATACATCAGCTTGGGAGATAAACAGGAAGGTGCGCCTCCCTCAAGCACTTTGAACCCCAATCAAAGTCAATCCAAGGGTGAGCTTCTTGGAGCGAAGTAGTTCCAAGTAGTAGGCCACTGGAGTTTTCGGCGAGAGTCTCAGGAGATGCGAGCGCAGGGCCTGCAACCAGACGCCAGATGTCGCGCGCCGGGAGTGACAAACTCACATTGAGGGAACCCCAGCTGGCCCTGGGTCACCAATGGGATCCCATTTTGGTTGGTAGGTGCACCACTCCTTCTAGTGTATTTTAGTGGGGATTGGGATGTTCACTGGGGGTACGATTTGGGTTTTGACCCATAGCCAAATGGCAGTCCCTAAGTCCAACAGGAGACTCTCAGACACCAAATATTTGGGTTCCACATCAGAAGTTCATGAGGATTTATGTCCACCAAATGCCATGACTTGCTCAAGGGCGAGTCATTTACGCTCCAATTTCAGATGCCTGTCAAAGCAAGGAGCCCCTCCAACTGCAAAACGGACACAAACGCTTTCCCATTTGCACGGGTATCTTCAATTGAACCGATCGTGACTTTCTTCTCTTTCAGCTTGCCCACCCTGGCAAATTAAACGGGTACTGCAGTCTCTCAGCTTGATGCTGACGTGTCACAACTTGACCAATCGCTTGTCCGCTCTCTTCATTCAAGATTGTTCAATACAAATCTTGGGCTTCACAAATCTGTTGGTTCGTTTGAGTGTCTCTGCTTGTTTTCACCAATCTTGCTCCACTCCCCTTCTTTCGATAGAAGGGCAACATTCGGTTCTCATGCCTGGTTTCCCAACACAATTCAAACCCTCCGTAATACCGGAAGCTTTCCAGACAACTCCTTGAAGCTTTACTACATTTTCGGTCGGAAGTCGGATATTGTAAGCAATTCCCACATCTCCAGGCACACCGATTCGCTCAAGGAACCCGTTTTGCCCCATGGTTGACTACCGGATGAGACATTTCGATGGACAAAGAGCAACCTACCCAAGAGGCGACCTCAAGACAGCGACGTTTTTTATCTATGTCCAGAAAACAACAACTTCCAGAGATACTTGCTCTCAATAAAACAAGCAATGTGTCGATCTCTGGCCCAAAACACCGTCTGCTTGTCGGTCTCATTGTAAGAATGCTTCTATCTCTGGCCAACAAAACCTGGTATGGTCGACCTCAATATACAAATGCGTTTATCTCTCGCCCCAAAAGCCTGATATGGTCGACCTCACTATACAAATGCTTGGGTGCCTGGCCAACAAGACGGATATGGTCGTGACCCAACACATCCTGACATAGTCAATCTCAGCGTGGCAATGCTTCTACATTTGCCAAAGAAGCTTGAGAAGAATCCAGCTCAATATACCAATTCTTCGGTCTCTAGAAGAACAAATTAACATGAAGGAAGCATAGAACTCCCCCAGCCTTTCGGAAGCAAGGCTACACGGTGCTGCTCAGCGGCTGCGCGCGTCACCGGGACCTCGAAAAAGCCGAACGATGGATGCAGGAGACAGGGGCCTGCTTCTTTTGGTCGGCTCCCAGTTTGCCTCTCGCTTTCGTGCTCCAAACCTCCTTCTCTTCCCAAGAAAAATTAAAAAAGATCCCAAGTCATTCATCCGGCAACTCCTTGTGGAGTGGTTTGAAGCCGGTTCTTGTAGGTAACATGGGTTTGAACCGCCCGGTTCTTCACCGGACACCGGAGACCGGTTGGACCGGACGCCCACGGCGCCCACGGGGGCGCCGCAGGAGATGTCCTCGACATGCTGCGCGCCGGATCTGCAGCGCCGTGGCCTCAAAGCGGCCCAACGTGGGTTCATTTTTTTGCCCCGTTTTTTTTCTGTTCCCCCCTCCCCCCCCCCCCCCCTCTGTTTTTGTTTTCTCTGTGTTTTTTTTGTTTTTTTTGGGGAAAGGGGAGTTGACTGGATGGGTTCTTGGCGTTTCTGGTTTCTTTTTCCCAACCGTTTTGGTTTTGCTTTTTGAACCTTGACTGGATCGCAGATGGGTGTGGCTCTCTCCTTTTGGTTTCTTTTTTCGGGCTTCCTTCTGGTCCCCGAACGTGGCACCTGACAGGCAGGAGGGACCCAAGAGGTGTCTTTTTTGGATTTCAAACGGCAATTGGAAGCCGAAGCTCATGGGGTGCAGGTTTGAGAGAAGCAGCTCGGCTCAGAAAATTCTTTTTTGCGGCAAAACGTGCGAAACCGCTTGGGGTGATGTTTCTTGGCCGTCCTTTTCTTTTGCTGAAACGAAGGGTTGGAGGGCATGTTCCTAAAGGTGCAACAAAAGGACGGCTCCAATCTGAATTTTGCCAAAAGGACCAGGCTGATGTGGAATGAGGGGAATATGGCGGTTTCTGCTGCGACAGGTTGGGGCTGTATGTTTTCAATCCAATAGATGGTTGACTGGTTTGCTCTGAAGGAAAGTGGGAATGTCATGTTGGCCTCGCATGTGAGAGCCCTGGGGTTTTCCATCGGAGGGTTTGCCAAGAGTCGTCTGGGCACTGAGACCCCTTCAATTCGGATGCCCCAATCATCAAAGGGCGATGGCCATATATGATATACACAACTTGTGCCGCAAGGCTCCTCTGGCCTTGCGATTCTCTCCACGTCGGAGAGCTTGGGGCTTTGGTTTAGGTTACAGCCACCGGTGTGGTTAAACCTAGACCACGAGCCGGTGATGTAGCGTAGAACTGTGCCTGGAACACAGCCACACCGAAAGATCGATTTCTGTCTTTCCCAAGGTGGCGTGTTTTTGGGGTCTTGGACCAACTTTTTTGGTGGTAATTCCAGTGGTGATCGCCCGGTTTTCGGGTTTTCCGATGGTGCATCGGGCTTCCGAGAGTTTATGTGTGCAGGTGGAAGAGGTAAATCAGCCCAAGGCCTTGCCGTACAGCCGAGTAGTTCGGACACCGGCCACAAGAAAAGGAGGCCCCGGATTACGATTTAGATTCCTTTACCATGACCTCGTCTTTCTTGACGAGGTCCTCAAAGAGTGGCACATTGCGGGATGGGAGGTAAAGGTTTCGCGACGAATTGGGGTACAGACGTATTCCCTTCAATCACTTTTGTTTCAGCCACTCCTTTCATTTCCGTATAAGCTGTTTGAACCAAGCTGTTCACTTCCAAGCTCCTTTCTTTTGGTTTCTTCTTGCAGAACCCCAAAGAACCTGCTGACATTGGGTTTTGCGTGTGACTCTTGTTGCCTTGGTTCGCTGTTTTTTGGGCTCAGGGACGCTCCCCCTTGGATGGTTTTCCGAGCGAAGCGGTCACACTTCCTTGACTGTGTTGGTGGTTGGCCCAAATCTTTTTTCTTCTGAGGGTACCCTTTTCACCCTTAGAGAGAAGGGATACCTCCGAGGAAAACCCCGCATTTTGGGGGCGTTCCATTCTGATACATACCTGAATTCCTTCATGCGTAGCTTTCGGGGGCCGGGCGGAGCCCGGGGCTTGCCATTTGGTCCGGAAAAGGCCCCCGCATTTTGTGTGGACATCCTCTTCTCAGGGGCCATCTTTGTTAACCTCCAGAATTCGGGGACCCTTAGAATGATCTGACAATTCAAGCCGAAAACGGTAGCAACTCCAACAAGGAGCCACGCCATGAGGGAAGATACTCCAAAACACCACCAACACCCACCCACCCCAAACCGCTTCAAATCAAGGCAACAGCAGCGGTCCAAGACCCCAAGAACCTTTATCCCAGCGTATCTTGCTCGGATTTCCCCTTTGGTTTCCCTTTTCGTACGACCTCAAATTCTGCCACCTCGTGGCCTTTTGCAACGAGCTCTCGGGAGCTGAGGTGCTACGCGGCCATGGTGGATGCCTGCGCTCGACACCGCTCCAGCGAGCGCGGGGAGCAGTGGCTGATGGCTATGACAGAGGCGGGGATGCAGGGCTCTTCGCACCTCGGGGGGGGGGGGTATCTGGAAGATCACTTTGGTGCCTTTTGCTTGGATGTTACTTCAACTTTTTGCCAACTAATGGGTCTTGTATTAAACCGCTAAAAGTTAAAGCTTTTAGCAGGGGAGCAGAAAGCAACCAAGATCAGGTTCCTCTTAGAGGAACTGATTTCGTGCAAACCTGCTCTAAACGAACTGGTTGACGTCTGAAGTCTCTATGGAGAACCTCGAGAAGAGCCTCCAAAAACGACCAACCGGGACCCGTACAAGCCTTAGACTTCGAGGTTACCTCGACTCGGCCACGCTCCCGCCAGCTTTTCAAATGAGCTCGCCTTGAGGACCTCGGGCAGAGCTCGACTGGAAGGGTCAGCCTGGGGAACCTGAAGCACGTTATCTGAGAAGCGATGGCAACAGCGCAAGCCCGGAGTCGAGGGGGTTGACGATGGATTTTGTCTGAAAGTCCGAAGCCCAAAATGGTTTCCGGTTTCCGTTTGGTTCTGCTTCAAACCCAGCCATGGCCAGACACACGCTGCGAGACCATGAGGGCTTCTATTTTGAGGAACACGCAAGAGGAGGGGATGTTTTGACCAAAGCGGGTACACCTCGAAGCGGTCAGGCTCATGTTGGTTTACAATCAAACACATCAAACAGGAGGGTTTTTTTTGTATACGTCCCAAACGGGATTCGCGGTTTGACAGCCAGCTTGCGACACAGAGTTGGGGACGGTCCCTTTGGTTTCCTTAACGTCCAGAAGATCGAACCTGAATTTCCCCAGTACATCGGTTCCAAAGGCTGGACCACATTCCTTCCTCAAGTCGCTGGGGGTGTCCAAATCTAGGAGAAGCTCGGAAAGCCTCGACGGGTTAATAAGACCATAGACCGTGGTTCTACCTGGTTTGATGGTGGTAAGGCCTATAGAAACCTTTAAAACACCTCCATGAATGTTAGCCTCCACTAATTGATGCCCACCAAAGGGCCCATTAAATTCACATCCATGCTTTAATGGAGGCGAACGTCGACGTTTTTTGGGCGCTCAGCTCAACATTCGCCGTCAGCTCTCAGGCCGGCATCAAACCCAACGAGGCCGGAGCCACGCCGCGTGTGGCAATTGGTTGCGCGGATGCAAAGGGGTGGGGGAAAATAAGTGTTTCAGCCATAGGCTAGGTGTCCTTTTTGGTTGCTCAGAAACTAGCGGGCCCTGGTTTAGATGGGGTTTGTTCCATTGACCAGGGCCATCTATTTTTCCAACAGGCCACCTATGCTCGCGTCTTTTCGCAGGTCATCTACGGTGTGCTCATCTCCTCCTGGGCCAAGACCTCTCCAGAGCGGGCAGAGGGCTTGTTGCGGAGGCGCGGCTTCGCGGGTGCTGGGATGTTCAACCCACGTCAGGCAGGCAGGTTAAAAACCATGAGTTGGCTCATGCCCTTAATCATAGTGGGGTAAATGGGTGACTTGCCCATGAGATGCGTTTGCCCATACCGCCCAAACATCATAGCTATTGGGACAAGTGGGGTTAGTTGCCGACCTAGGTGAGGCTTGGATTCAGGAAAGCCCAGGCTTCCACCTATCCAAACTACCGGGCTTGTTGGCTTGAAGCCATGCGGCCGTGTCGCTTGACTCTGGGCTTGCGCGGCTGGGACTGAATTCATGTTTTTTCTTCTTCTTCTTCTTCTTCTTTTTCTGGCCATCTGATTGTTTCCTCAACTTCTTTGAACTGTAAATGGGGGACATCACAGGGCTTTTCCAATTTCGGAATAAGGAAACATACATATTTGTGCGCGTTCACTTGCATCAGTTGCTTTCAGTTTCTGCTCTGGGTCTGGCAGGATGGTGGAGGATCACTTGGTCCCGAACGTGCCTTGGTTCGAATGGTGTTTTTTCCAGGGTACCCTTTGAGGTTGGTTTACAAGGAAGCCAAAGGAAGAAAACACAATTTTGTGGGTCCCCCCATTTTGGCACATACCTATTTTGGAGCTTCGTTGGTTTAGGAGGGGTCGTTTTCCAGCTGAACGGAAGGACAATCGATGTGTGTGGCATCCTATCCACAGAGATAGAGCCCATGTAGGATTACCTAATTAGCCAAGGATTCTGCGAGCTAGTTTGAGGTCTTCGGGAGGAACATAGAGACACAACAAACCCACCATAGCCATGTTGACAGAAGCACAAGTTTTTGTTTTTGAACGTTCCTTCTCCATCGGCTTGTTCGAGCCCTCCTTGACCTACTCCACCATGGACGCGCCGAAAGTTTGTCAAAGCTGACTCTGGCGTCACCGAAAGAGCATCCCATTCTTCACAGCCATGCTGAGGACCCGCCCAAGCATACATCTGCATCAATGGCCCTTTGCAGCAGGGGTCCAGCATGTATGGAGGACGGGGCCACACATTTTTTTCCAATTTTGGGAGACCAGATCCCAGCGGTTGGCACCCTCAAAGTCCCTTTTTCTTCGGCTCCCCAAAAAGCTGAGCCTTTTCCCGGGCTTCCATTTCCCTCTCCCTGACCCCTTGGATCCTTCTCGAATGGGGTGAAAACTGCTCGCACGTGGATCCGGGCGGGTGCTGCTTCTTGCTGAGGTGATCGCCTGCACCTCGGTGGTCAGTGCCTGGGCCAGGAAGGGCAAGGCCTGCCAGGCGCGGAGGGCCTTCGAGGACATGCGCCAGGCGCGCCCGCCTGGCTCGCGAACTCGGGGCGAACTCGCCGGAGCGAGGAGGTGACACGAGGTTTGTTGGTTTGTTTCGGGTTGGGTACCGTTTGTTGGACGGCTTGAAAGGGACATTCCCCCAACTAAGGGGAAGACGACATCGGGATATGAGAGGAACCTGGAGCTGGGCATAGGTTGCATTTGGGTGGGAAAAAGGGGGAGACATGAGGAGGAACATTTGATCGGAGTTCCTGCCCCCGGCTTTGATCAGCCCAGAGCACCTGGGCCGAGCCAAACTCTTGGTTTGGCAGTTGGGGTGGACGAGGTGGACGAGGGGCAGGTGCTCCATTGGTCCAAGGTTTTAGCCAATGGCAGTTTTCCTCTCGGCTTCTTTTGGCATCCCCAAGGTCCCAATGTCCCCACCCCCTTAAAATGGAAGTGGGGACCCACCCCCCCTCCTGAAGGTAGGGGGGAGGTCCCAATGTTTGTGCAAACTGGACCCCCGGAAGTTCCGAGGCCGAAGTGCAGCCCAACGTCATTGCCTGGAACGCGGTGCTGGACGGCTACGCCAAGGCCGCGGATGCTTCGAGGGCCTCCAGGTGCCTGCAGGCGCGGAGCGTTTCGATCGACCGCGTCCAGTTTTTTGTTTGCCCGGGGGCGGGGGGGGGGGGGATCTTGTATATGTGTATGTGTGTATATGTGTATGTGTGTGTGTGTGTGTGTGTGTGTGTGTGTGTGTGTGTGTGTGTGTGTGTGTGTGTGTGTGTGTGTGTGTGTGTGTCTGTGTGTGTGTGTTTTTTTCTCCGGCTTTCGGCGTGTACTTCTCCTTTGGGAAATGACCTGTTTGGTTGGTTACTGACTGACCGCGGCTTAGACAGATGTCCCCAATCTTGGCTCCAAGTTTTAGCGTCCGCTCGCTGGTTGCTTGGTCTCTCAGCTCATTGGCTGATTCAGTTGCATGACACTCCTAGGCGGAATGCAGTTGACTGCCAAGGTCTGTGCACTTCTACCCTTGGGAGGGTAATTGGGTCAGAACACCTTTTTTTTTTCTACCGACAAAACCCCCGCACACACACACACACCTAACGAAATGAAGAAGCAATTTGTTTTATAGAGCCGTGTTTCTCGAAAATTCTCCGAGCCTTTGTTGGGAGAGGGGGTGGTTGCTCCCCAGTCGTCACAAGATACCCAGACCAACGTGAAAAAGGGATGGCTATGGCCGAACTTGCTCACAGGGTTCTGGTTTTGGACCGGAGCCCCCATCAAGCCATCCCTTTCGGCGGGGAAGGCATCACAAACCTCAAATGGGCCTTCGTCAAAGCAGCTTTTTCTCTTACTCGCGGGTTTTTATGGTCATCGACCCCCGAGAGTTTGGAATTTGGCCAAAACGAGTTGTCCCACATTTCGGGAGTCTGGATGAAGGCCAGAAGGGGGTCGGTAGCCCAGCCACTCGCCCGGCTTTTGGTGGTTGGCTTTGGGCGGTGACGTCGATCTGGGGTGCAGTTTCCGGGTTTGGCGCTTTGTGGTGGGGATATGGCAGGAAGCCGATTTCTTTTTGAGTTTCGGCAGATTTGGGCTTCCCTGCAGGCTGAAACCGCAAATGCCAGCAAGAAGCACCATTCGTTTCCATTCGCACAAGGTACGCTTCGGCATGGGGAAGGGCTCACTCGGTGCTTCCAATTGCCTCTATGCCAGGGTTTCTACCTTTGGGTTTTCATGGGACTGACCAATCTCCCCAACCTTCGATGAGAGACGGCAGGAGATGCTCGAGCACAAGGCCTCGCCGAGCCTTAAGCAGTCGGAACCCGGTTGCGTCTTCCATCACCGGTTGCGTGAGTTGCTCCTCAAACATGCACCAGCTGTCTTTTGTTTGGGAAGCTTGTTCTGATGAGTTTTGAAGGCAAACCAAAAGGATACCAACCATGCTTTTTGGGAGTCCCCCTCATTTTGAGACAAGGCCCTTTTACTGCGTGGCTTCTTTTTTCATTCCCCTCTGCAGGATCCAAACGGAATGACACCGAAGGTCGAGGCATTGGTACCCTCCGACCCACGGTTTGCACTTCAGGGCCTTGGCACTTCATGGGTTTGGGCGGGCTTTCCTTCAAGATCAAGCACCCCACGGAAAGCGGGTGCTTTCTTTGAATCTCCGGCCGAGGAACGCGGTGTCCTTCACGAGTTTGGTGGATTGCCAGAGCCGCCAGGAGGGAGATGGTTTTTTTGTTCCCTCGGAGGCGCCGCTCAAAGCGTTTCGATGCGCACTCCCCGAAAAAGACTTGGGGTTTCAGGAAGACACACCCCACACCCGGGTCCGGATAAAAAGAGGTTGAGACACCGACGCAAGGGAGGGAGCTTGTTTCAGGCAGCCAGCTGGTACAAGGCGCTCCTCTTTTGGTTTCAAAGTAATGCCAACCCAGGATTCATTAACCCTCATGTATCAATAAAAGGGGTGTACCCCCTTTCTATTAAGGGGGCAAGATACTTAGCAAGTGCCAATGGTAAGTTGGTACCCAGGCGTACTAACCACTCACATTTCGTGCCTTGTTCCTTGAAGCACCCTCTTCAACTGATTTCGGCTCGTTTTTCTTTTTGCTTTTGTCGCAGGACGCGGCGGCGGCGGGGGAGTGGGTGCGGCGCATGGAGCGTTGCTCGGTGCGGCCGTCGGCAGTGACCTTCACGGCGTTGCTCAGAGGCGGGGGGAGGTTGCGGGGGTCGGGGGAGGTGGGGAGGGAGGTGGGAGAGGTGGGTTGAGGGTTTCACCCTATGCCGTTGGTTATTTGAGGGTTTTGGGCCGGTTTCAGGCCCGGGGCGGAGCTGCCGCGTTGCCGCTTTGCCGCTGGCCCCGTCGGTGCCTGTAGGCTATGCCAGATCGGGGCAAGTGGCAGAAGCAGCCGCCACGCTGCACAGGACCAGGGGATTGGGCGGCTTGACCAAGCAGCCACTTGGCCCAATGAAAGTCAACGGGCTTCTCTCTTTTTGGGTGGGTTTCAGCAGACATTTGAGATTGTCGCTTTGTGGCGCCAAGTTGCAGGGGCACGGCGCACCACGAGGCCCTTTATACATTTGCCAATGTTGGGGTAGAACATCAAGCAGCAACTGAGTAAAGCCCAGGTACTGCAACGCAGGTTTTTGATGGGGTGTCCATCAAACTGAGTTGGACCTACGCCCAGTCGCGTTTGAACGTGTGCAAACATGAGCAACACAACGTGTCGGCCATTTGCCGTGTCCAAGAAGCAGGTTGGGTGCCCAACGTGTAACAAGGGGTGAAAAAGTCGTTTCAATCCATTCCAGTTTTGGACAGCGTGTTTGCAGCTTTACCGCATCTAAGCCTTGTCCATCAGGATGAGGTAAATCCAGCTTTCCCGAACTTGGCAAACCACCAGAAGTTTCGTTGAGAGGAAAACGTGTCTTCCAGGAAGCCCTCAGTCAGGAGAATGTTTGGGAAGACCTCAGTCAGGCTCCATGCCACCATCTTTAGTTATTCTTGTTTGTCTTTTTTGATTGTTGATTTTGAAGTCATTCAATCAATAAATCAAAACACACAAGCAACCAAACAAGCAAACAAACGACTGAATATCGCGACTTGGCGGTCAAGTCTGTGCACGGCTAAGCAGCAGTGCAGCAGCCCGATTTCCAGGCGCCTCACCTAAAAGGCCGAGCTAGGTCTGCAGCAGTGCGGACCGGCCGGCGTGATGTCCATTCGCAAAGAGCGGACCTGGTGGACTGTACAAAGTCCGCTGAAGCTCCTACCCAAATGCCCTGTTGGGGAGGGTGGACTCCACAGCTCAAAATGTTGATGCGCTCAACAAAAATCGCTGGCACACGAAAGTGATTGAAAGCAATCGTGTACATGCGTTTCACCAGCTTGATCTGGCTTGCGACAGTCGTAAGACCGAAATAGCAGGGTTTGGCCGAGAGTGGAACCCAGCTGTCCTTGCCGTTGCCAGGGACTGGAAAAGAAATACCGCTTCTGTGCAAAGCTATTGTGAGCTCAAGCCAACTGATGGCACGTGCAGCGTCTGTGTCTGCATCATGGCTCAATAGCCATTCCAGCGCGGATTAAACAAACGACTGAATACATGAGTAAATGAATACATGCATAAACAATCAAACCAACAAGCAAATGAATACATAAATAGATGGGACACACATAAACACATAAGCAGCACAGAAGAAATCGCGGTTTTCCGCCAGGATGGCCGCGAAGGGCTTGTCCCTGGACGTGGTGGCGTGGACCGCGATGCTCGGCGCCTGCGCCGAGCGCTGGGACGTGGCGCTGCGCCTCGGAAATTTTCGCGGCCGCGCGCGGCTTCCCGCGGGCTTTGTGGCGGGAGAGGAGAGGTGAGGTGTGGGGGGGTTTGGGGGTGTGGGGTTTGGGGGCTTGGAGGTTTGAGGGGTTTGGGGGCTTGAGGGGTTTGGGGTTTGGAGGTTTGGGGTTTGGGGGTTTGGGGGTTCCCGGATGGAAGTCATTGCAGTTTTAGCAGGCGCTCAAGGTCATAAAGTTGTGGTGGATGAGCCGGAGGCGATTTTGAGAAACACTCTTGGTGGCTTGCTTGCTTGCCTCGCCAAAGTTCCTCTGGCCCTTGGGCGCCGTGGCCAGAGGGTGGATCGAAGCGGGTTGCTACCTTGGGCTAAGTTGCCAGGCCAGGCCATCACTTGCCGGTGAAACCTTTTGGTGTTTCTATGTTTGTCAATATGGTCAGAGTCTCAACAGGTTTTCCGCTTTCCAGCTTCTGTGCTGTGAGCATGGAATCCCAGAAACTCTGGGCACGTTGCCCAACAAGGAGACTCCTCGTTTTCTTTTTTGTTGGGCAGTGCACCTTCCGCGTCTCATCCTGTCGACCCTGGATTCAGCGCAGATTCGGATTGGTCAACTGCTACATGTGCAACAAAAACCAAGGGCCGGAGCCCAACATTTTCACAATATCACAATATCCTTTAGGGTAGCACACTTTTTCGAGGGTACCCTGTTTGGGTTGTGGAACCACACTTGTTCCATATCCCATTCGTAGACAGCCCCATTTTCACCCTGGCTCTGCAAAGAAGTGTGTTTAGACTCTGTCCGTGGTCTGATGTATCCGCAAATGCTTTTGAAAGAGAAGGAAATAACAAAAAAAAGCCAAGACAAGACGCATCAAAGCAAAGAACACATGCACACACACACATCAAGCAAGAACCATCACTGAGACCAAACTGCAGAACACCCCAATATACTTTAAGCAATCTGTTCCGCAAGGATTGACAACATAAGGCGAAGACAAACTGCAAATCGATACGCCCGCCCAAGGCTACCCCCCAAGCCGTCCCGTCATTGTCGCGCACTCGAGGTGTGCCTTGCGTCAGATGCGGCAGCTGCAGGTCCTGCCCAACCAGGCGCGGCCAAGGCCAGATGCCTCGAACTGAGGGGGGGGCTTCCTTAGGACTAGGTTCATAATCTACAGTGGGCTGAACATCCAACAAGGCGAGTGGAAACGTTGAGCCGCGTTGACCTTTCTCTCGCTTTTTTCTCTCACTGAAGGATCCGCACCGTTTTCGCCGGAAACTTAGAACCATATCCATATCCGGACGAAATGGAGGAAAAATAATACTACAGCAAGTCACTGAGTTCCCTTGGTTTGTGTCACCTGGTACCATTCCAACGGAGTCGACCGTTTTGGAAGGCAACTTTCATATTGGGGGCTGTTTTCCCAGAACCCACTTCCATGATTGGGTATGACACCTATGTCCGATCATGGTTATATGATTCTAAGTTATAAGCACCTTGGCATGGAACCATGGAACTTGCCCTCCGTTTTTCGCAAACATCGGGCGGTTCTCAGACAGAATGGCCCCGGTTTCGGCAGTGTCCTTACACGTGTTTCTCCCAATCAGACCCTGTCCCTTTCACCTCTGCCATTTTCCAACTACCATCCAACCGTTGGCTCTCAAGCCATGGGATGGTTCCCCAAACAAATCGCCTGGATCAGCTTGAAAGGGGCCTGAAGTCTGGCCCAGATCACTCTGCAAGCTCTGCGGCACGCTGGCAGGACAGTTTTACTGGGTCCAGTGATTCCGAAGTTTTTCTGGTCGTGAGTGGACGCCAGCCAGGCATTTTCCATTGGCCTGGGCTTCCCCGTTGCAAGGGGCCAGATTTGTCAGCACCAATTGTGGGTAGAATGGGCTCACTATGAAGGTCTAATTAGTTGCAGATATGTCAAGGCAAAATGCAACTTGTTTGAAGCAACACCGGTTGGCCAGGTTTTCGATCGCCAATTCCGCGCTCGCTCCCGGGCACCTCGGGTCCGGTTCATAAACTACCAGGGCCATCTATTATTCAACCAAAAGGACGCCTATGATCGGCCTGCGGTTCATCATACCCCCTTGTTGTACGGCGCCAGGAGGGCGACGGGCGGCGAGGGCGACGGCGAGTGCTCCAAAGCTGGGCAGTCGCCAGTCATTCTGGTCTGAGGGGTCAAGCCCCAGAGACTCACATGCCATATTTGTGCTAGTGTTTCCTTGTCGCTTGGATATTTTGTTGCTGGCAAGCAGCTTGGTTTCATGCCTGGCTTTCTCAAGCCAGGGCAGGCTGCCCACGAATTTTAGTCATACGGACAGAGCACCGTTTGCAGAAACAGAACAACTTACAAAGGCAAGCGCAACTCAAGATGCAAGAGAACAACATTCTAAACCCACAGCAAGCCAACATTCCAAACCCACAAACCAAGCCAACCACCCACCGACTTCCAAAAACACCAACTTAACCAACCAGTACTGTGACGTTGTTGTCCTTCACACTGGAATTGCTTCGCCCGGATCGCATCAGAAATTCCCCTTTCAGATGGCGCGGGTTTGGCTGGCAGTTCAGGTTCCCCTGTGCTTCGCCTTTAGCCTCAGAGGCCCAGCAACGGCATGGTGGCGCCGAGAGATTCAGATTCAGCCGGAGGGCTCTCTGAAGGAGACACTGGCAGGCCTGGCTAAGACCCACATCTCTGTGCGGCCATCCCCAGACATAGAGGACCAGCTGATACTCTTGCACGCAGACCCGGCCGTGCTGCTGATCCCCAACCTTTGGAGACGTGAGGCCTGCGAGCAGCTTATTGCCGTGGCGAGAGGCAGCGGTGCCATGAGACAGTCGCACGCAACAGGCGTCAGCGATGCAGAAGCGCAGGCCCTCCGAACCAGCGGCAGCGTGGTCATGAAGCCTGAGATGGCAAGGCGGTTTGGTGCAGAGCGCCTGGTCCGCAAGCTGTTTCGCGACCTCGCCGTGCTAGGAGTTGGAGGCCCGCAAAGCGGCTACGGAGAATTTCCGCAGGTGGTGCGGTACGAGCACGGTCAGCACTTTGCTGAGCACCAGGATGCCTTTAACTGGGAGCAAGTCCAGCAGGATGGCTACCAGCGACAAGCAACCTTTCTCTTGTACCTGAACGATGTTGAAAAGGGCGGCGCCACGAGGTTTCCAGAGCTGGGCATAGATGTGCAGCCGCGCTGCGGCCAGGGCCTGCTTTTCTTCCCGGCCTTCAAGGATGGCAGGCAAGATGTGCGGACAGCCCATTCTGCAGAAGCGGCAGTTGACGAGAAATGGATTGCACAGGTGTGGAAGGGCAAGTTGGTTCCATCGCCGAGAAGATAGATAGATGCATTGTGAGTGAAAAAAGCAGTACCAAAAAAAACCTCAACTGAATCAACCATCGCATTACCAGAATCAGGAACTCAGGAACTAAACACATGTGGAGGCCTAGCTCCTTCCCCCCTTGCCTGTTGAACCCTCCCCCCTCCGTTTGGACCCGAAACGATGAGTGGTGCTTTTGAACCTTCTTTGTTTGTTTGTACGTGCATGTTTGGTTGGGTCGCACATCGAGGGACCCGTTCCTGTATTTTCAACCAGCAAGGGGATGCCGACAAGGCGAGCCCCTTGAAAGAAATTGCCGGAGGACTTGTACCAGGACGCGGGTTATCATGTAATGCATGTATGTGATGTAATGTAATGTAATGTAATGTAATGTAATGTAATGTAATGTAAGGTAAGGTAACGGAACGTAACGTAATGTAATGTAATGTAATGTAATGTAATGTATGCATGTATGTGATGACTGTATGTATGCAATGTAAATGAACTAAACTGAACTGAACTGAACTGAACTGACATGAAATGAAATGAAATGAAACGAAACGTAATGTAATGTAAGGTGATGTAATGCAATTTAATGTTCCATGTAATGTAATGCAATGTAATGTAATGTAACGTAACCTAATGTAGTGTAACGTGTTTTAATGCAATGTGTTGTAATGCAATGCAATACAATGCATTGCAATGCAATGTGATGTACTGTATTGCAAGGTATGTATACCTACACCTACACATACATACACAACATAAAATAACATATCAAAACAAAGAATCGCATCGCATCGCATCGCATCGCATCGCAATGCATCGAGTCGCATCGAGTCGCATCGCACCGCATCGCATTGCATCGCATTGCATCGCATGGCATCGCAGCGCATCGCATACATACACAGATGAGGTCTTACACTTGCACGCTGCCCGGCTGAGCCTTTTCCCAATGCCCAAGCCAGAGCTGCTTGACCGAAGGCCTGAGGAATGCAGCCACTTCCAGCCAGCTGGTCAGCTCATTGCTATCAGAGCACATGGGTGCCGCCATGGGAAACCTCCTCTCAGAGTGCAAGAGGTTCGGGGCAGTTGGGGGGGGGTCAGCAAACGGAGGGATTTCTGTTGGCCGCTGGAGTGCTGGCTCATGTGTTCAAAGCAAATTCTAGTTCGTTGGCAATCCTGGGTCTCCGGGAAAGATTCTGAACGAGCTTTTCCCAATGTAGTCGAGAATGCTTCTCGGACTTTTTTTTGGACCAACATCACATGCCGTAGAATTGCAACGTCCGCCTTCCGATCTTCGCGATAGCCCCAGCCTGGCGACCTTGCTACCTGTTGACCTAAATCGGTTCCCTAGTTTTGGTTCTGTTGGCAGAATGCGAAGCCTGGATCTAAGTAGAACCCTGGTTTACTACCAGTGGGCGTCCAACTCCCTTTTATGGAGATTCAGATGACACCCTCTGTTAATTGGACAGGCGTATGATTCCGAGGTCGCAAAGCTTAGGAGCCTTTCGCGGTTTGGACAAGACCTTGATCCACAATCGCTCTAAGCACTCCTGGAGTGTGAACGAGTTCAGGGGGATTGGGCCACCGCATTGAATCACTGACCTTCCCATCAACAAACATAAAAGTGCCCAGGAGCCTTTTTCCAAAGCATGTGAGAGGCGGTTTGTGCAAATCCATGTTTGGCGGGCCATTCTGCTTCTTTCACACAGTGCCCGGCAACTTGGGGTTTCAACAGCTCCGTGGCATGTTTTTTAAACGAACGCGCCTAGGCTCGCCGCTCCCTCGCCCTTCGCCGCTCCCTCGCCGGTGGGTTCCTCGAAACACGTGCGAAGTGTCGCCTGGGGCAGGTGCGCTGTATAGATTTTGCTTGAATTATTTTATCAATCTTTTCTTTATCTTCGTTGCTTTGTTGTTCGCGTTCAACTGGTTTAAGTTTTTCATCAATGGATTTAATCATATCATTTAAGGTTTTGATATTTTTACCGATTAATGTTATCTTCTTCATTCAATCATTAATAGTATAATTCTCATTTTCAGACATTACTATATATATATTTATTTAGATAATTATTTATTTAATTATATATTTATAAAGTGCAATTATGTTAAACTACTCTTTAAGTACTAATTTACCCCCATTTTGTATTATAGTTATGTTCCCAAGTTTCCTCGTGTGAGCTTCCGTTATTCTCTTTGATTTTCATGTTTTTTTTTTTTTTAAATCAATCTTCCACATTTACACGGTAGGCACTTAACGTCAGCACCGTCTTTATCCACTTTGATTTCGTTAGTTCGATTGTCTTGACCCGTTTGTTCTACATAATGATAGTCGCTATAATCGTAATTTTCCATTGCTGTTAGTCTGTCTTGAATCGTTTTAATATTTTCGTCCATTGCTTTACTAATTTCTTTCTGTTCTTCTTGGTGATGTTCTATTAATTCGCTCATCTGTTCTTGCTTTTGTTTCTGGTTTTCTAATGTCTTTTCTATTTTTTTGTCCTTCTTTCTGATCTTGCATTAATTTAACTATTTTATTTTCTTCTTGTATTTGGTCATTAATTTTGCTTTTGACCATTTATATTACTATTTACATTTTTTTTTGAGATATTGAATTCCTAGCTTAATTAATTCTAATGAATAATACCAACATTTTTTCATTTTATTGTCAGTTATTATTACTTGTTCTATATTCTCTACTTCATCTATTATATCAATATAGTCTGACTAAGTCCTATCCATATTAAATAATAAGATAATTTATTTTTTCATTTCTTTCTTTCTTTTCTTATAAAGTTTTTTCATTGTATCGTCTTTATTCCATCTATATTCCACACATTTCTGATGATGGTTTGAATTTAGATGATTAAATAAATATTTGCCATCATAAGTTCTACCACAACTGCAATGGATACTAGTCATATTAAATAATAAGAGAAAATATAATTAATCTTATTATTTAGAATACTCGGGGCTCAGCACTGGGGTTTTCACTGCACACGCAAGCAAGATACAAACTAATTATCTTCATTGCTTATTGATTGAAGCAATGGAACACCTGTTCCATTATGTTATTCACCGCCACTCATAACATAATGATGTTCCATTTAATATTAGTTATAAATAATTTTCTATATATCTTTAATATTATTTTATTATGCCTGATGTAAAACCAATTGATGAAATCGAATATGACTTTAACAAAGTAAGCACGAGGTTGTCCCTAAATTGCCGATGAGAGCTATGATTGTAGGTCCGTCAGATTCTGGAAAGAGCACGCTACCTGTATCAATGATAGTTGATATTTATAGAGGAGCATTTGAAAGAATTTTTATCTGGTCTCCATCAGTAAATTTGAATAGTATTTGGTTGCCTGTGAAGAAATACATTAAAGAAGGTTTGAAAGTAGATACTGATAAAGAACCGTGTTGGTGGGATGAGTTCAATGTTGAAGATTTAGAAAGAGTTATAGAAACTCAAAATAAAATAATTGAATACCAGAAAACAAGGAACGAAGAATTTATTTAATATATTAGTGATATTGGATGATGTATCTGATAATCCAGCAATAACAAGAAATAACAAATTGTTAAATTTTTATTTTGTAGAGGTCGTCATAGTGGTATATCAACACTTGTCAGTCTTCCAAAATCGTCAACCGTGCCAGCAATTATTAGAGTACATATAAGTCATTTGTTTTATTATAAAGTTAGAAACTTCAAAGAAATTGAAATATTGCAAGATGAATTGTCAGCAATTGTTAGAAGCGATAATTTACACGAAAGCAAGAAACTAATTTATAAAATATATGAGACTGCCACTGATGAACCACATAGTTTTTTTTTTTTTTTAGAAAAGAACCCAGATAAAATGTTTATGAAAAAGTTTTCTCAATATTTGAAAATAACTAATTAACAGCATTAAATCTATTTTTAATGTTATTAATTCAAATTAATGAAGCGTTGCATAAATTCAACGCAGGTAATTTATATATTAGTTTGTCCGATTTTTGATTTTCTATTTGTTCAATCCTTGCCACACATTCTTGAATCGATTTTATTATTAAAGTATCCGCTCTTGTTTTTTTCATCTATTCTTAAATTCTTAATGTCTTCCATACTGTTATTTTCTTCGTTTTTACTTTGACCAATACCCATTATATAGTATTATTTAGATTTTTCTTTTTTCACTTCCTTAATTTCTGTTTCCAAATTTTTCAACTTTATCTATTACTTCCAGTAAAGCTTTATGTAGTAATATTGGCACTTTTGTATAGTCAATACCTAAATATTCGCGACTGGTATGAACTACATTACTAATTTCTTTCGGAACTGCGTTTAATAAATCATCAGCAATATAACCTATATGAATTGCATCTTTATCGTCTTTATCTTTTCTTTTGAACTTTTTAGGTTTGAGTTTCTTAATCATACTAATACAATTGCTTTTAAGTAAATCTACATCATATTTTAATCTTGCATCATAATTATCTATTAGACTTCCATTTATGGTCACAGTTCCAGCGGTAATATCAATAGCATTGCCTGAAGCATCTTGAATGTCATTTACAAATAATGTTTTTGTATTAACACCCGTTGCATTTTCATTAAAAGTTGATGAAGCATTATTTGTAAAACTTCCAGTATTTACTGTTGTTCCAAATGTCTTATCAATAGATAATAAAACTGAAGAAGGAGAAGAAGAAGTGGAGCTGTCTGCCACTCTAAACGCAGTGTTGGTTGTTCTGAATATTACATCAATTGTAGGTAAATTAGTTCCAGCGTAATAAGTTGATATTGCACTTGTTCCCATCTTTATATCTGTTCCTGTTGTCATTGAAATATTATTTAAAAATGAAACCGTTGTTAAATCGAATGATTGAATGGTATTAGTTGCTAAATAAGCATTTTGAACTGCTAAATTGGCATCAAGGGTCACTAATGTTCCACCATTAGGCGCTATATGATTACTTCTTAATGCTCCACCAGTTTTAACATAAACATCGTCTGCAAATAAATTACCCATAAAATCAGCAGTAGCAGTATTAAAAGTCCATCCGGTAGAAATATTAACTGCTCCAACTGTATTAGATTGAACAGCTGGGTCTCCACAAATAAATGTAATTGAAGAATTAGCATCAGTATTTCTCATATCAAAAGATGAAAAATACACTAACATATCTGTATAATTCACAATTTGTATCAATTGTTAATTTACCATCAGTATCAATATTCACATTATCACAATTAACAGCAGCATTCGTATAAATATTACCTAACACATCAACAGGTTTATTAAAAACAGTTTTATTAACTATTCCATCACACATCATATATTGATTAGAAGCATTACTACCATCGCCAACACTAATGGCAGCGAAATCATTATGAGACATATATAAACCTTCTATTGCATCGGGCGTGTATCTTCGTATTGAACCATTATTTTTAAAATTCAATTATGAACCATTATTAAGACTTATTGCGCTGTTAGTCCCTATAAACTGAACAGCATCAGTAAATCTTGCTTGGCCAGCACAATTTAAAACATAACCATTATCACCAACTGCGCCTAAACCGAATCTATCTTTTACCCATACGCGCCCAACATTAGCATCTCCGATTTGCGTTTCCCAAACGCCTCCTGAACTACTCATCCACATTCTGCCATCTCTGTTAATACTAAATACACGATTGAACATTTGAAATGTCATTTGCAATCCTAAATTAGGCGAAGGTGTAGTACTAAACTTATTACATATTATACTTCCAGTAGTCAGCATATTTACATTACTGTGTAAAGTAGTATTATCACTAAAATTAATAGCACCTGCTACCGATTGAGCATTAGTATCTATCTTATCTAACTTTTGTCCTAATGATGTATCCTGTGAATTATTGATAGCAATTATTGAATTAATTGTATTTGTATTTCCTGTTATTAATCCACTTAATCCATCTGATTGTAAAACATAACGAGCATCTGAACCTGCTACATCTAAAATAGACGAACAAGAAAATGAACCTGACACTTGTAAATTACTTAATATTGTAGTATTATGATTTAATAGTATTTTATCATTTTGAAAAATCAAATAATTATTAATTTCTACATCTCCAAAGCCTCTTTGGTTCAAAGACATTGTTGAACCTATCAAACTTCCATAAACATAACTATCAAAATAATTATTATACATTTCAAAGAAATTATTATAATTTCCAAATTCTGCTTTTTTGAAAGTTGCAGTAGTTGTTATATTATGTATTAATGTATTATTTAATACTGATGTTGATAATAGATTATTAGTTGTTATTTTATTATAGTAATCTGCTTCATTAAATGAACCTCCATTCTGTAAATCTGATATTGCTATAATATGTGAATTTATTGTGCTATTTAATCCTGTTATTAAATTAGAATTAGAACTAATATTATTGAAATTAGATGTTATAGTAGAATTTAAATTATTTATTAAATGTGTATTTGATGAAACATTATTAACATTTGTATTAATTAAATTAGTATTAGAACTAATATTATTAAAATGTGTTGTTGATGAAGCATTTAAATTATTTATTAAATGTCTATTTGATGAAATATTATTAAAATTTGTATTTGAAGTTATTGTAACATTACCTATTAGAAATGTATTTGACGAAACATTGACTAAACTACTCGCTATAGTGGTTGAATTGTTTTGAATGAAATAAGCATTTGAACTAATATTATTTGATAAGACACTAATTTCTGTGGTATTGTATGTTTCTATTTTTGTGTAAAAAATACTATCAATCTGTGCTTTTGTGTAAGTGTCTACTTGGTCTGCTTTGCGGTTGAGTAAATAATCAGTTATATCTGTTTGACTGGCGTATATGGTCTTTACATCTTGTATTCCTGTGTCATTTATTTCGCTAATTGTGTGCGCTACAACATTGTCAAAGTTTGTTAAACTTATTGAAGGCATTACACATTAATAGTAGAAAATGATAATATGTATTTATTTTTAATATGATCATTTTTACTTATTTTTAATCTAAAATCTGGCAACCTGCATCGCGTATGGATAAAAAATGCTCACTCACTAATGTTATGTAAATTGTATTTGGCATCAAAGCAGTAATCATAGAACCAGACGGTTTGACACGAATTAATAGTTGCTGTCCTGACTTGGTATTTATCCCAGTATAACTACTATCTGGCACTTTTTCCATATTCATAGCAAAGATGAACTTATTTGATTTATACTGATTAAATTCAATAGATAAATGATGTGATGAAATAAAGGTAAATTCAATGCTTTTCGTAAATCATAGAACGCTTGTGTTATGCTCTTACAGGGATATTCAGGAAATAGCTTTGAACCGAGTTGCAATTGAAATTCTAAATCAAGGTCGTTATCATAAATTCCCGAATTAGCAAAAGTAATACGGCTCATAGGATGATAAAACCTATTGAATTCTTTATGAACTTCAGCGCTTGAACCTGTGAGGTCTTCTTTGTTGAAGGTGATGAATGCGGCAGCGAGTTTAGACACAGAACGAACAACTGTAGTGTTTATTGTTGCTGACCAACAACTGAATTAGACTGACATATAAAAGTATTATAAGTAATAGGTAATTCTTTTCCATCAAGTAGATGAGCAACATATTTATTATGTAAATCATTGTCAAGGCTTACTAAATCACATTGAAGGAAGCAATTATTAAGTTCAAATTGACCGCTTGTGTTTTTGAAATCATTAGGCGCCGCTTCACTGGCGGGGAAATCACCACTAACACCGGGTGCAACAATACAATCAGTAAAATTTGAAACCAGTTCAAGTTCCAAAACAAGAGGACACGCTTTTAAAGGAATATACTTAAGCTGATTGAATAAACCAAGCATAGGTTTAACACCAACAACCATTTTTGTTTGAAACCCTGGAATAGAAGAGTTGTCATAAGCAGTTCCAATAACACCAGTTGAAGTGCTCGCTCTTCTTTGTGTTGAATCGTCATCAAATCTATAACCAAAACTCTGGGCATCTTCATTTGATGATTTCTGTTATACTAATCAATGTCTTCAACAAGTTGATTACCAGCAATTAACCGTGCTCTTCTAAAGAAGGAATAAGCAGGAGACAGTGGTCTTACCCGCCGATTGTTTGTAGCATCCTTGTTTTCAACATTGAGAAACACCATCACTGATTGAGGGTCTAACCAACTATTATCTTCAGCATTTACTGCAATTTTCAACACACGATTTCCAGACGAAGGAGTATAAACATTTGAAACATACGGGAAGAATGACACAGACCGACGCTCATTTATATAACTTGCACCTGTATTCAATTTGAATGAGAGGTTTTCAATTAGAATATCTTCAGCACTAACAGTTTCCATTACTATATATAATCTAATTTAGAAATAATTTAAACTAAATTGATACATTTATCAATTTACCAAACATATATAAAACATATTTTATATATGTTTTACAAATTGATGAAATTGTAATTTCATTAATTTCTAAAACATATTATATATATATATATATGTTTTACAAATTGAATAGTTTCGTATAATCCTTTTGATTAGAATTATTTTTTTTAAAATATTTTCATTTTCTTTTTCTTAATCGTGTCTTCAACTGGATTATTCCCTTTTTCTTTCTCCATTACTAATTCTCTAATTTCTTCATATGAACTTTTCTTATACTTTGTACTTTCATTCATTGTCATATTTCTTATGTTGTATCATTAATAATAAGGTGAACATAATGACAATTTTTTATTTTTGACTATTTCATCAATGTCTGATTGAGTGTGAGTACAGTTGTTACTATTTATTAGCATGAACTTGTCATTTGCGACGGTTGCTTTAAACAAGATAAAATTATAACAATTGGCATATTCAAAACCTCTAAACATATAACACCCGCATTGGCATTTTACATAAGTCTTTTTATTTTCTCTATATAAATCCATTACTCTATCTTCAAGTGTTAAAGGTCTATATTTTGTTTCACTTTCTGCCAAGTTTTCATTCAACTGATTATACATATATAATATATAATATTATATAACTGTATAGTGTTTTTTTCTTTTTTAAACTATAATATCTCCCTTACAGGTTCAACACTTCGTGACACATCACGCCCCGTATCTCCGTATCCTGTTATGTAATCGTGGTTAGTAAATGGATTTAATGAACCAGTATAAACAGTTATAGCACCGCGGTCAGCAATGCTAACAGGGTCTAAGATACTTCTAAAATTCATGTAATCGTCGGTAATTTTAGACCTTCGTGATATAATCGGTGCTCCATAAGTGGTTAAAGTTAATTCTCTTTCAGGATAATCTTTTGTTATTTGTGCCCCTACACTTGATCCGAGACTATGTGTTATAAGGTGTTTAACTTCATTGTTCTCATCCAGTGCTTTTGATGTGTCCTTATATCTTTGTGAGTATCGTGTCATCTTAAATGGAAGTCCTACATCTGCCAGAATGTCATTAGCAGCACCTCCAAACGTTCCTTTTCCAAATGTTCCTGCTACATACATTTTATCAACATCAATATAATAGCCTTTATCATTACCATAAGCTTTACTTAATCCTTGTGCATCAGTTAAATTAGAATTAGGATAATGACTATTTAATATTTTGTTAGCTTGTTTCATAACATCAGTTGTTTTTGTTGTTTTCTTGTATGGTTGACAATTTATAATTTTCCCGTGCTTCATTTCATATATTAACTTTTTATTATTAATCATACAATTAAAATTATAAATTGATTTCTCAATTAATTAATAATGCTTACATATAAGAAGGTCTATATTGACAGTGCTCATAGGATTAGTGGCACATCATCAAATTTCAAAGTTGAATTGCCAGAAACATTACAAACAGACAACGGAGTTCATTGCTACATTCACGAAGTAACATTACCTAACTCGTGGTATTCAATACAGTCAGGGTTAAATAATATATTATACTTTTATTCTTCCCCATTAGTTCCAGATGAAGATAGCACACATGTCCATTATTTAGCATTACAATTGGACGAAGGAGTATATACTGGCACAGAACTAGCGACAGAATTAAAAGCAAAAATAAACGATGTTGTAGATCATACTAATTTCTCAAATACTTATGAAGTTACTTACAGTGTAAAAACTAATAAAATAACGATTTCTTCAAACTATGCCGATAGACAATTTGCAGTATTAACCGATGAACAAATGAAAATAATATATGCTGATTATATATGGAATGGAAGTTTTAATGCTAATAACTTGAAATCTGTTAATGAAGTTTTAGGAAATTATCAAATGGCAGTTTATCAATATGATAATCCTTATGTTTCTGGTTTCGTTAATCTTCAACCCATTAGAAATATTTGTATTCATTCTTCTCAATTGTCTAATTATAATCAAGTAAATTGTTCTACTGGAGATACAACAGTAGCTAAAAAGGTTCCTGTGACAGCACCACATTCTGGTTTGATATTCGACTCAGAATTAAATCCACTCGATTACTTGGATATATCAAATAGGCGTTTTAAACAATTAGACTTTTGGTTTAGTAATTCAGCAGGTAGTGAAATTAATTTAAATGGAGTGAATGTGTCATTTTCTTTATTAATAATTAAACGTGATATTATTTGATAATGCCATTGTAATATCAAATGTCAAAAACTTAAAATAATATATATAGATTTTCCATATGGAAAATCTATATATATATACATATTATATGTCAAGTACTGAGGTAGTAGATGTTAATAATGAAACTAAAACAGATGGACGCGAAGCATTCGCGTCGCTACGCGAATCACCGATAAATAATGAAGTTGTTGAACAAAATGAAACAGTTAATGAAGAACGTGAACCTAAAAAAGAAGAAGTTAAAGCAGAAGAAAGCGAAGATAAACCTGAACCAAAAGCAAAAGCAAAAGCATTGCCAAGGATAAAGGAAGAAGTTGAATTAGTAGAATGTGAACAATGCTCTAAAGATATGACATTGAACAGTTTGAGACACTCACATCCTAAAAAATGTAAAGGGGCACCTACCGAACTATTACCAGTTAATCCACAAAATACTGTTAGAAAGATTCAACCTGAAGCGAAAGAAGAGATTAAGAATGAGATTAAACAAGAAGTGATTAAAGAAACCGTCAAGAAACCCACTGCGACAGAACTATTGACCCTACATTATGAAGAACTTAAACAAAAGAAAAAGCAAGATTAATCAGATAGAATAAATAAATTGTCTTTAACGATGTTTTAAATGATAATCTAGTTATAATATATAACAATTATGCTTATGAGAAGTCATAGAAATGTTGAATTTAAAAGGGCTCCACAAGTAGAACGTTCCCACGACTCAAATGATTTGTGGGGCGTTGCTTCAAGAATGAATTATTTTAAACAATTAAAAGACACAATGGAAGCGAAACAATCATAAGAAGCATTGATAAAGTATAGAAATGATTTAGCTGAAAGCAACAGAGCCGAAAGTTATAGAAAGGAGTTAGACAAGATAAGGCGGGAGTTGGGCAACACACGCTCACCAGATGGAATACAGACAACAGAACAACTCACAGCAAGAAAGAAACATTTAGAAGAAATGATTAAGAATATTTCGGATTATTTGTTTTCTAAATTATTTAATATACTATGATTAAATCAATAAATAGACTGAATACAACCAAACCACTTGCCATAGGTTCATTAAGATCACAGCTACAAATAAGACCTTCTTATGATGAATTGTTAAAAGAAACATTAGTAGAAGATGAAGACGCGACGGCAGGAGACTCGCGTGCTCAACGCGACCGCCCGTCAATTGAAGATGTAATAGATAGAAAGGCGACGAGATACAGATTAAACCAGTATGGCAGTCAGTGGGATAACAAAGACAGCTTAGGATTGCTAAATCAGGAAACGATGAAAAGAAAGGAGGAATTAAGAAAAGCAGAGACATCAGCATCGTCATCTAGAATAACCAGCCGGTCTTCTTCAAAGTCCGCTTTCTCCACGCCAGAAAGCCCACTGACAGAATATGAAGCGTATGAACATGATATACAAGCATCATTTGAAGAACAAGAGAGACAAGTCAGTGAAAAAAGGGAAAACTCAGTCCAAGCATACACGAAGATTTGAAAAAAGCACCGTCAAGTTCAATACCTGAAGGGGTAGAAGTTCATTCAATGTCGGCAGATGACGAACTGCCACCTTTAGAACCCATACAGGAAACAGCAACAGCGAAAAAGGGTAAAGACAATGATGATAAACAAACAACAATTTCTGACGCTGAAATACTGGAAATGCACGAACAAGCGAACGAGTTGGAATTACAAAATATCGAAAACGAAGAAGTTGATGATGAACAATTTTTCAAAAACTATTTAACAGGTATAAAATGGATGTGGCCGGTGTATCTATCGAAAAACCCAGGAACTATGATGGATAATATAGTTTCAAAACTGCATGAATTCAATGTAATACATGCTGATAAATGCGATGAGTTCAAAGAATTATTAGATGAATATAACAATGCAAGCACAACAGAAAGAAAAGGAATTCGTGTTCAGTTAGAAACATATTACAATGACAATGTTTATAGCAAATACTTCAAACAGAAACCAAGTTCCTCAACTCAACAATAAGCAAAATCTATAATATTTAAATATGACTCATAAATATTGTGGATTAAGAAGAAGGAACACTTTTGATGAAATGAACACTTTTGATGAAATGCTGAAAGAAGCGATGACGCACAGATTAAAAATTGAAATTATCCCCGAAAGACAGGCATTTGACACATCAATTAACAATATAGACTTTGACGATTTTGACCTTTCAAAATACGACAGGAGACTACGGTTGAATGCTAGGGTTCAAACTGATAAACAAGTTGTATTACACAAGTTGACGCCAGAAATGTTTGATGAACTACCACCATCCTCACAGTTATATGAAAACAATGAGGCAGACACACAAACAACGCGATATGTAGCAAAGGAGTTAGATGATGAACAATTCAGTGATGTAATTACGGACAAGAATGAGGAAAAGAAAAAGTCAGATGAACCAAAAGACGAACCAGAAGATGAAAAGCAGGAAGATTTACAAAGTCTTCATTTAACGTCATCATCGTCATCAGTATCAACCGAAAAAGATAAGAAAGAGGAAAGTCGAGAAATAAAGTCCTTAATATTTTTGTTTTTAAAGGTGGTGAAGATAAGAGCGTGTTTGAACTATTCCAACGAGAAAAGAAGACATCCACGCCATCTGAACAATCGCGAGAACAAGAAGAAGAACAACCGAGGGCATCTTTCTGGTCAAGACGACAGGTAGAAGCGAGAAGCAGAAGCCACTCACCAGAAGAAAGAGCAAGAGGTAATCAAATGAACAGAAGACAATTGGAAACAAGAAGCAGGAGCAACTCACCCCAAGAAATAGCAAGAGGTAATCAATGGACTAGAAGACAAATGGAAACAAGAAGCAGAAGCAGAAGCCCAGAAAGTGCTAACACAAAAAGTCGCCGAGGCAAGAAGAAAAAAACAAAATCTAATTATGATATATGAAAGAAGGTATACTAAGAAAGTCAGGAAACCAAAAACTATTTAGTAATATTAAACACAATAATATTATTGACTAGTTCATTTTGTGAGCTTGTCAAGTAGTTCTTGGGGGTTTTTAATTTCATCAATATCTATATTTTGTTTTTCTATGTATTCCTTTCTGGCTTTCTGACGATATGCCTTCTTGCTTTGTTCAATTTTACTTTCCATCCATCCTTCTTTTTGTAGGTTCTTAAGATAATACAAGCGGTTGTATATAGCCATCTGTTTTTGTATCTCTTCCATTGTGTAGTCATCTGGGTTCAAGTCCTTAGTAACATCATGATATTTTGATAATCTGGGCATTCTGTTAATATATTATCAACGCAGTATTTCTTTAAATAAGTGCTAAATAAAACATAAATATATACTATAAATTATTATTAAATACCATTTCAAGAAAACACATTTAAAGAAATATTGACACTATAGAATATATCATATAAGTATTATTATGACATCAAAAGCTGTAAAAAGAAATATTAACTCCTTAGAAAGCAAACGCGAAAGGAACAAGGGGAATTTATCAACGCAACAAAAGGCAAAGGTTAGAGACATTATAGGATTATACACCGACAGGAAAATATCACAATACACAACAGCGGAGAAGATAGTTAATGATTTCATAAAGGTAAAATCAGAGGACGAAAAGAGCAAGGCAAATCAAAAATACGACCAGATTATGAACACAAATGAAGAGAGAGAACCGCTAAACGAAAGAATGAAAAGGAGCAAACAGGAGAACATAACAAGAGGGCACAAAACAAAACCCAGAGATTACACAATCAAATTTCGGTTTTTTACTATGAGTGGATATGGAGCATATCAGGTGAAAGCATCGTTTAAAGACATTGAAGGCAGGACATATTATCCCATGCATTTCGATGATACGTATGCGGGAGTGAAGACTGGAAGATGGATAGAGGAGTTAGCCAAGAAGAGAATTCTTAGACTGCATGACAAAAACCTTTTTAAGAAGGTTATTAAAACACAGGCGCAAGACGACGACATCGCCGAGCATTACAAGAGACGGAAGCAATATATAGACGCAGTAGTCATTTATGCGGCCGACACGGTAGAAGGAGATATTACAGATTATGACCCTAAAAAGAAGAACTTAAAAAAACACAAATATTGTTGGTATTATTCATAGATACCTAGAAACAGAACTCGACCCATAATATTGCACTTTTGAGGAAGCCATTAAGGTAAAGCATTATGTTGAAAACGAATGTTGGATTAACACATTGAATGGTTTCTACGGACAAGAGAAGAATATGAAGAAGATGACCAGAGAGAGTATTTTGAAACTCATAGACAAAACAGACGAGGAATTCAAAAGCCATGGTGCTTCAATAGAAGACATGAACAAGGTATTTAAAGAGTATGCCATCTCCGCCAGAATTTTCGATATTGTGGGTAATTTGAATTTTACATTTGACCCACCAAAAAGAAACCACAATATTAAAACATTCTTCGCATTGATAAAGAATGACCATATATATATATACATTGAATAAGGACTTGAAACAGTTAAAGGCAAATTTAGGAATTAAGAAAGAGTATGATATCAATGTTATTGCTTCTACCGACTTTTATTTAAACCATAGGGACGAACCCATTAAGTGCATCATGATTGAAAAGCTGGATGACATATTAAAACACACCGAACAGGACGAATAGACAATGATATATACACGCAATGGTTTGGCGAAATTGTATTATCACGCAAAACAGGCAGGATATGACCCGAAAATTAAATTTAGTGCGTGTATCATTTCGGAGCTGATGTTTCAATTCAATATTAAGAAGATAATAATTGCATACAGGATAAAAACACGAAATTTGATTGATGCCTTCAATGCAAGTAAAACAGTAGAAACTGAGGATGTCAAGGGCGATGTTTGAATTCAATAAATCATTATTTAATCCACTGCATAAATCTTATTATAATGACATTGATGTAGAAATTTTAAACAGATGCAGGACAGTCGCACCCGCCGGTAAATTTCATTACTTTTATCATAGTAATGAATTACATATAGAGATTGACCAGAACAAGGCATATACACATAATTTAACTAACATCGTAAAAAATCCAGTGTTTAAACAATTTGACATTTGGATGCCTTATGATTATGGTAAACATGATTTTAATAACATGGGAGAATTATGTTTATTCTGAGTTACGTTTACTGGAAAACAAACATCATTATTTTTTAATAAACAATATAATTTAATATATGGCATGTTTTTAGGAGAGTTTATTGACGAAGTCGAAATTTTATATTTTAAAAAGCCTTCTTCGATTTATGAAGTAGATTATAAAGGTATAGTTGAGAACCTATGGAAGACTAACATATCAAATAATTTCGGTGAAGCCATCAAGGTTAAGAAGTTGATTTCGATTGTAAATATCGGATTGTTAGAAAAGGGAACTAACAAGTCTCAGAAGAGTTTAGTATTTGGTATATTAAGTGAAGCGTTGTATCATCAAAGTCTGTATGGGGGAAGAATTAATAAGATTAGTGGATTTTATGATGATGAGGTTTTGACAGAGATGACAAATGAAGATATTAAAGAATTAGAAAGGAGAGAGTTATGTCGGAATAAAGGAGAGTCCATGGTTTTAGTACTTGAAGATTATGGTTGTGGTTCTGGTGTATATCAATTTAGATATAGTAAGTTTCGTTATTTTGATGACGGTAGTTATGAAGAAGACTATAGTTATTACCATGAGGGATATTTTTGAATTATAGATGGTAAATATTACGACATCAAACAAGCCGAGAAGGAAACAGAAGTCAAATATTACACTTTGACAACGACACATAAAGAAAGATTTATCCAATGGCTTTAGGTATATTAAAGAACTACTCATGCAACGACATAATTTTAAAATGCATAAAGATCATAAAACATTGAAAGACAACCATATCAATGTGCATAGTGTTAAAACCGATGCCTTCATTATTGATAGGAAAACCTGGACAAGGCTAAAATATTGATTAAGTTTTCAACCAAAAGGAGAGGATGGAGAGCTGAAGATAATGAACAAGTATATATACAAAATTAAGGCTAATGAGTTATCAGAAATTCCGACTTACAACAATGTAAAAAATCATGTTAAAGACGAATACGACACCAAACGCATTTGTGAGCAAATTGTGGCGTGTCATCCGGTTTTGATAAAAGCAAGACTGGCTGGAAGTGGCAAGAGTTATATAGGTATATGAAAAAGCTAGGTTATAATGTGTTATTCGTATGTCCTAACAACAAGCAGAAGCAAGAAACCGAAGCCGACGCCATAACATTAAACACATTTTTTAGTATCCCAATAGAAGCTGGAGAAAGACTACCGACATTTGACCATTCTGATTATTATTGTATTGTGTTTGATGAGCTAGGTATGGCGGGTAATTATATTTTGAACAGAGTTAGGGAGTTTGAGGATACGCACCCAGAGAAGATAATTATAGGAACCGCTGACGGGAAGCAGTTGAAACCTATAGCTGATTTAACTAACACCCAAGACCACGAGACATATTTAAACAACTGTCTTAATCAAATATTTAAATAAGATTTATCTTAAGATATCTAAGAGACTTAAGACAGAAGAAGATAAAATTAAATTGAATGATGTATATAATGATATTTGGAAAAGTAAACTGCCCATTAAGGAAATAGTAAATAAACATTTTGAAACTACAAGCGACATCATGGAAGGAGAGCATAACATAGCCTATACTAATGCTAGGTGCAAATGGGTAAGCAAGACCGAAAGAAGTAATTTAGGAAAGACAGATAAATATGAAATTGGAGAGCATGTGATACGCAGAGTTTATAAAAAAGAAATGGGGCAGGTGTTTAATGTAAATATTACTTATGAAATTATTAGCATTGATGATTGGAAAGTAGAAATCCAAGATATCAAAAGTCAAACTATATTCCTGACAAACACCACGACTTTAGACAAGCACTTTATACATGCGTATTGTACTACATGGCATTCGTCTCAAGGGGCTTCTGTAGATAAAAGCATTAGTATACACGAATGGGATAAATCACATTTGGTCAGCCGTGGGTGGATTTACACAGCGATTACAAGGTGCAGAGATATCAATAAAGTCAAGTTTTTCAAAGCAGACATAGACGATACTGATGTAAATGAAGCACACGTAACCAGATATTTTGAACATAAGATTAAACAGTATACATTACAAGACATGAAATCTCAAAGGGAGATAAATGAAAATAAATATATAGATGTTGAATGGTTATTTGACAGGCTTAATACCAGATGTAATAAATGCAGTTCAGAGTTTGACATAGAAATAAATAATGGCGTACTAAATAGAATATGACAGCCCAAAGAATAAACAACGATTATGCCCATCATAAGGAAAACTGTATATCTTTCTGTTTAAACTGTAATCGCCGGAAAAATAATATCTATCTTATTTTATATGGCATCTAAGCAAGATATTATTAATAATGTTTATTATGATAAGGGAGGCTTCGGAAGTAAAGCCACCACACTGAAGGACAGTAGGGCAAAGGATAAAAGCATAACAATGGCAGATATTGAAGAATTCTTTAAACATAATGTTGAACAAAAAACTAAAATGAGAGGATGTAATAGTTTTATCCCAAAAGAGCCATACTGGGAATATCAGATGGATTTATTCTTTTTCAATGACTTAGACAATCAAAAAGTTAAAGTTGCTTTTTTGTTTATTGATGCTTTTACAAAGTACGCAGTTGTCATACCTATCAAATCTAAACAACCTGAAGATGTAGCACATGGAATAGTAGAAGGATTGCACAAAATGGGAAAACACCCAATATGGTTTACGCAGATACTGAAGGTTCATTTACATATCTAGCATTATTCAAGACTATTTAAGAAAGAGGGCATTGAACTATATTTAACAAGAGGACATGCTCCAATGGCTGAGCGCTTTATAAAAACTTGTAAAGGGATGTTATACAAAAGACTGGAACACGACGAGAAGAAAGGAAAAGACAACATACAATGGACCAACTATAACGTTGAAGTATTACTTACTTATAATAATAAAATGGTTCATTCTACAACTGGATACACTCCACAAGAGGCGCGGAAGAAAGGCAATGAGCTTAATATAGCATTGAATATATCAATGAAAGCAAAGAAAAAAACGCAAGTATCCTGAACTGGAAGTTGGAAGAGGGGCATAACAGAAAAGGAACGAACCAGCTGGTTGAAAAGTGAGCATACAGTTGAAAAAGTAACCAAACAACTTGGGCAAGAGTATTATGAAGTTAGTAATTATTCAAAGCCACTCTTAAGGCATGAAATGCTGAAAGTATGACAAAAAAAGGAATAAAACAGTATTTTAAAGAATAATTCACTTAGTATAGTAAGATATGACGGAAAATAAATACAAGAATGGCAAAATATACAAAATCGTAGATATTGGATATAGCATGTGCTACATAGGCTCAACCGTATTGTCAAAAAGGTTCGGTCATCATCGCGATACCTTTGAAACTCATCCTTGTTCATCAGCAATCATATTCAAAACTTACGGCAAAGATAATTGCAAATGTGAATTAGTAGAAAACGCCCCTTGTGAAAACAAAGAACAATTAAACACCCGTGAAAGGTTTTACATTGAAACTATGGAATGTATAAATAAGTATATTGCAGGTGGCAATAAGTCTGACTGGGACAGGCGATACTATGAGAAACACAAGGAAGCGCATTCTGTTAAATCCAAGGCATATTACCAAGACCACAAGGACGAAATCAAAGCACAAAAACAAATATACAGAGAAAACACCAGAGAGCATAAAAGACAAGTGGATAAACAGTATAGACAAGACAATAGAGACATGTTAAAAGCAAAACATTTAGAACAAATATTATGTGAGTGCGGGTGTTATTCTGTACGGTCAAGCATTGCCAGACATAGAAGCACCAAAAACACAGAGACTTGATGGAACAAAAACATGATGAAAATTATTAAAACCATACTATGATTATAACATTCATCCCTTATATGTTATAATTATATTTCAATATTTACTTTTATTTCTTGGGAAAAAGTATTTAAAGAAATAAACACTATATATATTATAATAATATTAGTGAATATTCTTTGAGCGAAGAAGATGTATGTAGAACTTGTCAGGAATGGAGAGATACTCAAGCTATAATCAAGTGCGCGTTGAGAATAAAGAGAAGAAATCATAGAAATGTTGAAGACGCTATTTTAATATTCCTAAATATTTATACAATCCCACCTTACGATTATGTTAAACAGTTTCTTAAAGTCAGTAATAAAAGTATGAAATGATTGACCACATATTATGGATGTTGTTATATCGTAGAAGAGAAGGGTTTGATGTAAAAGAAGACATTAAATCATATATTGAAAGTAAACAGTTTAATGTTAAAAATACAGTTAGAGATACTAATATTATTTTTAAAATGATGTATGAAAGAAGTAAGATGTATCAATTAAATAGTTATCCTGAACTGACACTATAATCATACTATAATAATAACATGTAAAATATTACATGTTATTAATTTTTTTCCAATTTGTATTTTTATTTCTTGTAAAAACGTATTTAGATACATCACAACTATATATATTGTAATAGAAATGGTTGACACCGAAATCAACAGTTATATTAATAAGAAATGCTATGATTGTTGCCACTTCAAAAAAGAAAATATGGAATTAACAAATTGAATTTACCAACTGGTATAGTAAATAAGATTATTGATTATTCTTTGGGTAAAGAAGATTTATGCAACATTTGTAGAAATTGGAGATATTAGCAAGAAGCAATCGAATGTAATTTGGATATTAAAAGTTTTAATGAAAGCAATTTTGAAGATGACATTTTGATATTTTTAACTGTGCATGAAATACCACCTTATGATTATGTTAAAGCATTTCTTAAAATCAGTAAGAAAAAGTGTGAAAGTATTAACTACATATTATGGGCATTGATTTATCATAGAAGAGAAGGGTTTGAGGTAAAAAAACATCATTAAATCATATATTGAAAGTGAAAAGTTTAATGTTTAAAATTCAGTGAGAGATATTAATATTATTTTTAAAATGATGCATGAAAGAGGTAAAACATATCAATTAAATAGTTATTTTGAACTGAAATTATAATCATACTATAATAATAACATGTAAAATATTATATGTTATAATTATATTTCAATATTTAATTCTATTTCTTGTAAAAAAGTATTTAAAGAAATAAACACTATATATATATATTATAGTGGACATGCTATTTAATTATTAAAAGTGCGAATGTTGTAAAACTAAAAGGAATGATGTTAATACAACATTGTATAAGTTATTACTCGCCAATCTATGAAATAAAATAAGTGAATATGATGTATATTGTAATCAATGCTGTAGGACAAGAGACCTTGAACAGTTTTTTGTTGAAGAACATAAGGATAAGGGATATACCAAGTTTCAATTACAATTAAAATTCTTTATGCAATACCAAACAAGATTTCCTATACACTTTTACCATAAGATTTCCACAAAGTCAGTTGAACAAGAAATTGACAAATTCTTTAGCAATGAAGATTTAATTAAGAGGTTTGGAGGGACAAACGCAATTAAACCATATAAATCATTTGCTAAACAATTTCGAGACATGTTTGAAGCGATTGATTGGCATTTATTAAGTAAAGATAGAATAAACGAGGTCTTGAATGAATTTAGAAAAACTAAATATAGTATATGGCATTACTACAACACTAAATAAAAAGTATGTCTATTGTTGTATTCTTTTGGGAATACATTTATTCAATAATAGGAAAATACAATATCAAATATATAGATAAAGATGATATATATAAATATGTAGATTACATATTTGAAGACACATTGCCTGACCATTATTTTAACCCATGATGATTAAAACCATACTATGATTATAACATTTATACCCTTATATGTTATAATTATAGTGTAAGTATAGCGTTTTATATATTGAGGATAAAATCCTACAAGGAGGATGCGAGCGTTAGCGAAGCTCGCAAGCTATGCGACCACGCCTATTAACATATATGATGAAACGGATGAAACGAAGGAGGAGAGGTTTTTGATAAAATAAATATTTTCTGCCCTAACATATGTAAAGAAAAAAGGGCATTATACGGCAATGGAAAACGAACTGAACAGATGCCCGAGATGTAGGAACAATATGATAATATGTGAATTCAAAGAGGGTAAAAAATCATGAGACAGAAATGTTTGGCTCAAAAACGAGAGGCAAGCAAAAAAGAAACAGAATGCGAAGTGTGTAAATGCATGATAAAAAGCGCGAGGAAATCAAAACACGAAGAAACGCTGAAGCACTTACGAAATCTGAAGGCACGAGAGGAAGAATTACACCCTGTAAAAATGATTGAGTGTGCCATATGTAAAAAAAACATTAGAGAAGACTTATTTAAAAGTCATCCAAAAACATTTATGCATAGACAAATGAAAAAATGATATAGACAAAATGTGTTGGTATGTTCTTTTGATTTTTGGGAGATGAAAAGAACATATGGCGGTGCCTGCTTTGATTTAGTAGAAAGAATGGTTCTGCCCGAGGGGGGTGAAGTTGTTTGTGCATTGAAAACATGAAAAAGACCCTAGGGTGGGGGCTGGACTTTTGAAAGCAATTATTGCTAGGCGTGCCCCCCGACTTTTTCACCCTGGCTCTGCAAAGAAGTGTGTTTAGACTCTGTCCGTGGTCTGATTCCACGCTACGCAGGCGATACATGAGATGCGCTGGATCCAGTTGCGATGTATCCGCAAATGCTTTTGAAAGAGAAGGAAATCAAAAACAAAAACAAGACAAGACACATCAAAGCAAAGAACACATGCACACACACACATCAAGCAAGACACATCACTGAGACCAAACTGCAGAACACCCCAATATACTTTAAGCAATCTGTTCCGCAAGGATTGACAACATAAGGCGAAGACAAACTGCAAATCGAGACGCCCGCCCAAGGCTACCCCCCAAGCCGTCCCGTCATTGTCGCGCACTCGAGGTGTGCCTTGCGTCAGATGCGGCAGCTGCAGGTCCTGCCCAACCAGGCGCTGCCAAGGCCAGATGCCTCGAACTGAGGGCTTCCTTAGGATCATAATCTACAGTGGGCTGAACATCCAACAAGGCGAGTGGAAACGTTGAGCCGCGTTGACCTGTCTCTCGTTTTTTTCTCTCACTGAAGGATCCGCACCGTTTTCGCCGGAAACTTAGAACCATATCCATATCCGGACGAAATGGAGGAAAAATAATACTACAGCAAGTCACTGAGTTCCCTTGGTTTGTGTCACCTGGTACCATTCCAACGGAGTCGACCGTTTTGGAAGGCAACTTTCATATTGGGGGCTGTTTTCCCAGAACCCACTTCCATGATTGGGTATGACACCTATGTCCGATCATGGTTATATGATTCTAAGTTATAAGCACCTTGGCATGGAACCATGGAACTTGCCCTCCGTTTTTCGCAAACATCGGGCGGTTCTCAGACAGAATGGCCCCGGTTTCGGCAGTGTCCTTACACGTGTTTCTCCCAATCAGACCCTGTCCCTTTCACCTCTGCCATTTTCCAACTACCATCCAACCGTTGGCTCTCAAGCCATGGGATGGTTCCCCAAACAAATCGCCTGGATCAGCTTGAAAGGGGCCTGAAGTCTGGCCCAGATCACTCTGCAAGCTCTGCGGCACGCTGGCAGGACAGTTTTACTGGGTCCAGTGATTCCGAAGTTTTTCTGGACGCCAGCCAGGCATTTTCCATTGGCCTGGGCTTCCCCGTTGCAAGGGGCCAGATTTGTCAGCACCAATTGTGGGTAGAATGGGCTCACTATGAAGGTCAAATTAGTTGCAGATATGTCAAGGCAAAATGCAACTTGTTTGAAGCAACACCGGTTGGCCAGGTTTTCGATCACCAATTCCGCGCTCGCTCCCGGGCACCTCGGGTCCGGTTCATAAACTACCAGGGCCATCTATTATTCAACCAAAAGGACGCCTATGATCGGCCTGCGGTTCATCATACCCCCTTGTTGTACGGCGCCAGGAGGGCGACGGGCGGCGAGGGCGACGGCGAGTGCTCCAAAGCTGGGCAGTCGCCAGGAAAACAGGACTGAGCTCCGAATGCGTAGATTGTCATTCTGGTCTGAGGGGTCAAGCCCCAGAGACTCACATGCCATATTTGTGCTAGTGTTTCCTTGTCGCTTGGATATTTTGTTGCTGGCAAGCAGCTTGGTTTCATGCCTGGCTTTCTCAAGCCAGGGCAGGCTGCCCACGAATTTTAGTCATACGGACAGAGCACCGTTTGCAGAAACACAACAACTTACAAAGGCAAGCGCAACTCAAGATGCAAGAGAACAACATTCTAAACCCACAGCAAGCCAGCCGACCGGGTTCCCTTGACAACCCCCTGAACACTGTGACGTTGTTGTCCTTCACACTGGAATTGCTTCGCCCGGATCGCATCAGAAATTCCCCTTTCAGATGGCGCGGGTTTGGCTGGCAGTTCAGGTTCGCTTCGCCTTTAGCCTCAGAGGCCCAGAAACGGCATGGTGGCGCCGAGAGATTCAGATTCAGCCGGAGGGCTCTCTGAAGGAGACACTGGCAGGCCTGGCTAAGACCCACATCTCTGTGCGGCCATCCCCAGACATAGAGGACCAGCTGATACTCTTGCACGCAGACCCGGCCGTGCTGCTGATCCCCAACCTTTGGAGACGTGAGGCCTGCGAGCAGCTTATTGCCGTGGCGAGAGGCAGCGGTGCCATGAGACAGTCGCACGCAACAGGCGTCAGCGATGCAGAAGCGCAGGCCCTCCGAACCAGCGGCAGCGTGGTCATCACGCCTGACATAACAAGGCGGTTTGGTGCAGAGCGCCTGGTCCGCAAGCTGTTTCGCGACCTCGCCGTGCTAGGAGTTGGAGGCCCGCAAAGCGGCTACGGAGAATTTCCGCAGGTGGTGCGGTACGAGCGCGGTCAGCACTTTGCTGAGCACCAGGATGCCTTTAACTGGGAGCAAGTCCAGCAGGATGGCTACCAGCGACAAGCAACCTTTCTCTTGTACCTGAACGATGTTGAAAAGGGCGGCGCCACGAGGTTTCCAGAGCTGGGCATAGATGTGCAGCCGCGCTGCGGCCAGGGCCTGCTTTTCTTCCCGGCCTTCAAGGATGGCAGGCAAGATGTGCGGACAGCCCATTCTGCAGAAGCGGCAGTTGACGAGAAATGGATTGTACAGGTGTGGAAGGGCAAGTTGGTTCCATCGCCGAGAAGATAGATAGATGCATTGTGAGTGAAAAAAGCAGTACCAAAAAAAACCTCAACTGAATCAACCATCGCATTACCAGAATCAGGAACTCAGGAACTAAACACATGTGGAGGCCTAGCTCCTTCCCCCCTTGCCTGTTGAACCCTCCCCCCTCCGTTTGGACCCGAAACGATGAGTGGTGCTTTTGAACCTTCTTTGTTTGTTTGTACGTGCATGTTTGGTTGGGTCGCACATCGAGGGACCCGTTCCTGTATTTTCAACCAGCAAGGGGATGCCGACAAGGCGAGCCCCTTGAAAGAAATTGCCGGAGGACTTGTACCAGGACGCGGGTTATCATGTAATGCATGTATGTGATGTAATGTAATGTAATGTAATGTAATGTAATGTAATGTAATGTAAGGTAAGGTAACGGAACGTAACGTAATGTAATGTAATGTAATGTAATGTAATGTATGCATGTATGTGATGACTGTATGTATGCAATGTAAATGAACTAAACTGAACTGAACTGAACTGAAATGAAATGAAATGAAACGAAACGTAATGTAATGTAAGGTGATGTAATGCAATTTAATGTTCCATGTAATGTAATGCAATGTAATGTAATGTAACGTAACCTAATGTAGTGTAACGTGTTTTAATGCAATGTGTTGTAATGCAATGCAATACAATGCATTGCAATGCAATGTGATGTACTGTATTGCAAGGTATGTATACCTACACCTACACATACATACACAACATAAAATAACATATCAAAACAAAGAATCGCATCGCATCGCATCGCATCGCATCGCAATGCATCGAGTCGCATCGAGTCGCATCGCACCGCATCGCATTGCATCGCATGGCATCGCAGCGCATCGCATACATACACAGATGAGGTCTTACACTTGCACGCTGCCCGGCTGAGCCTTTTCCCAATGCCCAAGCCAGAGCTGCTTGACCGAAGGCCTGAGGAATGCAGCCAATTCCAGCCAGCTGGTCAGCTCATTGCTATCAGAACACATGGGTGCCGCCATGGGAAACCTCCTCTCAGAGTGCAAGAGGTTCGGGGCAGTTGGGGGGGGGGATCAGCAAACGGAGGGATTTCTGTTGGCCGCTGGAGTGCTGGCTCATGTGTTCAAAACAAATTCTAGTTCGTTGGCAATCCTGGGTCTCCGGGAAAGATTCTGAACGAGCTTTTCCCAATGTAGTCGAGAATGCTTCTCGGACTTTTTTTTGGACCAACATCACATGCCGTAGAATTGCAACGTCCGCCTTCCGATCTTCGCGATAGCCCCAGCCTGGCGACCTTGCTACCTGTTGACCTAAATCGGTTCCCTAGTTTTGGTTCTGTTGGCAGAATGCGAAGCCTGGATCTAAGTAGAACCCTGGTTTACTACCAGTGGGCGTCCAACTCCCTTTTATGGAGATTCAGATGACACCCTCTGTTAATTGGACAGGCGTATGATTCCGAGGTCGCAAAGCTTAGGAGCCTTTCGCGGTTTGGACAAGACCTTGATCCACAATCGCTCTAAGCACTCCTGGAGTGTGAACGAGTTCAGGGGGATTGGGCCACCGCATTGAATCACTGACCTTCCCATCAACAAACATAAAAGTGCCCAGGAGCCTTTTTCCAAAGCATGTGAGACGCGGTTTGGGCAAATCCATGTTTGGCGGGCCATTCTGCTTCTTTCACACAGTGCCCGGCAACTTGGGGTTTCAACAGCTCCGTGGCACGTTTTTGAAACGAACGCGCCTTGGCTCGCCACTCCCTCGCCCTTCGCCGCTCCCTCGCCGGTGGGTTCCTCGAAACACGTGCGAAGTGTCGCCTGGGGCAGGTGCGCTGTGCTCGTCGAGCAGTGCGACCTCTGCAATGCCAACGTGCCCAGGGCCCAGGGGCACCCGTTTTGCCGATTTTTGCCGCGCTTGGGAGAAGGTCGATCTGTGAACCAGCGCACTTGGGCTGGTTCACTCACCCAGACAAGATGATTCAGGGTTGTGGGATCAAGGGGTTTATGTGATACAAGGGAATCTTTCCCCTTATATGGACGGTTAGTCTTTGGGAAGCTTGAAGGGGTTAGTCTGGGGGGTTCGTCTTGGGGGGGTTAGTCCACAGCCCTGAGATGACTCTTTTGTTGTTAGCGTCCCCGAATTCCAACCTCCAAGCTTCTGAAGAATCCCACAATTCTTCCATGTTTCCCAAGGCTCAGAGAAAGAAGCACACTGTGCAAGTGATGGACCAAGAGCCGCATGGTGGATGTGGGTGCAAGACATGGGAGGTGGCATCAACATGTTTTGTTGTCTTGAAAGAACACAAGACTCAACCGCCAGTTCGAAGGGGCTTTAGCGGGCACAGGAGAAACTGTCGGGGAGTGGAGTAGAATCGGAGGTAGTAGCGTCAAGCACAGGTTTGTTGGATAACCGTCACAACTCCGGACCTGAATGTTGATCGCAGATCAAGCAATGCACCGATGAATATGCTTCCCTAAAACAAGGATCTTGTGATCCTGCGCCCCTACGAGTGCTGAGGACCCGTGGAGATGAGGAGCCTGCGTTGGGCAGGCTTCTGGGGCCTGACGGGCCATTTGGGGTGAGCTTGGAGTACCCTACCAGAGGAGTTTTATGGGCCTCGACAAGGGAACCGGCCCTGATTAGCGTGGGAATCCTCCGGGTTTTGATGTTACTCTTGTACTGTTCTTGGCATGTCGTTTGGGCTTGTTGGTTCTGTTTGATTGTGAATGCCAAACGATGTTGTTTTGCCAAGCCACCGAGGTGAGTTTTCCCTTGCTGTTATCAGGGAGGATGCTGCCTGACGAGTGGCTTCCAAGGTCGGCCTGGTGGTCTTACAGGGCAACCAGTGCCGGGCCTGTTTGAGGAAGAGAGCAAGATTAAGTTTTCAACCTTTTGGCAAGTCCGGTTGTGTTTTCCGCTTTGTTTCTTGCTTTTGGGCGACCCTCCCTACTTAATGCATGCTGCCTGGTGTCCCACCAATCATGAACGAAGGACTCTTGCCAGAGAGCGCCGCCTGTTTGGCAGCAGACATGCGCTGGCTCGCGTATTCGATCCGCGGGAGGAAGCTAGGTGATTTCATCATCATTGAGATGGTTGGCAACTGGGGTTGCGTCCCGAACCATGGTGAGAGCTGCAGCAACCCGGGCAATCCTCGCTTCGAACCGACCTTTTTTTTACGGCACAGTTGTGGCAGGGTTGCAGGTGGAACTGGATAGGTTTCTTTCTGATCATGGGGGGTGCGGTGCTCGCCAGGGCCGTACCTTGGGACACCGAAGGTAAAGGACACCTCTCGAGGATTCCTAGAAGGATTCCCAGCCAAAAACCAGAGTTGGGTTTCCATCTGAAACCTTCCAATGCGCTGGTACTTTGACACATCGGGTTGTTTTTACCGACCCCAAGCTACTTTAGGCTTTGTGGGGGAATGGTGTTCATCATGTGGTGGTGGCTTCTTATGAGGTTCCCTGTTGAGAAAGGGGGCTCTAAAAATGGAAAGCCTTGCCTGTCAGCGTCCATTTTTCATTTCCCAAAAGGAGACCCCCGAGTTTTGGACTTCCCCCGTCCCCCCTCCCGGCCAACTACTACAGAGCCGCTTCTGTACGCCCCGAGATAGCAGCCTGGTGGACCGGGCAAGCGATCTTGGCTCTGGGGTTTGAGATGGGTAAAATTGAAAGTGCCATGGATGGCTTGGGAGGCGTGGGATCTGGATGGCTTACTTTGGGGAGTTTTGCGAGCGCGGCTGGCATATTCTTGCAATGAGGGCATTAGGCAACACAGGTGCTGAATTTTGCCGCCTGGAAGACCAATGTGTTTTGGTCTTGTGAACTTTCCCGGGCACTTCGCACGCCGTCTTTCTGCGATATCGGCTCTTGGCGTAGCCGACAAGCAGACAGAAATCCACTTAGACTCAGACAGCCTCAGCAAGAGTTGGCGAAGCCCCACCAAAGCTTACCTCAGACAAATCGCCTGGTTTTTCAACCACTCCCAGTCAAATTGTAAAGCTCGTGTTGCCCGAGAACTGGGGTCCCCAGCCGCGACGGTGCCGGCCTCGGTGAAAAAGGTTTGGGTCAAGGTGTGTGGAGCCTTCTCACAGCTCGTTCTCGGCCACCCGTCTGTGAATGGAAAGGGGGGGGGTTCAATCCAAGCACAACAAGTCAGTGCCTTTGTTCTACACCGGGCGTTTGTGGTTGATTTTCATTGGGCGTGTCCCATTTAAGAGAGGGACCCCTCCTTTTTTGAGGAGCTCCCATGAGTCCGCCAGGTTGATTAATCCACGTTCAACATTAGACATGTTCAGTGTGCGGATGAGAGCAACCTTAAAGACAAGGTCTTGGCGCGTTCTTGGGGGGGGGGGGCATGGAGCACATCACGATGATCGCTCAGTGCAAATTACAAGCGTCTCACAGAGTTGGGCTTAAAACAATCCAAGAAAGGTTCCCTGGGATTCCGAATTTGCAGTTTGTGAAGCACAATAATTGCCCAAACACTTCGGGTTTGAAAAGCATGGATTGCACAGCCGGTTTCCGATCAACGAATATGATCCAATGGTTTGGGCGGATGAACAATTCCAGAGGGTGTTCGGGGCTGAGCCAGGAAGCTCTCCAAAAGGAGGACCAGCTGGTGTTGAGAAGGCATCCGCCAGAACAAAACGGACAACACGTCTCTTTTCTTGGGGGGGGCTTTTGGGTAGAGTCTTTCCATGCCAGGCGCTAAGAATATGACGACAACAAATGCCTCCCCAAACTGGCGATCGCCACAGGGTGCATTTGTGTACCTTATTCTTCTCAAATTGGGCAAGGGCAAATGCTCAGGACTTGCCACCTAACTTGCGCGCCAAAGCCAACACATGGGGTGTTTCGTTGGCTTGGTTGTGCAAGTTGATTCGACCTTTCGCCTTTCGTCTATTCTGAAAATGATATGTGTTGGAAAGTGGGCTATTGCCTTTGTACGTTTTTGGAAACATGACCTGTTCGGTTTTCACGTATTTGGAAGATGACCTGCCCAGCCACACCAAAGGGTCGTGCGTGCCGAAGTGCCGAAGTCCCAGGTTGCATCACCGGAAGTTTCGGGATGCAGGCGCGAGACGTCCGGGAAGAAATCAACGTTTTGAAGTGGCTGTGTCAGGTTGCCATAGAAGCTGCCAGGACAGTGCCAAAAGGATACGCAAAAGTTTTGGGCAGTTGAAAATCAAACTTACCGGCTCATTTGGAGGCTGCCCCGTGTGAGTCAGGCCTTTTTGGGTGTATCTTTTGCTTTTGGGGAACACCAAAAGAGAGTTTTCAGAGGATCACTTTCCGTTAGGGGCAGCCCTGTCCACTTCCGCAAAGAGAGTGACTAAATTGGGATGGGACCAGGCAAGTGGCGCCAGGCACATGATAAGCACCCCCGCTCGCGAGCTATGTCGCACGCCAATTTTGCAAACATTGGACGCTGCAGCTGCTCATTTGGTTCTGCTCGGATCAACTTGTTCTTTTTTGAGCTTCAACACGTCCTGTTTTTGGGCACTGAACATGTCATGGACATGCTGCTGCGGCCTCAGCGAAATCGTAGGTTTGACGTCAATCATGGGCCGGAAAAATCCGGTGGGATGTTTGTCGTTGTAAATGCATGCGTCAAAACTGGGGACCTTTTTTTTGAACCAAACTACCCATGTGGGAGGCAACGTATTCTTTTAACATGGGGTTGCCGGGGTTGCTGGCGAACTCCACTCATAGGGAACTTCGACAGTTAATAAGCAAGTGTTCGATTCAGACAACGCTCATGGCCCTCAGGTTTTGATGGCACATAAAATCCGAGCTCCGCTTGCTTGAGCCTTTTTGGTTCGCAACAATAAGTTTTGACAGGTCTAGAGCAGAGACCGCAGAACCGTTCACCGCGTCGCAAAATTGGTTAGGTTACATAAAAGGTCCCTTTGGGTAACCTAAGCGAGATGTTTGACCAGTGGTTTGCAGTGCTCAGTTTAAGTTCGTCGCTTGCTTGACTTGCTCTCTTGGTGCGCCCGGTCTCTCGATCCCTGCAGCCGGCCGAAACGCCCCTGTTGGCGTTTTCCGGGCACTGGTTTGGTCATGCCCATGTTCGGTGAGTGCAAACAACATGAGAGCTCTGCGAAATTCGAAAATTGGCTTTGGTCTTGTTTTGCATTCCTTTCCGGTTGCCACACTTCTTGCCAGATTTGTTGGAACCCTACGCCATTTTGACCACCCAAAACCCCGAAGGACCTAGAGTCGATGTTTCACCAGCGGCTTCTCTCAGTCTTCAGGGCGTCAGCACTATCCTGAGAGGCTTTGGGCAAGGCATTTCCGATCAGCAACAAAATCCTTGGCTTCGGCGGTTTTCATGCAGGGGCCAAGCTTGCCGCTTTCTCTCGGCTATTGTTTCAGGAAGCCGCTTGTGGATCTCCTTTGGATCAAAAAGGGGGCTCCATTTCTTGACTCTTCGTGGGTCCTTCTGTTTTTAATGAACAAACAAAAGGCGGGGGCGGGTTGGAGGGCAGCCGAGCTTTCGTTTTTGCTTTCGGCCTCGGCTCTGACCGTTGGATGGAATCAGCCAAGAAATTGTACTCTTCTCGAGGACTAATATGAAGCCTTTGTGAGGGTGGCTGTTCTCCATTGGTTTGTCAACCCGCTTCTTGTTGTGGACGCATCCCATTGCGGTACCTTCAACCCCCCTTTCTTCCCAGGTTGATGCGGAATTTGTACGTTTGGGTTCCTCTTCGTCCCTGCTGAAAGGGAGATTCCCTCTGGGTTTTGCGCTCGGGACCGAACCGCTCCGACACCAAAACCGGTCCCAGCGACATCGACGATGGCTGAGGGCGGCAAGAAGGGCCGGGGCCCGAAGGCGGAGCAGTGGAAGGCAGCGGACGCGAAGCGCTCGAAGCGTTTCGTTCTTGCCAGTCCATGAGAGGCGTTTTTCCAGTCCATGGGAGGAGGTGTACCCCCGAACTTTCTGTTTTCCTTTCTGGGGTGCCTGTTTTTGCTTATTGTTTTTTTTGTTTTTCCCGTTTGTTTTCTTGTCTTCCCCCGGGCTTCTAGGTGTTTTGTTGAAAGGGAAACCCAAGGGAAACCGAAACCGCTGCTAGAAAACCAGTTTTTCTTTTAATGAGAGAGTTACCCTATAGCTTCCCTGGGAGGAAAGCGGCCAAGAACTGGTTGCCGGTGTGAAGTTCCATGGGAACCCTTTTTCTGTCTGATTTGAGTATTCCTCCATCGGAAGCCCGGATCAATCTCTTCCTCTGGCACCCATTTCAGAGAGGATGGGGATAGAGTAAATGCTTGATTGGATTTGATTGGGGAAATGGGTGACAGGGAACTTTTTTGTGTTTTTGTTCTTTCTCAGGAAAGCCAAAAGGAAGACCGCACATTTTGGAGGGGTCCGAGTCCTACAAAAACGAGCCACCCCTCTGTCCAAGACATTGTGTTTATGAATCCAGGGTTCCCATGGTTTACCTCTCTCTCCCGCACCCTGGTGAGAACTAGGGTTGTAAAACCAGGCTTGCAGGTGGAACGGGAGTTGGTTGACTTGCAGCCGTGGAACACTGACAGATCTACCGTCACGAATCAACAATCGTCAGATTCGTATTTCTGCGAAGCGAGGGTTCCTCAAATAGCAGACCGCTTTTTGGATGGTTTCAATTGGACCTCCCAACTTTGAGACACCCAACTCTTCAATCAGAGCTCCTGCTGAGAAGGTTCGATTTGAGTCCGTTTGCCCTGAGTCACCGCAGTTAGGTCTTAGATCGCCTCCGAGTCTCCCAGCGTAGCACGCACTCTTGGCAGACTTCCGTCCTGTGAGACTGGTGTCGCTTGTGCAATAGGCCATGAGTATTTGTGGGAGGGCAAGCCAGTCGCCGGTTTTGCCAAGAGCGCAAGTAAGGCAAAATCATCTCAGACACCCAGCTCTGAGATGCGATATATGTTTCTCTTAGTCACGCCCAACATGCTTGAACGCTTTGCCTGTTTGTCGTAATGGGCGGCAAAGGCTGCGGCCCCAAACCAAGCTGCAAACCTTACTCCAATTGGTGTGTCTTGGCCGCCCTCAAGAAGGCATGGCATGGCATGGCATGGCATGCGAGTTTTGCATGCTTCCTTCTGCTCCGAGCCAACGTCAAGCTCTCCTTCCCTGCAGCTGGGACATCAGCATTTACACGTTCGAACACGTCCCTCTGGAAGGTGGGGCGCACCATGCTGTCCATTGATTCTTCCATGGGTCCATGACGTTCAAATGATACACCTGCAGCCCCTTGATTACACGTCCACCAACATGCATGACTTGTCCTTTGCCGCCAACGCATCAACTCCTTTGCCTTGCCCCTCGCCGTGCAACCAACACCACCTGCGAAACCTCACGAGGCTTCCGCCGGACGAAGTCGCGCCTGCGCCGGAGAGAGGTCCTCGAGAGCTCGCCCTGGCTTGGCCTCGCCAGGCCGCTCGCCCTCCACCAGACCCCAACAAGGAGCGGCTGCTGTACATGTTGACCTGCCCGCGCCCTGAGGGCTGAGGGGGGCGGCCGGGCGGCCTGAGCACCAGCCAGTAAACACGAGTTGGCCCTCGTGTTTGGGCGGCTTCTGGTTTTTCTCCAAGTTTTGTCGGACAGTTGCACCTTTTTGTGTCGCACGGAAGGCTCGTGAATGAAGGGATTTCGTGGGGATGCAACGCATGTTTGGTGTGTAGATGGGATTTTCCGGCCTGTCCGCGAGCACTTGTGAGAAGGGGGTCCTGATTGTAAGAAAACCATACCCATATGGTGGCTTTCTTGCAACAGGGAGGGTTTCCTCACACAGGGGGTGTTTCCTGCACACCGGATTCGTATGGCAGTCGAAAAGACATGGCAACCAAAACACAATGTTTAGAATGGTCAAGCACTACACTCGTTCTTTTTTTCGTCTTTTTTTCTCCCCCGTCTTTTTGTTCCCCCCGTCTTTCCTTTTTCTTTTTTCCCCAACAGCTGGAAGCTTTGGGGTCTCAGCCCAGATAGGCTCCGGGGTGGTCCGGGGCGGCCCTGAGATAAGGTTCCACGAGGGTTCCACTGGTTCCACTAGGGTTCCACTAGGGTTCCACCCGGGTTCCACGATGGTTCCACGAGGTTCTGCGAGGGCTGCGGGGTGGTGCGAGCATTAAAAAGAGCACCGCATGCTGTTGGGGATATCACCTGAGCTTATTATTTTTTAGTTTATTTTTTAAACATACCTCGGATAAACTGGCCGTCCAAAATGCCGCAAGAAAACGATGTAGCTGTGTAAGCTCGTTGAACCCCTTTTGGGGTTGGCTGTTTGTTCCGCAAGAGAGCCGGCCATTTGCAGGGACCCCTTTTTGGGTGTCGCATAGGGAGATGCAGTCGGTTCCTTGCGAGCCCTTCGAGTTCTCCTCTTTGCTGACCAGGGCCCGATGGGTTTAATTCGTGGGGTTGCTGCCGGGGGTGGAGCAAGCTGTGAAACAACCAGACCCTGTTGAAAGGGAGTCCTGGAATTTTTGAACGAGAGCTTGGCCCCAGCTGCCACACTGGTTTCTTTCCTTCCAACTCGGATTTGGAGCTGCTGCTTTCTTCCAGGGATGTCCTGGGGGTTTTACGGCCAGAGACCTTGCCATGGTTCAAAATGAATGGGCTCCTTTGAACCTGCGCAACCCTTCTGGAAAAATGGGACCTCGGACCTCCCCCCCCCTCTCAGGAGTCTTTGCGGGACCCCAGGTCGAGAAAGGCAACACACTTCCCGCCTTTCCCCGTGCTTTTCCTTTGTGTGACCGGACACCGGAGGCGCCCCAAGCTTCATCTCCCGTAGAATCTGTTGCTCCAATCGGCTGAATCCAAGGCCTCCATGGGCACACGGTCACAGTGAAGCTGAAGAACCAGCAGATCTGGGAGGGCACCTTCCACGCCTGCTCCAGCGAAGGCGGGCGGCTCGTTTTTTTGTTTTTCTCCTTTTTTCTCGGGTCTCCGGTGAGAGCCGAGTGAAGGAGCTTTCTCGAGAGGAGCGAGCCGACGCAAAGGGATTGGTCCGCAGAAAGTGGCAACTTGCCAATTCCGTGTTTTTTCCTCATACTTTTTCGTTCTTTTGCGGTGAGGCACATTTTTTAGAGTCCCTTAGGCACATCTTTTAGCGGATTGACACTTGGACTTGGGGACCCAGAAAGGGACGAACATGTCTTAGAAAGGTGTCACCAACTTGGGGATGGTTTTGGGATGTTGTAAGACCTCCAGGACTGGGTGAACCAAGCCCTGCCTATGAGCATCCTCTTGCGACCCAAGCGGGCCCCTGTTTGAACCAAGCCGCGGGTAACAGTTTTTACCTGGGAAGTGCCCTTTATTGAAACCCCGGCTCAGCCTTTCGGTTCTGCCTCGTGGCATCCAGCGCTTCTCAGATGTTGGTAAGAAGCAAAATCAGGTATGCTCTTCCTGGTTGGCTCTCAGTCGCCCGGCTGACCTGAAGCTCCCAAACTCCGGCAGATGTCGTCCAAATCGCCTCGACCTTTGGTTTCCTCGTTCGGCGGGTGCGCTGCGTCCGCAAGCTCGCAGGTGACATCGCCATCACCCTGAAGTCTGCGAGACAAGTTCCCACTGGACGTGGGAAGAGTGGGGAGGCGCCGTCGGGTCGTCGGGTGGGACGTGGCCACCATCTCCTTCCCCTCCGTTTGCGAACCCTGCGAAAAATGGTGACGAGGTAAAAAAAAAACACCTGAGCCCTTTGTGTGGGGCCGTCGTTTTTGGGGTTCACTTTGACCCCAAGGCTCGGACCCGGCCGAGAGCCGAGAGCCGAGAGCCCGTTCTCGGCTGTGATGTTGTGCACATAGCTGAGCAACTCAACCTGGGACGTTTGCTCAAGCTGTTTTGTTGCACTCTTTGGTGTTTGAGGCCTGTCCAATGTGTACTTATGTGGCTATGAGTTTACACACAACTCTGCAACATACTGATGTCCAAAACGGAAGTGGAAGCTCAGCGCCATGCCCCCGCCGCCAATTTTTTGGTTGACTCAAACTTAGTTTCAAGAACGGCAATGGCTTCCTTGTGGTTTGCCTTCCCAGCTCTGAGGGTCCCCACAAACGGACCGTGAGCTTTCAAAGGGGATGTCACCTAAAGTGGCGTTGGGTTTTTTCAGGTCTAGGCACATGCCAGATCAAAGTGTGAGAATTGGGAAGTTGCTGCGCGCTTTCTTCTTGGTCTCCGCAAGAACAAACACGGGCCGCGATTTTGCTCGTGGAAGGGAGTCAGGGGTAGGGCTTGGACAACTTGCCGAGTCCGGTTTCCTCAAGTGTGGCATGGAGCCCAAACTTGTGACAGTCGAAAGCCGTTGTTTTGCTCCGAGGGACTGACCCAGGCGCACCGGTCCAGGTTTCCGTCCAGCCGGGTTCGGCCTCCGAAAACGCCGCCGTGGCCTGTGCTTGCCGTGCTTGCAGGTGGTAGAGACCATGGTGATCGAAGGGAAGGACTTCATGCAGGCAGGGGGACCAGGGTGCCAGGGGGGGTTTGGAGGGAGGTTTGGGGGTGGGAGGAGCTGGGACCTCTTAAGAAAATGACGACACCATTTTGGGTTTTTAGACTGACTAAAACACAAAGGTTTCCAGAATCCAGGCATTTGGCTGCAAAGAGGGATAAGTTTCTAGTGGAATCTCTGGTTGTTGGATGGTTTCTCTTTAGACAGCTCAACGTGGCTGAGAATGCTTTCGGGGGCGAGTGAGGGGTTCGATTGCCCACCCAACTTCACTGCTGCGCTCTGCCTTCTGGCCAAAGGCCGATTTCAGAACACTTTGGCAAGACTCTGCCGCCAAATTCCCTTCGGCCAAACAGACAAAAAAAACATGGCCAAGGAAATCTTTGCATAGGACCAACAGGATTTGAGACCATTGCACCTCAGCCCCGTACTTCAACTTTGGCCCCCTCAAAACATTCGAACCGCAACTGGGAAAGTCCTCTTTGTGTGAGCGTTGTTGTCCAAATATGGATTTGCGCGCGCCGGAAAGGTAGCGATAGCTAACCTGGAGATCTTTCTTGCTTTAGCAAGTCAGGTTCTCAATAATTTGAATTCGGCATGAACATATTGATAAATCCCCCCCCCCCCACCCCCCCGGGAAGGGTTCGACTCCGCTCTGGTCCGCGTTTGGACCGGCTTTTTTCTCAGAGTCAACCTGTTGGGGAAAGTGGTTTGCAGGACGCGGGAATGTGTTCAAAATGAGTTCCGAGGTGAGATGGGATTCTTCCATGTGATAGCTATCCTGGAGTTTTTTGTTGCTTTAGCATTTTGGCTCGCCCGTGTGGTGCGGCCTACTCCGATTGGCTTCTTGGTTGGCTCTTCTTTGCTTTTCTCCGGGTGAAGCTGGCCCTTCCATAGGGACGGTCTGTAATGAACCGGTGGCATAGAAAGGCTAAAGAGCACAAGTGCTCGCGGCTAAAGAGCACAACAAGGCAGTAAACCTGTCCCTTTCAGAAATTTGACAGGTGAACCAAGTGCACGTCCAGCGTTGCGCAGAGGTTGGCTCAGTCAGTTGTCCCTCAAGGCCACAAGTTGGACGACAAATTTAGTGGTGGTTGCTCTAAATGTTCATCATCCACCTTCCCGCATGCATGCCAACTCAAGGGTTTAGAACTTGTTGCGAGGATGAGAACAGGGCTCTCTTTTGCTTCCCTTTAGCTTAGGTTCTATTACCTGGCAAGGGCCTCATTTCTCCCCGTTGGAATATATATATATATATTTATATATAAAATTTGACATTTGCGTGTTTTTGTGAGTTTCCCTTGGCAGGGAGGGTGTTTTCGGGGAATCGTATGGTCTTTGGGGTTCCTACGCCGGAACCTTTTTCTGAGAAACCAACTCGAAGAGGTCTCTGCGCAGAACGTGCCGCCCGCAGAGCCGAAGCTGGGGCCCCGAAGCCGCCGCCGAGTGCTGGTGGGGCCCTGGATGGTTTCCGAGCCATTTTTGTAGGGGTACCTTCCATGTCCATTCTTTCCGGGGTTCCTTCTTTTCAGGACACATCAAAAACTCAGGGTGGTCCGGTTTTTGAAAAGAACGATGGTTGAAAAAAATGGTTGGAATCAACCCCTGGAATTTCCCTTGGCGGAACCTCCAAGAATGGCAGTGTCAAGGGAAGCCACCAGTAAATTGATCAACTTTTCAAGGGAACATCCTGCGACCCCGAAAAGGGTGGGTTACTTTTGGTTTCCGAAATTCCCACTTCAAACGCAAAGGGGGGGCCCCTTTTGGCTAGCTGCTGGGAAGACTCGATGGATACCCGGCACATGGTTGTGGACACATTTAGTTTCTGGATCGTCACAGAATCTGTGAGTGGCCAAAGGAATGAATGCCATTTCTAGTGAAGAGCCGGCACCCATTTTCCACCACAGGTGTGTCTTTCCCCGCCTGTTCTTTTCTTTTCGGGGGGGGGCCCAGTAGGGCTCTCAGACCAGCAGTCGGAATATTCAGGCCAGTCGCAAGGGGCAGCCATATGAGGGATGTTGCCTTAGTGGTCCTTAATGGCCCAGAAAAAAGAAGGCGACACTGATGGCCTCTAGGTTGTAACATCTTCTCTTAAGGCTCTGAAACTATTTAGCTCTGAATGTCAATGAGGAACACCCTCCCAAATGGTTAGTGGGCACAAAACTCAACCTAAGCCTGAACGATGTCCACTGAATCCCCAAATGACATTCACACCCATACTGTCGATGGACGAAATCCTGCACCTCCCAAGAAACCCTGGAAGGATTCCAGTATTTTTCCTGTAAATGCCCTAACAAACCATGGTTGCAATGTTTTCAGTTCCTGCAAAATGGGTTTGTGCATCTGCCGAGGTCCAACTCCTTCAAGACTGATGGCGAGATAGCCGGCAGCTCAGGCTAAGGCGCCAGAGGTCCGGCGACGATGCAAATGGTCCCTGATTTAAATTGTTAATCCCCCAAAAATGGACCCCACCGCGGTTTCTACCAGCCCAGTGTTCCAAGCTTCCACTTTGGTGTGTCCGAACTCGCTCCGAGGCCGAGTCCTGGGGCGAGGGCCGAAGCCGGGAGCTGGTGGCGTGGACCGACCGCCAGGCGCTCGCTCGCTCGAGGCGTTTTTCCTCCAAACCAAACAACGGGTGGGTGGGGGAAACAGGGGGACCTTGCCGCAAATTCCCAGGGTTTGATGTTGGCAACTTGTATTTTTCTTTCAGGGGGAAGATCCGCCAGCCTGTTCACAGGTCAAGTTTTCGTTTTTGGGGGGACTCGGAATGCCTGCCCCGCAAAAGTGGCCAGCTGGCCGGCTTTTCCCCCGATGTCCTGGCAGGCCGCATCAATGAACCTTCAGGTGTGCAACCCCCACCTCTGCGGAGCTATAGGAATCCTGCGACGCCTTTTTTTCGATTCCCTTGGCGTTCACCTGAGTCGCCCGCCTTCTCGGCCTTCTTTGGAGGTTTCTCGGCTGTCGGAGCCTTTTTGAAGGTTGGCAGGGAAGCCCAAGTAAACCTGCAAGGAGCTCCATTGAGTCGTTTGGTGTATGAGTTCTAAGTTTCTGCTGCCCAAAGTGGCCACTTTGAATCATTCTCAATACAGTCAAATATGGGAGTGTCAAAAGATTTGTGCGGGGACCCCAAAATGGGTGTTCCTTTTGGTTTCCCTTTCCGAGCACAAAAAAGGTGGGGCTCCCTCACACCCATATGGGTATGGGTGGCACCAGGATATGAATCAACCGCAGGTTTTCGTGGTTGGCTTCCAAAAACGCAGGGCAACCCATGTCAGAGACCCATTTTTGACCCGCCATCTACGAAGCGGTCCGGCGGCCGGATGCTTCGCGGGAGCAGGCCGCGGCGCCCGCTGGAGTGAACCTCCAGCTGGAGTCGAGTCGACAGATCGGGGCGACCCGGGCTCGCTTGCCGAGGGGCTGGGGCTTGGGTAGCCAACCAGAGCCTTCCTTTGGCGGTTTTTGAATGGTAAGCTTCGTGGCCTTTGAGGATACCCTTTGGTTGAGGGTTGCTTTAGGGGAAGCGAAGAGGAAGCATTTGTGGGGAACCTGAAAAAAGTCACATTCACAGGTTTGTTTCGCCCCTTGGGGCCACCTTGGGACCTTTGAATGTGAAGGGATTGGGTTTGGGTAGCCCGACACCCGCTTGCCCGGGCTTGGGCTTGCCTGAGATGGGCCTAGCACCTACGCTCTTTCTGGGACAGGGCCGTGTTTTTTTTTTTGAGGGGGGAGGGTACCCTTTCCACGTTGGCCAAAGGGAAGCCAAAAGGAAGACCCGGGGTAAAGGTCCCCACGATTTTGACGTATGCCCATACTGTTTTTAGGTGATGCTGTTACTTGCGCGCTGCTGCTTTTGATGGCATCCATTCTGGGAGGTTACCAATGTAGATTTGCTTTTTTTTTTTCTGGCTGGTCAAAAATCAGGTAACCCCAAAATGGGTTGCCCTGGTAACTGGACGCATGGACTTGAACCTGCGATCCTGTGGTTTCATTTTGACCCCACCCCCAGATATTTCTTGGTGGCCGATTTGAGGCCAGAAGGTGAGAGCAGGTAAGAGCGTTTCCCGGGCGTATCCGATCCGCGGTCCTGGCCGATGTTTGCTGTTTGCTCCTTTTGCATGATGCCACGAGTGGCTTGCCTCATAGGCGACCCTTGGGGTCCTTGGCGTGACGTTTTTCGAGAAGAACCGCAGGAGACAACTCCCAGGTCCCTTCTCTTTCGGCGATTCTCGATTCGTAAAGTCGGGATCAGTGGTTGCCTCCTGCTTCCAAGGCCGTTCGAAGTCCTGGTTTTGCCCATTCAGCCACGGGCGGTTCTGACTGCACGGCCCATTTTAGGAAATTGAAACCCAAAGCCCAAGATAGTTGCGGCGAGTTATAAGAAGCGGTGACCGAAGCCGGCCTTTCGGAAGGATTTGTATACAAAGGAAATTCACAACATAACCATTGCTTGGTGTTTTTATTTGCAGCCACATGAAGGTTCTTGTACACCTCACCACACTCCCCATTGAACCACAACTAGCCCAGATCCAAGCGGCAAAGTCCAAAGACTTGACTGACGAGATGGACATCCACCTCTCATCAGCCTCCTTTTCAGGTTGCGCCATTTGGGTATGGGTCAAAAGTGTAGCGCAGGTTATAGTTCTGGTTTCCATTTTCCAGGGTTCTATTCTCGGTACCTGTTCTTGGCCAACACCCATTTGATGGATTTGTTCCTTCACTTTTCCCGCCGCCATCCTTGCTCGTTTCCGAGAATACGCCACTCTCCAGGGCTCGGTCTTAGTCACTCCCCCGGACCAAAAAAGACTCGGCGGGCCCAAGCGTCTCATCTTGGTGCTCAGCAGAGAATGAGGGAATGGACCTGGGATTCCCTTGAAGGCTTATAGGAAACCACATCGGGGATGGTTTCTCTCGGACTCATATTCCAATTCTCAGGGCTCCGGCCGAGTCCGCAATCGAAAGTGGCCAGACTTGGAACCAGTTTGAAATCAACGAGACGCAGTTCGGCGTCAAGAGCACCTACTCCGAGGCTCTCGCTGAGAGAGGGGAGACTGGCACGCCGCTCGCGGGGTGTTTCTTTTCTTGTTTCTTCTTGTTTTTCTTCTTCAGGGTCAGAAAGACCTCTGTTTGCCAGACCTTTGGGGACAATTTTTGAATCAACCCTTGGTTCAGCGTGTCTTTTAAACGGAAGGGGGTGTTTTTTTTTTGTTTTTTTAACATCCAGAAAATGCGTCCGTGGCCACAAGTCGAGGAGTTCATGGGGAGCACTTCGAGGGCAACGGGTGTTTTCTGTGAGTACACAGACATAGGTGTCCTTTTTAGGTGAGCCTGGTTAAGAATAGATGGGTTCCACTGGTTTAGATGGGTTTTGTTCCATCAGGGACACCCGAATCTATTTTTTTTCCAAAAGGCCACCTGACACAAAACCTGCTTGCGAACAGACACACTTCGCAGGTTCGGAGTTGACATTCCTTTCGCGCTGAGATGGAACCTGCTCCCCTTCTTCGGGGGCCGAGTGCTTGCCAGACCTGTGACTTTCCCGGCGACTTGTTGGATTTCCTTTCGGGAAGAAGCGGGGCATGGGACCATTTCGTGGATGTCGTCTGTGCTTGAAGGTACACCCCTCTGGTTCTGGATCCGAGAGGAGCCTGTTGTCTCGCCTGAATCCAAAGCTCATGGTCACTGATGAGCAAAACACGCCCGCTCGTCGTTTACTTGTTCAGAGAGGCCCTTCTTGGTCGCGATTCCTTCCTCCCAGAGGGACAGTCAACAGTCATTCTTAACCCTCCGAAGTACCTGTAGATACTCATTTGATGGCCATTGCACCATTTCTACAGATGCAACAAGGTGGTACTTGGTTGGACATGCTTGAGCACAGGGTTGGGGTTCTCCAATAGCACCGACCAGTCTTTTGCCCTTTTGCTGCGTGAGAAAACAATCATGCCAAGGCCAGTTCCTCCAGTTCTTCTTTTTCTACTCGTTTGCCATTCGCCTGAGACATCAGCTTGGGAGTGAGCATATATGGTTTTTTGCGTTTTGTCGGTGCGGTTCCATTTGAGTGCCGCTTTCTATGGCGCCTATCCTAGGAACCCTTCTGGTGCCAGGATTTGTACACTACCAAGCTGGACCCCAGCAAGATCCCGGAGCAGAGGCGGAAAGATGCCGGGCTCCCAGCCTTTCGTTGCGACGTGAGAGGTGACTTGGGGTCCGTCCGTCAGGTCAGTCAGTGGAACCTGGGGACAACACCCATTGAGGGGGACTTGCGTAGTGCTGCTTTCAGCAGAGAGTTGGGCGGTTGGCATTAGCAAAGCAGGGTTCGGCGCAGGCATTGCTCGGCATGTTGTGTTTTGGGTCCTTTTGCGTGGGATGCCCTTGGCACGTGCACGGATGCTGGGCATTCTGGGCAGAAACAAGCGATGGAAGTGGAGCTTGACTTCACCTCGCGGCTTGCCTTTGCGGGCAACGTCCAACAACTGAGGATAGCTTGGCAACTTCTAGATAGGCGGACACCGGGGTCATTGTCCTAAACGCTAACACTCGGGGAGTGACGTGAATGGGAATCCGAAACAACCGGCAAAAGAGGTCCCAGCATTGACTGAGTAGGGGCGTGCGGTGGTCATTAGGGGAGTAGCCGGCAAGCAAGGGGCAAGTTGGGGGTAAGTAGGGGAAGCTGGTTCGGGATGTGTGCAGAACCGGAATTCCATTTTTCGACTTCTGCGAGATAGAGATTTTACCCAGATTGTCCGTGTTGGGACATCAACCACCGCTGGATTTAAGTCTACCTTGGAGTGGTCAAAGAATGGAAACTGCTCAGAGAACTGCTCCCCTCAGCTTTCGCTCCAGCCCCAGGCCGACCGCATCGCCCGCGAGATTGAGAGCGGGCAGATGCTCGGCTCGAAAACTTCCAGAGGGAAGGCAGTTGGGTTTGCCTCAAAATAGGGGAACCCCTAAAATGGTTGGTTTTCGTGGAACCCTAAAAATGGTTGGTTTTCATTTGGTGTCCCTTGGACTTAACCCCACAAGTTGTACCATGAAAGCATCAATAGTGAGACCGAAAGCAGGGCCCGCTCCAAAATAGGTGCCGTTGGTTGCCGTTCCTGTCGAAATGAATCAGGATCATGTGCATGCGGATGCATTCACAAAGGGAATGTACCGCATCTCGATTCAGGCTTAATCCATTACAACTAGGCCCTTTGGAGACCAAGGGTTGGGCCCAAAGGCTTTGGGGGCGGGTTTGTAACCCCACATTGAATGAAAAGGAACAAGAACGCTCTTCTTCGGCCGATCTTTGACAAGTATACGCTTTGTTTTTTGTTGAGGCTGCAAAACTCCAAACTTGTAAAGCCAGTGGTCACGCAGCTCAAGCCAAAAGATAGCTCTTTTGATTGTTAGCTGACAAGGACGGGCCATTGGGCGCACATTTGGCTACATTCGCCCCATGTTTTGAATTCCGTTTCTCTCCACTGGCTTCCGTGTTAAGGGTAAAAAGGATTCTTCACGGACAAAAGGGGAAGCACAACTCTGGCGGAAGAATGGTGCCATGGTGTTTTGGTAATATTGTTTCTTCCAAATCATGCACAGGAGCACCACCCTGCAGGTAGCATTCGCGCCAGCCAAATCCTGCGAGCAATCAAATCTGGTCATTTGTAGTGAGATCAGGCCTTGCAGCGGGAAACTAAGAGGCTTAGTTGCGGGCTTGGAGCCAAAGGCCAGGGGCTGCTTTCCGTTTCCTTTTTTGATCTTAGAACGCGGCCGCGTCTCCTTTGTCCATAAAAGCCGCGCGGTCCAGGTTTTTGGGCCCCGAGCTCCTTCCGCGGGAGTCGGATGTTCGGCGTCGCGCGAGGGGCGCCGTCGCTCGAGCGAAGGAATTACAGCAGAATAGAAGAGGGCGTGGCCGACGCCGGGGAGCCTCAGATCCGATCCGAGAGCCGATAGGGGATCCGAACCGCGACCTGGAGCCTCCGAAAAACCCGTTGAGTATGGGGAAATTGGAGATAGGAAGCAGGATCTGAAGATGAGCCGGATTTTGGTTGGGACTTCCGACGAAACACGAGGGCTCCTCTCTAGCTCGAAGTTTCGACAGCTTCAAAGGGCTCCAGCCCCCTTCTTATCAAGGTTGGAGGTGCTTCCAGAGGTCCTGGGGTTGTGAGCACTCTTCTTTTTGTTTGGTTTCTTTTTTCACCATTGGTCTTGTTCTGTTCATAGTTTGGACGCGCTGTGGATGGGCGAAATCCTGCACCACCTAAGAAGCCCTGGAATGATGATTCCCCTGTAAATACCAACAAACAGTGGTTTCCCCAACCAATTTAACCACTTGGCTTGAGCTCGCAGCCCTTTACACAGCCGCGCAGTGCTTTGTTCTGCCAGGGGGAAACTGCCAAGAAACCATGGGAACCTAGGCTTAAGCAGAACCCTGTGATATAAAAGTTCCAGGAATCCCATTGAGGAGAGAATCCAGATCACGTTGGACAACAATAGCACCTGGTTGATTCATAGCTGGGCGTTTTCCCAGTTCAATCTGGGCTTTCCCAGTTTTGAACTGGGAAAACGCCCCCAGAAAGCGGTGGAGAAATCATGTGAACGAGGACAAATGGGTCGCTGAGCGACGGGGCCAAAGAGGGTGTTGAAGTGGAAGATGAAACGGTGGAATATTACTTTGGCTCATTATTTTCTGTTGACTTAAGTCTTGTTATTTGCCGATGAAAGGCATTTCTAGGCCCCGACCTTTTCGGGGTCGACCCATTTTTTGATCTAGGATGTGGACGAGGAGGCGCAGTTTAGTGCCGTGGCGTCCCACTCTCGGGCCGGGGGCCCCGCGAAGCGAGCGAGAGAGATGGGCTGGCGTTTGGGATGGTGTGTTTTCTTGGGCTCGGAGAAAGAGAAGCCCGCAAAAAGAGATCCACCAAAATTCTGGCCCGCAAAAGGACACATGCCGAAAGATAGGAAGGAAGTGTCGAGGGAGAGCACGAAAAGGATGCGAGGGATAGGAGTCCGGAAGGCAGGTCGAATGAGGGAAAGAAGTCCTGGGAGGAGAGCCTCAAGACATCCAGTTCGATCGTCTCAAGCAAGAGGTTTGCCAAACCTCGTGTCATGATTCCCATGGGTGTACTACTCTGAAGTGGGCCCCTAAGCTGGTTTCTGGGACGCCAGAACCCCCTTGCTTGCCATAAACAATATATATATATATATATATATAATATGTAGTATTTAGGGATATGTGCACACAGACACACACACAAATGTTCGTCTTTCAGGCTATGTGTATTTTCATATGCATTCATCGGCCAGCTTTCGGGATCAGATACTGGATTGCCATTTTTTTGCGCGCCGAGGCGAGCGGTGCCGAGTCTTGGCTGCTGATGGTCGTGATTGTGACGTGGTTTGCCCAAAAGGGTTTCCCCTTTGACCCCCCTTTTGTGGGAGATGTGTTTTTTTTTTTTTGACTTTGGGACCAGAAAAGGCGTACAAAAAGAAGGGATGAGGCTAGATTTGGGGCCAAACATGCATGCTTCACTAAGTATGAACTGGCTCACTCAGTGAAAGGCTCAATAACTATGGACTAGAGTCGAACATCTGATTTCCGGCTGGCAAAAGCTGAGATCGTTTCGGCTGGAAGTTGGCCGGGTCCTTCCAAGCGGGCCCCCCGAACACTTTCGCCGCTTTCTCGGCAAACTTCGGATACCTGGCTACAAAGGAAGGTAATCGGGCTCCTCCCCCCAGCAAAGCGTCAGTCCTCGATTTCGTGGGGGGGGGGTTCTGAAGGTGAGGCCGGGCACGGACTTCTCAGTCGTGGCTAAGTTTCATCAAGAATGCCGCGACCCAAATGGTGGGTGGACCAAACTGAATGACGGTCCCCAAATTAAGATTCAGTCCCGGACCACCTTTGGACATGTGATGTGGGTAGCAGATCTGTCTTTCTTCTGCCTGCCTGCGTGCTTGCCCGCCTGTCTATCTGCTGCCTGTCTGCCCGCCTGTCTGTGCCAACGGATTTTCCCTGTTTCTAGACCCAAAGGCCTTTGGAGAAAACCACTTCGAGGGGGGGGGGGGATGGGAACCAAAACGGTTTCGGGTGTTTTCCTGCCTTGCCGCGCTCAGGAGCCAATCCCCGCGCCCTTGACGATGGACCGGCAGTTTTTTGCGCTATCCGCGGATCAGTAGGGGAATGCATGTCAATTGATATTTCGAGTTGAAGGAGCATATGTACTGTACACACATATATACAGATACACATATATATATATATATATGTAATAGGTAATACGCATAGGTTTGGATATGTACAGTATGTCATGTCTTGTTTGCCACATATCAACAAGCACATGGGCAAACACAAGGTCTACACAATTGTTTGTCGTTGGGTTTAAAGGGATATTGTCATGACTGGTAAGCATGCTAGGCTTTCTTGTGGGCCTAGACTAACCAGTTGCTAAGTTTGCTTTGGAGACCAGCCCTGGTACCCCCGAAAGACCCTTCCATTCTTGACTCTCCTTTTCCGGAAATGGACCCCTTGCTTGGGGGTGCATGTAAATCTGCCGGAGGTTCGATTCGGATGTCGAGCTTTGCCTGATATTTTTAACCGCTGTTGGGTTCCTCCAGTCATGTCGCGCAACCCAAACCCATGGGGAACCCCTTTTGGCAAACCCTTTCTTGGGGCTCCTCTTTCGGGAAGTTACGGTGCCTCGGCATACCCCGACACCTCCGCGAGCCAAGCGCGGAGCTCCGCCAAGCGGCGCAGGAGAACGTCTCCCAGCACGACGCCGCGTCGGCGGAGTTGCACCACGGGGACGCCGCTGCCTCTGCCGGGTGGGAGGAACTGATGCGGCGCTTTTTTCGCGGGCGAATGGGCGAAGGGCTGTTTGGGGGTTTGGGTCTGGGGGGTTTGGGGGGGATGCTTGAAGTAAACTGCCTGGACAATACCCCAATACCCTGAGAAAAAGGGGGACTTGACCCCCAGGATTTTGGCCCAATTTGTTCGTAGTTGGATTGGGATGTCCGACCTACTTCTTCTCCTGCGCTTTAAGATGGAAGCTGCAGAACCCTTGTCACTAGAGGAATCTCTTTGGGGCCTCTTCAGGTTCCATGTTCATTTGCAGGCCGTGCTTCCAAGTCAATTCTCCCCTTTGGATTCACTTCAAACCTTGCAAAAGCTTGCGCACTAAGAAGGTGAACACGTGGTTGTGCGTGTTTTGGGTTTGGGTGTTTTATGGGTTTTGAGAGTTTCGGAAGGTTGGAGGTTTTGGACGTTTTTGGGCCTTTGGGGTCTGGGGTGGTTTAGGAGTTGTGGGTCCTTGTCTCCACAGGAGTTGGTGGTCCGAGCCCTTCTCGCCCCTTGTAAGAAGATGTCTATGATCCCCTCTTGGGTTGGGCGGCCATAGGGTTTTCCCCTCAGCAAGGGGCGTGGTTTTCGCATGTGGTGACCTCGGGGGATGTGTGTTCCTTTCTTGAAGGCGTCCTCAGAGATTTTGTTCTGGGCTTTCATTGGAGGCCAATGTCGCTCGGCTGGTGTCTTGATGCAATTTGAAGGGGGCAGGTAAGGCGCCAAGTTTTTTTTTGCGGATCCCTTTTTTCCCCCTTTTTTTTAAAGGTTTGTGAATGATCATAGCTACCTGCGGTCTTTGGAAGCGTTCCGTTGCAGTGGTCCTTAGATTTGGCATCATGGCCTCGGCGTCCTTGAGCGCCACTTGGGTGTACTCCACGTGATAGGCCATGGTTGTAGCTGGGACAGAGAGCCTGACCACCATTGGCACTCACTGACCCACCGACTCATTGACCAACTGACTTTCGGTTTGCCTTTTGATCTCTGCAAACGATCAGTTTTTCGGCTTCCGGTCAAACCGGCAGAACCTGCAAATTTGATTTCAGTTGAGAAAGGCTGAGCTAGGAAAGGTTGACCAGCCCCAAAGTCTAGCAGGTCTTGAAGTGGTCCTCTCAGGCGATTTGTTGGGTGGTTTAAAGGGAATTCCTCTTTGGGGGGGGTGGGGCGAGGGATACAAGGGTGACCCCGTTCCCCTCCAAGAGTGGTCTGAATCCCGCAAGGGGACCCCATCCGAGATCCAAATCAGCCGGGCATTGTCCTAAACAACTGGGGTTTACAACTTCCTGGGGGTTCAAATGCGGCGCCCCCTCTGCCAAAAAAAAAGGCCCACCCCCAGTTCCTACAAAGAACCTTAGTCCCAACCCCAGCCACCAGCAAGCCACCCGCCAGCTCCAATCCGAATCCCCACCCTCCCCCCCGCTGCCACTCCCCAGCGCCAGAAAGACGAGACCCGGCGCCCAGGGCTTCGCCCGAGAGCACCGGGCCAAGCGCTACATGATCACCGCGCACTCCTCGGGGCCCTTGGCCTCAGACGGCGAGAGGGGAAATGCCCCCGCGGTTTCAGCCTGGGGATGGACCATGTATTATATATATATAAACATGTGTATATATATATATATACACATGTATACATATATGTGCTATATATGGATATATACAAATCCCGTCAGCTTCTCTTGGGGCTTTTTTTTTTCCGGTGGGGAGGGGGGGGGGGTTACCGTACATACATATATATATATATACACACTACATATATATATATATAGACATATGCATATACATATGTAGAGATATAATAGATGTATGCCCTGAAGAAGGAATCCACACCGAGCAGATCCTGCGTGTCCACCATAGTTTGGAGTCAGCTGGAACCGAAAGTCTCGTCGGATGCCATCTTGGATTTCAATAAAAACCAAGATGACACCCAGCATTTTGGGGTTCCCCCATCTTAAGACACACCCAAGTCTTCAATTTGGATTCAGAGCCATAGGGGGAGCATTGTTCATGGCTCGTAGTCACTCACAGTCACTACTAGTCACGCATCGTCTCATGCGGCTGCCATGGCTTCCCTTGCCATGGCGCTGAAGCAGTGCATGACGCAAGCCGAGGATTTCAGCAAAAGGGACATGCCAAATGCCTGCCAGCTAAAACCCAGACCGGTGGCGCCCTTTTCCTGAGTTTTGGGGTGGGTTTCCCTAAGAGATCAACACCTAAAAGTGCAGGGTCTCCTCTGTTTACCCTGGAAGTCACCGGAGGTCTGGACGAATTGGCTGTCTGCCTGCCTGGCTGCCTGTCTGCCAGCCTTGAGGCGTACTCCTCAGCTCTCCGAGATGAAGAGCATCAACGCCTTGAATTTGGAGCCGCGACCTCGGGAGAAGTCGACAAGTCGAGGGAATGTCGAGAGATGTTGGGAAGTGCCGAGATGGTGGTGTGTGTGTGTGTGTGTGTGTGTGTGTGTGTGTGTGTGTGTGTGTGTGTGTGTGTGTGTGGGGGTGTGGGTGGGTGGGTGTGGGTGGGTTCTGTTTTTTAATTGCGTTGGGCCGTCCTCTTCAGCAGTGTTTGTCCTCACCCAACTCGCAACAAGAACTTCCGCTTGCCAAAGGCTGCGAAGGATGTGACTGTGTGGGAAAAATGGTGGTTTTCCGGCCGGTTTCCCTTTGAAACCACGAATAGAGGGTGCACACCAATTTCAAGACAAAACCAAGAATGTTCTTTCTCTTGGATTGAAAGGCACTGGCCCTGACTGGTTTCCATGTTAGTTGGCCTGTGGCATCTTATGGGAGTTGATTGCCGAGGTTTCTTCAAACGACAAGGATGCCCACTAAACAGTGACCTCCTTGCTGCGGGTGGACGAAATCCGGCACCACTTGGGATAGAGGAGCTTCTTCATTCTGGGTAGACAGTCAAGAGGTGGCCAAAGGAACCAGAGCATACCTTATGCACTTTTGCCAAAAAGGCAAGGATTGAACACTGGCACTAGAGGTGCGCAGGCCCCCCAAATGTTGGTTGTCCTTTTGGCTTACCTTTAAGCCAACCTGAACTAGGTCCCCGCCACAAACGCAGACTCCCAAATTCGATTTGTTGGAACATGTGGGTTCGACTGGGAGACGTTTATGCGATTTCTCCCGTGCGCTTCTCGGTGTCCTAGCGAATGTCTTGGGATTCCCGAAATCGCTGGCTTCCCTCGAATCTGCGAGGAGTCACGGCCCATCTTTCTTCCATTTATTAAAACAAGCTCCTCGTTTTTCTTCTCGCGGCCCCGCGCGTCATCTCGGCGTCCGCCTTCAGGACTTCCGCTCGCTCGCTCCCATCCCGGCGGCCCGGGGTTTTGAGTTTCCTCGGCAGGCCGGCCCTGCCCAAGTTCGACGACAAGACGCGATCGGACTGGATCAACTTCAAGCAGTCGCGGGCCCGGCAGGCATCGCACCTCGCGCCTCGCGGGGCGGAAGGAGGTCCGGCGAAACGCGGCCTCGGGGTTGGGAGGGATTCGGAATCCGGGAAGATTTGGTTGCCAAGGTTGACCCCGGATTGCATGGACTTGTTGGATTGAACCGTTTTTGTTAATAAAGCTGGCGACTGCAGGGCTGTTGTTGAATGAGGTTCGACTTTGTTGTTTTGGAACCGCTTCCCCCTCTTAAGTGAATATTTTAGTAGGTCACTGGAATGCGTTTCCCATGGTGTCCCAGAGGTTGAAATTCCCGAACGTTTGGCAAGTGCTCTTGGTTATGGGATTGGCCGGAAGAATTTGGCAAGCACATGCGGCCGAACCCCACAACGGAGGGTCCGAGCATTTGGCCACCCACTAAACCTTGGGCGCAGGGTCAGACCCTGCTGGGTGTCCGTCGGGTGGTTATCCATCAGCTGGCGGCTTCAAAGACATCTCCTGGCATAAGCGTGTTCATCTCAAAACAAGGGCTCCCATCGGGTTGCCCAAAAGGATGCAGAAAACGGTAGTGGGTTGGTGTCCCTTGAGTTCCCCTCTTGTCTCCAAGAAAAGGAGGTTCCCTCGCAAAAGGCGCACTCATGTCCCTTACAGTTGTACCCCAGGCAAGCCTTGAACTGTTCACCGACTTGCAGCCATCGAAAAATGAATCCTTCCATTGGGGGCAGTTGGATTCCAGTTGGATGAAACTGATTGGATGCCCTTCCCTTTAAGGGAGGTCTGTTCCTGGATTAGTTCATTCACTTGGGAGGGCTTCAACACTACAGGTCCCTTGCCACCCGGAAATGGTCCAAGGTTGAAAAGGCGTCAAGTCTTTGGCTCAGCCCCTTGCGAAGGGACTCCGATCAGCTTTTCGGTTGACGTTTCAACCAAGGCTTGTTTGGTTGTTCCACAAGGGAAGCCGGCGCTTTTAAGGGGGAAACAAAAGGCAAACCAAAGGAAACTTATTGGAACCTGAACCATCCCCCCCCCCCCTCCCCACAATCTTTGGGCACAGCCCACTAAGAGACAAATCCGCCTTTGTTTCAACCTAGCTCACCCCTCGTATGGTTCTACAGGGAAGCCAAAAGGACGCCACCTGCCTCACTGGCCAGGGCCAGCCGCCCACCACCCGGGATGAGCTGCACCAGTCCTTGCAGGCCCCGAGGGCTCGCCGGTAGGGCAGTTTTTTTCGCCGTTTCGCCGCCTGGGCCTTCAGCCCGCAGGAAGTTTTGGCCGAACACGAGGTCCCAGGTTTCTTTGGCCGGGATCTTTCGGGCAAAAGGCGGGCGCAACACAAGGGATCTTTCGGCTGAAAACAAGAACATGTTGGATGCGCATCCAGTCGGTTTTTCTTTGGTGCGTCCGCTGTTTCCTGTGTGTGGCCGTTTGCAGCAGCATAGTGTGCCATTGGGTGCAAGAAACCAATTCACTTGTTGGAACTTGTGATCCGGCCGGCTTCCGCTCGCTCGCGCAACATGAGAATTGGCGTCCAAACTTGGGAGGATCATTCGACGAGAGAAAAAGCCGCCAGATCGCCGAATGGAAACGTTGCCGGTGTAGATTCTGGATGAAATGATCAGAGGTATTTAACCACTCATCCAGTTTTTCTTCGCAGGGTTTGGGAGAAGTGGACACCAGTTGCCTTGACGCCTCGCATTTGTTGGACAAGCACTTGGGTGTTCGGCCACGTTAGTAAGTTGTTGGTAACCTATGTTATAACCCACTTATAGTGGGGTAAACCCAGGCATTCGCGGGTCATAAGCCAGGTGGCTAACCACTTACTATCTTGGCCGAACACCCAAGTAGGTTTTACTTGCCCAACGTTTGTTTTGCTTTCCGTCTGCTTTTAGTCATGGCAACCCGCAGGGTTGGCACCTGTTCCCCCTGGGCAAGTCGGATCTCAGTTCATCAACCCATATGTACCCTTTGAATTGGGGCTAAAAACGCTTCTTTTTCGGGGCATGCATTCATATCCATATATGTTTGTATACACACACACACTATATGTGGTATATAAGGGTATATCTTTGGGGCCGCTTTGACTTCGGAGAGTTGCACATTTTCAGGAAATGCGAGCCCCTAGACTTTCGGAAGCTAGACAGTCCGCTTTTTTTTTGGGCGGAAATGAATCCCTCTTTCCGCCAAATTCCGTTGAATATGTTTCTCCCTTTTTGATCAGCGCCCCTGTTTTACGACCCACCTTCTTCACGGTTCTTGGTGTGTTTCAATGGACATCACAAGGGCCCCCCTCTAGAAAATAATACAAGCGGGAGTTTTTCAAGACCAGCCTTGTAGGTCCTCTGAAAAAAGGGCACCCTTTTGATTGACCCCCCCCATTTCGACACAGACCCGCTTTGAGAGACTCCCTTCAGTTTGTCAGGCCTTTCAGCAGAAAGAGGGCGGTGGCAAGAAGCCATCGCCGGGGCCCAAGCAACAGATGGCTGGGACGGGTCGAAAGCGAGCACAGCTGAGGCGTAACTGATCCCTGCTTCCGGGACAGATGTGCGGATCCCTCCTGACTGGGGGGTCCAACATCATGACCCGATTCATTTTGAACCGCCAGGCTTCTTCTTGCTGGGCTGGGCTTGCACTCGAAAGGAGGGTCCAAAATGACGCCCATTGAAAACAGATCCGGGGAGCCAACAGTTTCTTGATCCTTGCAAGGATCAAAGCCCGAGGGCCTTGGCAAGCGGAGATGGCCAAACGAGTTCCTTTAGATGTTCTTTTGCGGGAAGGCGACCGCATTTTTGTTGTTGCATCCTTTGGGTGACATCAGCTCCACGGGGCCTCATGTCCACCCAGCAGTGTGGAGGGTATGTATTCCCATTAAAATGAACGGCCATGAACCGGTGAGCTCAGGGAGTGACTGGGATGTGCCCATTCTGACGGGTGCGCAAACTCGACAGCTGCGCGCTGTTTCGGTGGGAACTCACCCTTTTGTCCGCGGGAGGGGGTGCGGGAGTCTCACTTTGGTATCGGTATTACAGTGATGTCCCGCAGCCAATTCCCTCCCGCACGGTCAACGCAATCTGTGACTGGCCTGTGTCGCGATTGTACAACCGTCAAGTTGCAGGTGCGCGCATGGCGCTCCGCACGTCAAAGGTTTCGTGATGCAATCAATTGGGAAAATTAATCCACCAGAAAATCGCAGGTTGTAGTCTTGGTTGTCATTTACCTGGGGTTGCATTTTGGGTACCCATTTTTGACCCACACCCAATTCCTTGCTTGTGTTAGCGATTCTCCCGGTAGTTGCTCCACCTGGTGCGGACAGAAGTTGCGAGACACCTGCGCCTGGGTGGATGCATCGCCCGGGCAAAAAGCAAGTCAAACTCGAATACTTAGGAGTTGAAAACACACCTTCCCTCATGAAAACTGACAGAAGCTCCCTTAAAACAATGTCTTTTCTGCGGCGGCCTTTTTCAGGTGCCATGTTGCGATGGGAACCCAGGATGTATGAGTGATTTTTGAAACGGGGGTGTCAACGCGAAGGAAAATGGACAGATCACTTGTTGGGGGAGTTGCACCCGGCTAGCTACGTATTATCCTGGAAAGCAAGTGCCCATTTGCTGCTTTTCTGCAGGTAAGCCAGGGAACTTCAGCAGTTCATCAGGGTTCTCTCCGTTTGCCTCAGGGTTTCTTCCATTTTCAACGGTATCCAGTGACCCGCAGCTACACTTGTGGTTTCCGCGCCCAAAGCACCCGGAGAGTCTCGACTTCTTCAGCCCCCGAGGTCGGATGCCGGGCAGTCGCGCCTCGGACAAGTTCGACCGCGTCGAACGGTATCCTTTTTTTTTTTGCACAAAGGGAAAAGTGGTTTACACCAGGTGTAAGGACCTGCGCGCACATGCATGCAGAAGTGTTGCTGCTTTCTAGCTTTCTTTCAGCTTTCTGTTTTCTTTCTAGGTGTGTGTGTGTGTCTGTTTCATGCAAGGGGGCTTTCTGCTCGTCCAGCCGTGGAGCTCTTTAAACGAGTAAAGGCGATGAGCCGATTAAATCCACCAGCGAAACGGGAACGGGAGCTGTTTGGCGGCTTGGTACAGGAGCTTTTGAGTTATGTCTGCCTATTTTGTAGCGAGCTCACCGATCCGGGGGCATAGCGAGCTCACCATGATAAGGTCCGAAAACTTGGGGATCCCTGAATTTAGCTTTGCGATTTGTGCAGATTATGTGTTTAGAGCACCCCCTATTTTTTTGGATAGGAGTCGCTTGAAGGAAAGTCAAAGAAGAATCCTCTCCGTGGATGGGATATTTTAGTGGTCAACCAGGAGGCGAGCGACGGGAGTCGGTTGCGAGCGTCCTTTTTTCGAGGCAGAAGGCAAACTCATCTCTTCGCGGGGGTTGCGGGCACAACACCAAAACAGGATGTCCCATGCTTTCCCCCCCTTATTTTTCCATTGTGCCCTATTTTGCCCCCGGCTCCTTTGCGCATAGTGGCCAGGAACAGGTTTGGTGGCCCATAACACGTGTAATCCGGTCGGAACGAGCGGGCCGCGGGCTCGAAGCCGTCCAACTGGATAGCTTCGTGAGCCTTGAGGGCTGACTCGTTTCGGGGGGAAAAAACACAACTTGCGTTGGCACAAACTCACATGCTTTGCTGTTGAGAACCAATGCTTGTTTCGGTTTGTCCAATGCCATTGTTTTTCCAGGAAGTGAATCCAGTGACGAAACACAGGGCGCGGTCCAAAAACCGGGTTCCTGTCTTGTCGCATAAACACCCCCGCACGTGCTGTTGCTCCAAGACTCAAGCAGATGTTCAAAACTCAGGGGTGGAAAGATCGGTTTCTTTGTGTTCTTCCTCACCAGTGAACAACAAGCCGCCATTTTTGAAGGGGACTCCCCAAAATGGTCGGTTTTCCTCTTAAATCCCTGGGTCCGATGGGAGCTTGGCCATGTCGCACTGTGCCAATCTCTGCCGAGGAATCCTACCGGTGCCGGGCTCAGCCTTCCCTGTTTGGGTCTCCTAAGATGAGAAGACTAGACGTGGGAAAATAGAAAGTTTCATGGGGAACCCCCCCCCTTCCCCGCAAGATGCCTGTGGACATGGATCACCTAAATCGCCGTGGCTTTGGGTACCCTGCGCGAGGTTTCGAATTTACGCAAAGGCATGCCAAAACAAACCTGGCAATGCGTATGTGTTTCTTGAAGGCACCACTCCTAGAAAGAAATATAGGGACACCTGTTCCTGGTGGGATCGCGCGCGGCAAAGGACACCCTTTGTTGAAAGGGAAAAGGACATAAGAAGAGCAACCAGCCATCTTTAAGGGGGAGCGGAAGCTCAGAACGGAAGCTCGACTTTGCTAAAGTCAGGAGCCGAGGAAAGACTGGTGCACGCTTGAGAGGGCTTTTGAAAGGTCTCAAGCTGGAAGCTACTCTCCCTTGATTACATGTTATAGATTCAGCACCAGAAATGCAAATGGAGCTATGGGGTCCCAGCATGTTTCCGAGTTTTGGCGGTGAAGTGTGGTTTCCTTCTGTGATGTTTACAGCTTGGACGGATCGAAAATTCTGGAGAAGGGCGAATCAGTGCGGCCCGCTTCTTTTTTCGTGGACACCTTCGCGGGTCTAAGGAGCCCACGCCGATAACGCCTCGGCGGACGCGGAGCCGGGGCCCCGGCCAAGTCTGCGACACGCGTGAGGTTCAGGTCCCTCGGATTTCGATCACCCTTCCGTCCATGAACTTTGGCCCTCCGTTGATAAACTGATTGATCTTTTTTTGTTGTGTGGGGGGGGGGGGGGGTGGTCGCATTCTTGGATGGGGAAGCAACCCCCCCAATCCGCAGGGTGTTTTAATCTCCGCTTGAATTCACATGGGCTGGAGGCCGGGGCCCCAAGATGCCGAGGATGTCCGCTTCTTCAAGCGGGCCCACTGTGAAGCGCCTCCCTTAACAAATCGCACCTGTGGGAGGGCACCTGGACGATTCTATTTTCTGCTTGATGGGACCCCCTGCAACATGCCATCGCAACGTGGGAGTGTGGGGGTTGTGTTCAACAGGGCTCCTCAAAAGATACATTTTGCAACCATTTGAAGCATGGCTTTTTCCACCAAAATAAAGGGACACCACCATTACAAGGCAATGTTCAGGTGTATAATGCATCTGGATCCCTGTTCACAGGGAAAGGTCCCCCACCGCCAGATGCCCTTAAAGGAAGCGGACAGCGGTCGAAAGGCGCCAGTTTGGGTGTCTTGACGCGAGTGGGAGGGTTCTTAGACGTGTGTGTTTCATGTTTTTTCTTTTTCTTTCTTTTCCTTTTGTTTTTTTTTTGGGGGGGGGGCATGGGTTTGCGTGTTGAGGAAACACAAAGGTAGTTTCCCTTTGGTTCTCCTTTCACCCACGGGTGCCGTGCCTCGAAGAAAGAGACGCGCATGTGAAACTCAAGGGAACTGAGTTCTCTTCATTGACTACCCCAAGGTCGACTTAAACCGATTGCCCCAAAAGGCGAACCCTTGGGCGTAAGTCTTCCTTGAGGTAGCCTTTCTTGGAACAGGGGTCCCAATACAGGTCGGCATGACCTCCAGGATTTTTTTTGAATGAGACTCTCCTCCTCATATTCCCTGCGGAGCGCGCTTCAGCTGGGGGAGGATGCTATTTGCCACTCTTTCTATTTGCTGTTTGCTCTTGAAGCTCGGGAGTTCCATTCTTCGGAGGGACCCACTTGGACAGCCCTCCTCCTCCTCCTCCTCCTCCTCCTCCTCCTCTGAGCCTCTTCCTCTGAGCCCAGCACAGCCAGCCGACGCGATCAGCGCCCATCCGCGCTGAGTTCCAAGAACGGCGAAGGCTCGAAGTTCTCCTTCAACCCTTCTGCAAAGGCCCGGGTTGGGGGTCGCTCGCTCGCTTTGGCAGGTGCCTTGCCCTTGCGCCGCGAAAAGGAATTGGCCTGCATCGCCGTGTCAGAATTGGGGGCTCTTGAACAACATATTATTTCTATATGTTGTATTATAGCTTGAAGATGGGGAGATGGGGCCATTTGAGACGTGCAGTTCTGCTGAAGTTGCCCTCTCCCGCGCGCAAAGTCGTAAAGTTTCAGCGCTTTGGTATGCGCTTGTGAACGAATGGAGGTTTTCCTTCGTCGCTGTGACGAAGCCCGACTACCAATGATGATGCCTCCCTTACTTGGCTAGGTCCCCCAGTAGTGCCCTTATACCCTTTTTGTGGGTAGGGTTCCCCTACTAAAATAGACTACAGAAAAAGGGTACCCTTATTCTAACCTCTCTACTGGAGGACCTAGTTGGGATTCCTCATTTCCCGTTTGTGCGTTCTGGTACCTTGCCCAGATTGTCTTGATACCCAGTGGTACCAACATTGAGCTTTCGCATCAGACTTGCGAACTGTACAGAGCCCAATCCTTCTAGCTATCACTAGAGTAGTTCGCCAAGATAGGCTGACAAGATGCAAGCGAAAGCAGCTCAATGGTATCTGGGATTCCACTGGAAAATCTAAGATGAATTGAGTACGGTATATCGTGGTAAGCCTTCTGAATGAAGGATATCCCTGGAATGTATAAATGCTTTCAAGCAATGGATCCATTTATCACAATTAATGGCAATAATCAATCCATAATAATTAATGGTAATACTTAATGGTAATAATAATCAATGGATCCATTTACCATATTACCATCCATAATCAATGGATCCATGGATTTCCCGCGATGTTTTCCCCCTCCGCACCCGTGCAGGAGTTCTCCTTTAACCCGCAGGCTCGGCCTCGGTTGAAAGTTGAGACGGTCCGCCTTGCTGCATGTTCTTGCTGGTGCGATAGGCAGGGAGTGAGGGAAAGAGCCTAATAAATACCATCCAACTGGTGGTTTCCTTTGGAATCCCTGCAGGTTCATACCCTCATTCCCTACTGGGGACCAGCAAGTTTTTTTTTGCTCCCCACAAAGAGTACCGCGTGATTGTGGAGTGCCCTTGGTTTGATTGGAAGGGACCAACGGGGGGAACGTGTAGTCGGTGAGGTGCATGGCAACACCGTGCGGGAGGATGAGTTTTGCCCCGAATCCTGCGTGCTTTTTCCAAGCGGAGGCACCCTTTTGAGGGAGCCTTTGAGTTTTCTGTGAAAGTACCCCCCCCCAAACAGAGTAACAAAAGAAGACACCTTTTCTGCAACCAAGCGGCACCGTTCAGAAACCAAAACCTATGGCTATCTCACTCAAAGTTGACTCAACTGGTTTTTGTAAGGTTTCGTTTGATGCATGTGGGACGCTGGGACACATTTTACATGTTTCCATGTGTTTGCCTTTTACGTGTTGGTGCAGCAAAGATTCAACTATCATGAGAGACATTCGACCTCCACTCTTCTCACCCGGGGGTGGGTGAGTGGGTGGGCGGCTGGGACTTTGGTTTTCCCCCAAAGTGAAACTCCAAAAGGGCATGCCAACAGTTTCAAAAGGGCCATGGTTGGGACGCCTAGCCCTTCAGGCCCCATACCAGGGAACCTCGGATTTCGCGAAACATCGCTTCTTCATGGCTTTTTCTTTCGCGGATTTGGGTTTTCGACTTTCTGAGCCTTTTGGCTCGGGTACCAATTGGGCAAAGGGGTTCAAAGAGAAGCCAAAAGCAGCGCTCGAAGCCGTTCAGGAATGCACCATCCGTTCAACAAAGAAAAACATGTCCCTGCGCAACAGATTCAGCAAGCAGGTGCTTCATCCCGGCAACAATGCCATTTGGCTTTGGGGAAGGGGCTCCCATGAAAGGGCCATCGCAGGCGGCCACCTTCACCCCGACTTCGTCCTCAGCGGCCGGGCGGACCGGCGACAAGGTGGCGCTGCCCGGCCCGGCCTCCGCGAGCGCGGGCGGCGCAGGCGGCGGAGGCGGAGGAAACGCCGGCGACGGGGGGGGGGGGCGCTTCGCAAAGTGGCGGCTCCTGTCATCGGCTTTTTTCGATTTGGTTCATTGGTGGTGGTTAAGGGGTGGCTTCCCATTTACCCTCAAGAAGAACCAGAAGTGCGATTCCAAATCCAAATCACCAAGCCAAACCACCTGGGGGAGGGGAGACATGTGACGTTGGGTTCAAGTTTCTTAATTTTGACTGAACCTTCTGTGGCTCAAAGGCCGACAGACAGCATTTTGGAAGCCCGGTTTGTTTGAGAAACTTTGCGCCCTTTTCGAACCATAGGAACAACACACATGACTGGGTGATAGCCTTCGGTTTGCTTACGAATATGTTTTATTTCCCCTTTGTCGTTAAAGGGAATCTCTATCGCTACTGGACATACCAGAGGACTTGAGCGGGAAAAGCGTTCGGCCCCTTTTCTCCCCCCAAAGAAAGGGCCATCCCTGTCAGATTCAAGAGAATTCCTTGGCACCACCAGAAAAAGAACATTTTTCCACAACAAGCATGGGTGACTCACTTGCCCAAGGCCGACCTTTTGATTTTCAGTGGCCCCAAAAGGTTAGCCTAACATTTATGGGTCCTTGAGGCAACTGAGGTGAGTTGCATGTGGATGCTTCTGTTTTTGAGACCACTCACTTTGGAGTTGTTTTCTGGGGAAACATCCAATTGAGCAAAATAGCCTTTAAACTTTTCGAGATCCCGGACCTGCTGTGGGTTGCTGCCTTTGGCCACCAAGAAAAGGGCCCCGTCTTTCCGTGTGAAAATTCACAGCCAAACTAAAATCAACATCCCCCCCTATCATTGTGTGGTTCTAGATTGCCAGTT
>CAUJNA010003216.1:1450263-1517763 GCA_963377175.1 Effrenium voratum
AGTCCAAGAATGGAACAAGCGAACCATGATATTGCAAGGACCTGTAGAGAGATTCCATGTTTGTGGATTGAGGTTGGTCATTTTATGTACCACACTGCACTTAGTTCAACCTTCCACAATGATGAGACACATGAGACAACATCGGGTTCAAGAAACCCGCTGGTGTCAAGTTCTTTGCGACCACCAAAATGGCATTTCTGACAAGCCGGGCTCCGAAGCGCCAGCGCGAATGGACAACGCAGAGCCGCAAAGTCCTCCTGGCAGATGAGCAGATTCGAGGGAACTAGTGTTGGCGTGTTTTGATACTACCTGACTTGGTAAGTTGGATGTGGGAACTTGGCATTGGAACCCGTGCTGTTTGATTCAAAGGAGAAACCAGCTCAAGAAAAAGCCGACATGGGTTAGCATTTCTCGATTCAGGAACTCTACGCTTTGGTTTGACAGAGCTCAAAAGTCGCTTGAGGAATTGCGGGCTCCCTTTTGAAACTCTCTGCGCCCAGAGGTTCCGGTCGCCTTTTGCCTTCGGTCTAAGAAGGTTTATTGGTGGAGGTCTGAACTCACTTGTTCTTAGCAGAGGTGTGAGAGAAGTGCCAGCATCTTCTTGTCTCGACGGTTAACGTTCGACATGGAGCGGCTTACTGAGACTGTTGAGTCCGGATTCGCCAAATCCTCGTTGATTCACATGGGGGGTGTCCTATGTACGAGAGGCTCCCTCACTTTTGCACTTTTGGGGCAAACGACCCCGCTATGTTTGCGCAGGGTTTACTCATCCGGGGTCGACGATAGACAGGACTTGTATTTCGCAAGGGTTGAGGCCATTGAGGGTAAAAGAACATTTCCAAGCGCCCTGAGCGTACGGTACGTGCGCATTTGCACATGGCGCGTATCTTCTCGTCGGCTCCGCTTGAAGATGGACGACCAAAAGTAGATACGATGACGCAAATCCATGACGCGTGGACTCAAGACGTACCGTGTTTACACCAATCAAGTAGGCAGGCGAACGAACTGGATGAATTGACTTGATTCATAGTGAGATAGTGAGTTCAAACATCATCTGATAATATGATTCGGCCCAAGCGAACCAACCCAACGCCAAGCTAAGCTACTTAAACCAAGCCAACCACACCAGACCGAAACCAAAACCAAGCCAGGCGTTCCCGCAACCCAGCCGAACCGAAACCAAAAAGGAGGTTTCTCAAAATCAGTGATCTCTCTTGCGGCCATGGTTTTAAAGGGTTTCACCAACAGGACACCAGTAAATAGCTCTTAAATACATAGTCAAATCAAAAACTCCTAAATATTTATGCAAGTACCCTCCGACCAAGTAACGTGGAAGTCCATAGTCCACAAGACCACTTTCCTCTTGGAAAGCGGTAAGCGGTGCGCTTCCAAGGTTTAGTTGGGAGGGTAAATCGATGGAAAAATCTGTCAACCTCCTGGATCTTTTTTTTTCTTCTTCTTTATTTTTTCTCCCTTTTTTCCCTTTTGGGCGCTGTACTAAAAAAGGAAAGAGAAGCAAAAAGACGAGGCCAAGCCGGGTGGGCGCCGCCCGGCCAGCCTGGAGGACTTGCTCTCGAGGCCTGGGGATGGAGCAAAAACATCGAGGTCGCGTTTAGCTGGGTGCCCTTTCTCACCCCTTTTTTTCGGGGAGGGTTCCCCTACTAAGATAGACTTCTTCTTCTTCTTCCGCACGGCTGAGGGGATCAATCCGCGCCACATGCTGTTCGAAAACGAACTCCCCTACTAAGATTTCACTACAGAAGGAAAAAGAAATAACCTTATTCGGACCTCTCTACTGGAGGACATAGAAATGGTTCTGCGTAGTTTAGGGCGAGCTCACCAGGCAAGAACGAGCGAAAGCCAAGATGCTTTGCTTGGAGTTATTGTAAAGACTTGCGGAGAGTTGGTGATTCCAACATGGGTTGCCCGATCGGCAAATGGAAGACCACGTCGGGGGTTGATGAACATTGGGGACCCAGAAATGCCGGACACGCCGATACCCATGTGGGGATCCAAAGAATTGGGGGCACCAACAAATGGAGGTTGATCACCTTTCCCAAAATGGAGGTTTCCACGGGACGGCTCAAGTACTTCGGGGGACGCGATGCATCCCTACTTGGTTGGTCCGGCCAGGTCTTAATGCTGTCCGACGAGCAACAGCGTGTTGCTCCATCGCCTAAATGGGGGTTGGGTGACCAGGGAAGCCACCCAGAAAAGATGACTTTCACAAGTTACGCAGGATCATGTTTGGGGCCAAGACAATTACTTGTTTGTTTGCTGCTTTAAAATTCGGACGCAAACAATAAGGGGCTTTGTTTGGAGGGGTTTCCCTCAAAACAGAGGCCCAAAGAGGTACGCGTGAAAAGGAGAGCCCCCTATGATGGCTTTCCTGTTTATATTTCTTTAAGCCCCCCCTCAAACATTCACGCACCTAAATTCACGTGCCCCGCTTCTGGTCTTGGTCGTAGAAGAGTTTCAAGTAGATGCTCCACCTACAAACATTGAGGCGCACCAATTAGACTGAGCTGACTGATCTGGGATAAAGCGAGCTCACGCATGAGGGTCCCTGACTTGGACATTCCATATTTCCAGCTGGCTTCTATCAATCCAAACATGGATTTCTCCTTTCTCGAAGGTGCTCTTCTGGTTGTCAGTTTGAGAGGATACAGGGAACTTCCACCCATTTGCTGTCGATTTTGGGGTCAATGCGTTGTTTTTATCCAACGCCTCAGCCAACTCGGCCAACGCGGCGACGCTTTGGGCGCCCGGATCGGATGGATAGACGGGTTTCGGACTGTTCGCAGGCTCTACAAGACCTGCGAAAGCACCAAGCCGCAGGCAGGGGAGAGTGAAGTTGGGCTGACTGGCCCAGGGCTTGCCCAAGAAGCAAATGTGTGGAGGAAACCTCCTTTGGGAAATGGACCTTTCTTTGGTTCTATGTTAAGTCGTAGGGGAGTAAATAGGTAACATGATATCTTTGCCCTTTGGATCCTTTTGTGGGTTTTGGGTAGGCGCTGGCTCAGCTGGTTTGGGTTGAGGCAGGGTCAGTCTGCGCCCACAGCGATTCCAATCAGGCGTCATTTTGCAGGTGGGTCGGTTCCTGTTTGGCCTCATGGGTTTGTATGGCCCAACCATGCTAATGAATTCTAGCAACAGTCCCTCAACATGGACATGGGGGAGGTTGAGAAGCCCTTGGTCCCTGTTCGAAGGATGGACCTCTTTGCTTCATTTGGGTGAGCATGAGCGTTTCTCCAGTAATCCGCGGTTGTGAGAACTTGGATTTCAGTTTCTACTTTCTGCTGGGCAAGCGAACCCTTGGCGGTGACAAAGTCATTATCGAAATCTCCCTTTGGCATTTGAGCTTTGAACAACCATGTTGACCAGCCGTCATAGGAGGCTTCCCTTGTTGGAAGAACCACCAATTGTACGGATGCAGCTGTTTACCCACAGAAACAGGAGTCATACCATCTTTCCTGCAAGGCACAGGCTGTTTGGGTACCTTCCCGGAGGAGCTTTCTGGTACTTTGGCCCGAAAGTGAGCGAAGTGATCAGCTTTGTGCCCAGTTACCTCTAGCTTTACCCTCCCCCTTGCCCTTGCGATGCTGGCGGCGATCGTCATCGGGAAGAGAACTCTTCGGTGGCTGCGGGCTCCATGCCAAGCGCTTGCTGAAGGCTCCCCGAGCCTAGGGCGTCACCAGGCTATGAATCAGTTTCAAAGCGGAACCACCTCGCAAGTGGTTGGTGGGCATTTTTCCTTCCCCCCTGAAGAACGTCCACCAAAGGAGCCGTCTTTTTTTTTTTCCTCGGCGCCGTGCGGAAGCCACGTCTTGGTCCTGCGCCCCGCCCCGCCCGAACCCTGGATCGATCCCAGCTCCCAGAATTCCCGCAGACCCCAAAACCCAAAACCCGAAGTCCTAAGGCCCCCCGCCCCAAAGCCCAAAACCCCAAGCCCCAAAAACCCGAAGCCCCAAACCCCAAACCCAAAAACCCCAAAAAACCCAAAACCCTAAACCCCAAAAACCCGAAGCCCCAGACACCCGGCCCGACTTCTTTCCCGGCCGAAGTCCGTTCGGCGTCTCTTCGCATCCAGAACTGCGCGCCCACCTGGGAAGCCACGGGGCCATCCTACAAAGAGATCCTGGGACAGCCGCCGGCCCAGCTACAGTCCGGAGATATGGCCGAGTTGGCTTCTCAAAATCCCAAAATCGGGTTACCCCCCCGTTTTCACGGGACCCAATCCAACCACTAAAATAGGAAGCCTAAGATGGGTTGGCCGAGTTGGCGATTGGGATTCAACCAGAAAAAGGTCGGACCTAGGTCCGCTTTTTACCCCGAAACCGGAACCAAATGGGTGGAAGTTCCTTTTGGAATCACTTGGCCATGGGCTTTTCAAAATCCTAAATTCCGTTGGCCCCCAGTTTTCACATCAACCAATCCAACCACTAGAATAGGTTCTAAAATGGGTGGTGAATTTACCCCAGAATGATATCCCGTTGGTTTTGACCCACAGCCATATGGGATGTCTGAAAACAGGATGAGTATGTCTTAAATAGGGGATTGGACCCCCTAAAATGCTGGCTTTCCTTCAATGCCAGCCACAAGGGGTCCACCATTTTGAGAAACACTCCATCTCTTTCCCAATAGCCAGGGGACTCAACATTTGCCCCCCTGTGGTTTGAAACAGGTTTCCTATTTAAAGAGAGTAAACGGGTTGCGATCGCCTCCACCAAAAGGTTGATTCGAGATCTGATGTGTCTCATCCTGGTTTCTATGCTGCCATGGCTCGTGTATGTCATTTTGAGGAAGGACGGCTGCACAGGATATTCGGTTTACTTTGCCAGTAAAATGCATTGTCCAAATCTACGGGAATGACCTTCGGAGCAAAAACAAAGGGGGTGCACCACTTGTCCCATGTCCGCTTGGAGAAACAGGTAATTGTGACCGTGGCCCATATCTGATTTTCCAACTCCGCTTTGAGTCTTTGCGTATGCAACTCATGGGCAGCACTCGTGAGATGTGTCCACGTCTCATTTTTTGGTTTGTGTAAAATGGCGGCGCACTCTTGGAACACATCTGGACAAGTCTTCAACTCCAAGATGCATTTCACTACCCCAAACCGCTCGCCCCCCAGCAAAAAAAGGGGGTATGTATCGTTTAATGGCTGCATAGTGATTGTACACTTGAAGGTTCCTTTTTTTTGGACTACCTTACTAGAAAGAACTGTCCTCTTGCAGGTATGCCAAACTTGTCAACAGAGGTTGCGGCAGAAGGCCCGCGCGTTGCTGCAGGATATCGGATCCATTAGCAGTGCCACTTTCTGTGATTGGGGAGTATTTGGGGAACCAGAGGCCCCCTAACAATAAAAGTTTTTTGCCGTCAGAGGGTTTCATAGGCTTTCTGTTCATGTACAAAACCCATAGCCCACAGGAAGCGGTGTCACCGGCTCTCGGAGCTGAGGCCCACGCCAAACCAGCCAGGAGATGGGGAGGGGCCCGGGATACAGCTCTCACCGGTTGGGGGGAGGGGAGGGCATTCGGGCGCCTCGTTTTTTTTCTTCTTTCTTTTTTTTTTGGGGGGGGGGAAAGACTTGATGGACTGGAAATGGGTTGCCAGAATTTACAGATGCCGCAAGGTGAGGAACGGCGAAAGTCGACGGTTTGAACCTTGATTTCTCTCTTAAGAGATCAAGAAAGGGGGCGACTCTATGAGACATATCCCACATGGGGGATGACACACCTTGCACCATATGATTTCTCTAATCAGACCATCGTTAAACTCCAACTTTGGGCCAGTCCTGGGGGGTTTATCGGTTACCCCAGGAGACAAAGCCATATGGAAACGGGGTGCCCTTTGCTACGAATCAACTTCATGACCCGAATGTTCATACGTATCTGACGCCAAAGCTCAGGCTTGAGTCCAGAACAGAGCTCTGAGCAATGCGCCAAAGCGGGCGTCAGATGCAGTCTCGGCGCGAAGACGTGAAAGAAGATGCAGGGGCATGCTCCTAGTCTGGTGGGGGGAACCACACTTGCCACTTGCATAGTGACCAATGTGTTGCGCGGTTTTGGGAATGATTCAAATCAGATGGATCGACACGCTCGCATGTGTGTTTATGCCGAGCATAACTAACTTCACCCCAGCCGGAAACTCGAATTTACTCTTCAAAGACCCTTGGGCGTTTTGTTTGTTCCCACGGGAAGCTTCCAACGAACTGGCCCAAAAGACGTTAGCTAGCATCGCAGGGCTCCTTACAAGATACATGTTGCCCATTTGAACCATGGCTTTTTCCAGTAAAATAAAGGGACACCACCATATACAAGTCGCAATGCTCAGGTGTACAATGCATCCGGATCCCTTGCACCGCCACCCCCCATGCCCTCCGCCCCATGCCCCCACTCCGGGCCGCAGGAAGCGCGCATCTCCTGCAGCAGGTGCAATCCCAGAGCCAGCGAGGGCCCCGGGCAAGGTTTGGCTCGCCCCGTTGCGAGGACCGTCGGAAACAGCATGCGGGTCAAAGATGGTGAACGCGTAGGCTTGAGTCCTTGGTTCCTTTGTTAGGGTCCCAATTCGGGACCTGTTTTTGATCAGGCATGTGATTTGCAGGGGTCCTGTCCTTTCCCAGCCCATTTGAATCGAGTTTCTCTTTGTCTTTGTTTAGAGATTCTTTGGTGGTTGGTTATAATGGGCACCCAAGCAGACACCGGGCCTATTTTTGGGTTTTGAATTTTGCGACAGGCCCGAACGGACCTTGGCTTTGGCCCATTTGGGTTGGAGGGGTCCTCGCTGTTTGCTTTTCCGTCTCTTTGAAGTGAGCAGCTCCCATTTGGCTGCGGGTCAAACCCAATGGTACCATTCTGGGGTAGGTGCACCACCCATTTTAGTCTATTTTAGTGGAGATTGGGATGTTCACTGGGGGTACGGGCTTTTGACCCATGTTTTGCAAATGCGTGGTTCACCCAGATGCCGCTTTTTAGCCATGGGTAGTTTGTGAACATTCGCCAGACAACAGGGGTGCTCTGTCGCAGCCCAGAGTTTGGGAAAACCAAAAGGGGATGGATGTCTTTTCATTTGTCGAGCAGTTCCCCACGAATCTTGTTTGCACCTAGATTCTGCTTTTCATTTGTCCAGACCCCCTACTTGGCGATTAGATGATCGCGCATACAGACACATCTTTCCTGGGTGAGGGTACCCGTGGACTGAGGTCGTTTTTAAAGAGACATCCCGCATGACGCCACCGTTTCTCTAGGGGTGCCTTCCCCATTCTTTCTAGGGATCTTTTTTCTTTCAGGAAACCATCAAAAACCCACGGGAAACAGCTCCGCTTTTTGAAAAGACGATGGTTGAAAAGCATGGAAAAGGACTCAACTCCTAGAGTTTCAGACAGAAGCGCCACTTGGGGAGAGAGCTAAAAACTGAGGCAGCAGCATCAGCAGCAGCAGGCTCAACAGCAGGCCCAGCAGCAGCAGCAGGCGGCGCAGCAGGCGGCTCAGCAGCAGGCGCAGCAGGCGCAGGCGCAGCAGCAGCAGGCGCAGCAGGCGCAGGCGCAGCAGCAGCAGGCCCAGCAGCAGCAGCAGCAGCAGCAGCAGCAGATGGGCATGCACATGATGCAACCATCGGGCGCGGGCCCTCAGTTTAGTTGTTCTATATTTCGAGTCGGATATGCGGTGTGCCGGCATGCCCGGCATGCCCCCCAATGTGAGCAGTTTTTTTTGTATCGAGCCGGGGATATGCGGTATGCCGGCATGCGGTATCTTACGCCCCCAATGTGAGCTTTGCACCGTGATGGCGCCTGGCAAGACGGCCGAACGTTTGCATGGGATCAATTCGGAAGACCATATTGATGAAAACAACCTTCCAAAAGTGGATTATGGATTTCCCTTAACTGATTAGTATGGTCCTCCTGATTCATCCAAAGCTGACATCAAAAGAGTCCAAAGGTACACATGCTACCCTTCCACCCTTCCCATGGAACCCGGGGCAAATCTGAGAAACAATCTATCAGATCGTGGGTTTGTCTAAACGGAATCGGACGCCCTAAGCGGGCAAGGGTTTCCTTTCGGTTTCCCTGTACCGTACTAACTCAAAAAAAGACGCGCCACACGCTATGGGGATTACTCAAGGCAAGGAATAAATGGAACCGGAGATCTTTGCGGGGCGGGACGCTGGCTGACTCGCTCTTTTCTTCTGCACTGGGCTGGGCTGCAGGCCCAAAAGATTCTTCCCTTGGAAAGGATTTGGTCCACTTCTGACGGGTTCTCATTGCGAGTATCGGATGGGCCATCTCTCAATTTCAGAAAAGTGTCCCTACTCGACTCACCAAGTTGGTTCCCACAAGCAAACATGGCTGCTCTTTTCGAGGCAAAAACAGGGCGGCCTCTGACCCTTCAGTAGCATGTCTTGACATTCTTTTGGGGGAATCGCCGATGGGCTCTTCTTTCGCGTTTCGACAAAGCTCGGCGTATTGAGCAATTGTCTCCAACCTGGGCCTTACGCTCTGTGTCTCTGTGCAAGTGTCTTGATCGCCAGTTGCTTCTTTTTTCCATGCACTTTCCCCGAAAGCCAGCAACCGTGACTGAAAAGAACAGCAACTTGGCGATCTCTGTGTGTTGTATTGAAGCAAGGGGCCTGCATCGCCTTCGGCCGTCCAAACTCCGGCCCTTCGAGTACCTATGGGATGCCTTTTGCTTCTGTTTAGCGGAATCCACAAGGTTTCAATCCCATCTCCCCCCCCCAATCCCATCCACAAGGTTCCAATCCCATCCCACAAGGTTCCAAAAAAGAAAGGGGAAGAAGGTGGCTTTACCATTGCCCTTTGGCTTTGCTCAAGCTGAGTGATTCGCTTGTGGAAGTCGTTTGGAGGCTTTGAGTAGACGCCAGCCCCAAACCCCCTTTGGGCCAGTTTGGTCATGTGCTACTCGCTTGGTTCAAGAGGCTCCTGCGGCCCAGTGTTGCTCCGGCTGGGTTTCTTGTAGGGCACGGTTCTTGGGCCACCTAGTTACCTGGTTGGGAGGGGACGATCAGAGGATATGATGGTTTACGGTTTGGAAAAGACACAAGGGGGCTGCGGATCTGATGGCTTCTTCCGGAAAATCTCGGTGTGAAGGTACCCTCCCACCAACATGGAAGTGCACAGACGCCTGCAGAAAGACGACTTGTTCCTCTTGGTTAAAGGGCCTTTTGGCACAAACCCCCATGTTAGGTGGGAGGGTATGTGACCTGCCATGCCTAGGAGCCTGCGGGCAGATGGGCGGGGGCTTCATCATGGCCATGCCAGGGCGGGAGTCGGGGAGTCGGGGAGTCGGGCGCGGCCGGCGGACTTGAGGGGGTCAGTGGCCATGGCGTGGGCAGTGCCCAACAACTTCGGGGCACCACCAGGCAACAAACATCTGCTTGCTTTGGCTGTTGGTGAGTTTTCGGGGCTTGAGTGGAGGTGGTTTGTCGGGGACCCGTTGGTTCCTCTTGACTTGCCTTGAAAAGCAGCTAGAAATGGGAACTACACCCAAACCCGAGCATGTGAATGATGTTCCACAAATTTGGTGTCCACGTCGGCTTGAAATTCGGACCCGTGTGAGACTTGGCTTAGGCCGCTCTTGTTTGCCCTTGTGGTCTCACGGATGGGATTTGTTCCAGACGCTGACACCGCCAGGCTTTCTATGTTGGACCCTGACCAAGCTTGGAAAGGGAACACGAACACACGGTCACTGGGGAGGGGGGGGGGGTAGCATCAGCACTTTTTTTTGAACAACCGTTGGTTGACGGTTTTCTTTTTTGGGGACTTTCAAGGGAGTTACATATTTGAGCAGCCCGGAATTGCCATTTTGAGGTCCATTCAATCCAGGTAAGCAGCGCCCAAACCCCCATTGGCAGTTCTCAGTAGGTGGTTCTGACTACATAAACTTCTTAGTCGAATCCCACGTCAATGGGTTTTGCGTGCTGCTCAGGTGCCTCTTTCTTTTTCTCTCCGGTTCCCCTTGAACAACAGTCGCATAAGTTGTAATTGTTTGAGACATCGCTGAGGGTCGCCCTGGTCAAGTTTCCGAAATTGAGACAAGCTCAGGTGAGCTGCTTAGGTAGCTCGGTTTAATAAGTACCAGGTTTTGATTGCTCAGGCGGTCAATAAAATGGCTGGGCCGTCCCCTTTTTTCTGGCCTTGATCCTCATGACTCAAGGGAAATGGAAGATGGCACTCATAGAATCCATGTAAGTCAATGAGTTGGCATACCAAACATAGCATCCAATCCGGATACACCGGCCAGCCGTTGCCTTTTTTTTCTTCTTCTGCTGGACCATTTAGGAGTTGGTTGCCATCCGGTGCCATCCCCACCTTTTTGGTTGTAAATTCCATCGCGGAAGACGAAGAACTCGAATTTTGTCTCAATCAATTATATGTGTTCAAATAGTACTAAAGACACCTCTAACATTAGAAATTTCACCATTATAGCCCATGTTGATCATGGCAAATCTACTCTAGCAGATAGAATAATTGCACTATGTGGAGGATTAACAGAAAGAGAAATGGTAGAGCAGGTTCTAGATTCTATGCCTCTTGAACGAGAAAAAGGCATCACTATCAAAGCTCAAACTGTTAGATTATTCTTCTCTATCGATGGCAAAGAGTATCAATTTAACCTAATAGACACACCAGGACACGTGGATTTTGCGTATGAAGTTAACAGATCTTTGGCAGCCTGTGAAGGCTCTATTTTATTGATAGATGCATCCCAGGGAATACAAGCGGGGTTCCTGAGAACTTTTTGGAGCCACTTGAGTGAACAGGAACTGAGTTGGAGGATCTAACTGAGACCAGGGTTATACTTGCCGCGTCCTTGTCGCACAAGCGTGTGGCTTCACCATTTCAATTTGTTCCAAAGCAAGCAGGACAGCCCAGTATCGGATGTTGGCGTAGACTTTCTTTTTGAGACAGGGGGTCGCTTCATTTTGAACGCAAGGGGCAGGCAGTCCCCAGAAACTTGTCCCGGCTCCACCGATGCTCTGGCATATTCCGTCGCGCGGAATCTGCGGGGCAGGTGCGGCGGTAATAGCCAGCAGATGCTGCCGCCGCTCAGCAAGGGAAGGAGAGGTCAGGGGTGTTAAATCAGTCACTGACAATGCTCCTCTGAGCAAGTTATGACTTGCTCACCGATCGGGGCTGAACCGATCTCACTCTTGGGTGGTCCTTATTTCCGGATTGTAGTAAACTACCCGATTGGTGGTCCCAGACATTTCCCAGAAACAGCAGGGGGACCACCCAATTTCACCACTTTTTGGGGAAGCGGTGGTTCGGGATATGGGGGACTTGCACATTTCCAGCCACAGCAAGAACCAGGGAGAGTGTTCCATCCGGATATGGCTTCACATTGTGAAGGTGAATCTATGCAATATATGTATAATGTACATATATATATATATATACATATATATATATATACACATATATACAACATACATGCATATGGATACGATACTTATGCGTGTGTGGGTGCTCCCCACAGACGACTCCTTCCCTTTGGCGCGGGGTGCCTCGTTGTCCGAGGCAGCAGATGTTTCAGCAGATGCCCGGAGGAGGGGCCCGTGACCTCAGATTCGTCGAATTTTCGGCTGGGTTTTTGCTTGGTTTAGTTTTTTGGGGTTTGCCGATGTCACCCACCCAAAGTTGGTGGGATCCGTGACTGGGAACGGAACGGAGCTTCAGGATGAAACTCTTTGTTGTTAACTTTGTTCAGGGGCTTTGATTAACAGTGACTGGTGCTATAAGTAACCAAGTAGGAGCAGGTTGAACCAAACTATACAAACATTTGTTCAATCAACTCACTTCGTTGATTGAGTCTTCGGCGAACCTTTCCAGAACGCAACCGCTTCATGGAAGCCCGGGACTTTGCGGAGCCCTCCAAAACCCCTACCCGGCCACCTCTCCACAGAACCCAAGAACCCCTTCGGAACCTTCGCCCGAGCCCAGGCTGGGCGCGGCAACAACTCCCAGGGCATGCCAAGCTGGCACGTGTTGGGAGCGCCTTTGTTGGGGGTGAGCCCCACTTTTTTTGGCACTGTGACTTGGTTTGCTCGATTTTTGGCTACCAAAAAAGAGTCTGAACCCAAAAGCGACCCCTTTGAAGCAACCCCAAAAGTAAAGGCCTCATATTTAGGGTCTTGGCCAAACTCCAGAAAAACACGGACTGCTCAAGCCCTTGTTGGGGTCAAATGGAGCGCCCCCAGTGCCGCTGGTGAAGCATCCGGTCAGACATAGTCATTGTGTGGTGCCATTAAGCAGGTGGTTAAAACCACGGCTCATTCTTTTGCAATCATGCATCATATGCAAATCGGGTGGGTGCCCCATTTTGGTTTAGCGTCTGGGGCAACATCCCCCAATGAATCAGATTTGTTTATATGGAGTGAATGTAGTTCCTACCACCTCCCAAACGATGGCTCCTGTTTCTCCTCCACTAATGCTTATTGAGCCCCACACTCTGCTTAGATTTGTTTCCCCAACAGCTGAACGCTTTGGGGTCTTGAAGTCGATCCCGGGGGGCATCACTTTGTTTTTGATTTTTGTGGTTTCTTTGTGTTTTTTTTTGGAAGGGGGGGGGGGGGGCGCGTTGGTCCGTGCTCAGTCGGCGTTTCGTGCCCTTCACAGCCTGAAGGGTACGACGGGGTACTTGCCGTTGATAGGCGGCGATAAGAGGGATTACATGCCTGTTGCTGGGATCTGGGTGTATACCTCGACTAAAAAACCAAACAAACGGCGGCCAAATGGCACCTGGTGTTTTCCTCCGTTTTTCTATCAGAGGCACCACCAACGATGACATGTTCCTGGGGGTGGAAACTCTTGGAGTCTAGAGCATCTTTTGGTTGCTGAGTTTGATTGGTGGGACGATGCTTGCGGATGAGAACAGGATCCTTCTCAAGTCTACGTTCCCCGGCACGCTGACCACATGAGCGGAAAAGACGCTGTTGCAAGTGGAAAACGGGCAACGTCTGGCACATGTCTGCAAGGCTTCTGAATGTTTGTAAACCGATTTGGGTGTGGGTCAAAATTAAACCACTAGGGGACCGCAGGATTTAGTCCATGTTTCCATTCGCCAGGGCAACCCATTTCGGGGTTACCCTATTTTTGATCACCACAGCCATTTTATAGCTGTTGCAAAGCATGAATCGTGTTACCCGTACTTCGTGACTGCCTCTGGGAGGTCTGCCATACTTGTCTCAAGAACGGTCAGAGGCTACATGGGTATGGGTCAAAATTCACCCACCAGGGGACCAGGGGACCACAGGTTTTAGTTTTTGTTTCCATTTACCAGGGTTCCATTTTGGGTACCCATTTTTGACCCACACCCACATGACACTTGGGGAGGGGCAATTCATGGTTTGGCGACAAGCAAGGACCTATATAAACCGAAGGCTGGTTCAAGCACTTCCACTGGCGGAATCGGACAATTGGGGGGTTACAGCCTTCTCAGTTGAAGGAAGAACCCGAGCGCAGGGGCTCCTTCTCAGATGTGTTTTTTTGGCGACGCCTTTCGTGCGCCAGGCAATCGCAGCCGCAGATGCAGATGGGCCAACAGGGGGGCCAGGGGTGCTGTGCTCAGCCGAAGCTGGAGCGAGTTCCTGGATCGCTCGCCCATGATGTCCTTTGCTAGTATCCCCGATTTCCAACAAAATGGACATGCGTGCAGTGTCGACACGTACAGGGAACTCGCTACTGGCCCGACAAGGTAATACACATCACCGCTGTTACAGGTCTACTCCCCGTAAAACTGATTCCTCCACAACCCCGGGGTGTAGGGGCTAGGTCTGCTTCTTCGAAAGGTTGTTGGAAACCACCAACTATTCGGTTTTGAATGGTGCTTCCTAGTTGACCTGTTCAAGATGGGTTTCATTGGTTCGTGCCGAGGTTTTTTTTTGAGGGGTTCTTAAACAAAAGGGCTACCACACACATGTGGCGCTCCCACGTTTCTCGGCTTCATGGAGGCTGCCGAGAGGTTGGTTCTCGGTTTCTTGCATCCGAGCCCAGCGTGGGCAAACCGAGTGGACGTGCGCCGCGTGGACGGGTCCACGGCTGCTGCATCTACCTTTTCACCTCGGCCAGGGAAATGGCTCCAAAAGGAAGCTGGTTGAAACCTCAGGACCCCCCAGCAAAAAACGTTGGAATTTCCATGTGAATTGGTGGGGCTCGCGGACTCCACCCCAGCCGGGAGTTGAGTTGATGCATCGAGGCAGATGGGCTGCACCCCGATGATGGGCGGCCAATTTATGGCCATGTTGGGCGCCCCGGGCTGGGAAGGCAATGGAGTCAGAAGTCTAGGGGTTGATTCTTTTCCATTCTTTTTAACCGTCGTTCTTTTCCAAAACCAGCTATTTTCCCTGGTTTTCTGGAAAGAAGAATCCTGGAAAGAATGGGGAAGATATCTCTAGAAGAAGGGTATCTGGGAGTGGCTCAAGAATAGGAATCGGTCCAAGAATGGAAGGTAGACTAAACCCAGCCGTTGAACTCTGAGCCACACACACACACACATGTGTCAAAGGGGAACCCATTTAATGTTGACCCCATATTAATCAAGCAACCAGCTTATTAATAGGGGGGTGCTTCTCCCTGGTTGAAATGTGTGGAATCATCTCTTTTGGAGGGCCCCGCCCCCCCATTATAATAACTGGTTGGTTGACTAATCTGGGGTCAACATTAAATGCGTGGTTTCCCTGTTCCTTTTTGTTTTTTTTGGGGATTCGGACGCCCAAGCCTCATGGCTCGAGAATGGCTTGGCTGTTCGGGTTGGCTGAGTCAGAAAAGGTGAACCCCATGAGAAAAGGGGCTTGAAACCGAACGGTTACCAACAACTTACAAAGTCAAGTACCGTTCGGGTCTTCTTTCTGCGCGGAGATTTTTGGAAGGGGCTGGCAACCTCTGCCCCTTCGATTTGTCAAATCATTTGAACACCCCAAAGGAGTTTCCAATTCCCTCACTTCCAGAGTTCCTGGACTTTTTCAAACTTTTCTTGGGATTGGACCATTTTGGGAAGCTCTTATTGGGATTGGATCATTTCGGGAAGCGCAGAGTTCGGTTACTTTTTCGGACCAACCCACGTCAGCGAGTTCCACCCGTTTCGGTGGCTGCCGTGAAGCCGTCCAAAGGGCCGGAAGCGGCGGGCTTCGATTGAAGCAGCCAGGGCTAGTGGACAGGGCCCATTGGTCGGAACAAAAGGGATTGGTCATTTGGTGCCCACCCGAAAGCGCCCAGGGTTTGGTCATTCTTTCGTAAGGCGAAAAAACGTTGAAACATTCTTGTTGAAGGTTCCCCCTGCAGAGGGTCCACAGTCTGGTTGCCCAAGCCCCCTCCTGAACACGTGGCTTCTGGCTCCACAAAGCCTGGGAGATGTTTCCACAGAGCAACTCGGAACCAGCAACCAGGTGCTGGCGTTTTTAGGGTGCTTGAGAGGCGGTTGAGCAGCAACCACCAAGTTTTTGCCACTGAATCGTCACATCTTATTGGCATTCAGCTTGAGTTGTGGCTCCCACCTGTTCATGAGGGTCCCCATTTCCTGCTCCAAGATCAACTCTCAGACCCTCTTAAAACTGAATCTCCTTTGGCTTACTGAAGCGTAAGTGTGACATATGTGTATTTGGGGCTTCGCTTTTCAAGGGACACCTAGGAGATCCCACGTTTTTCACGGGAAACCCGGGGGAACCTTCGTTTTTGAAGAGAAACCCGGGGGAACCCACCTTGGAGTTTTTGGGTCACCCATGAGCGCCCCACAAGCACAAGCGAATGAGTCGCCGTTTTTTTTTTGAACGCTGAGGCCCGGGAACATGGGCGGCCAGGGGAACGTGGGCATGGCCGGGGGCCGAGGCGTCAACTGGCCCCATGGATCTATAGGTAGATATGGGGTGTCAAGAAAAAGAAGGGCTGGGACCGGGTCCCGAAGGGTCTTTTTCTTTTTATGGGGCCCCCACAGTTCTGCTTTTTTTTTGGGGGGGAGGGGGGGGGGGTTCCCTAAACTCACAAAAACAACAAGACGGTCCCCTCCAACAAAAAGGGCTTCCCTGAAGCGCCCGATATTTCTCTGTTGCCATGGAGTGAGCTTCCGTTTTCTGTGCGACTGTTTCCCGGGCACAGGACTTTTGTTCGGGGAAAGGGACTTCCACTAGGCTGCGGTACCAAGATTCCGACGAGCCAGCGAATCACTTGCGATGTGCAGACCAGCCTGGTTCTGGATGTGTTTCCAGCGCACGCAAGGAAGCTCTGTTGATACGTTGTTTTCCAAAAAAAGACAAGCTGCTCATTTTGAGTGACACAGACAGACGCAAACACCCTGTATCCCGAAAGGTCCCAGAACTGAGGCCATTTTTGGTGCCGAGGAGAGTGCAGCTACTGTAATGTGCTTCTGCCTGGAGTTGACGGAAACTCTGTCTGGCAAATGCAGCGGACAGCACATTCTCCCCTTAAAATTCGGCAGAAGGGGGCCGATTTCTCCGCAACTGGTTGTGTGCTTTGAGTTCCTTGTTCATCTGTGGGAGAGTGGCATGTGAGCAAGATGGTATAAGTCATTCATTCACCTGACCACAAAGAAGCTGCAAGTAGTGAACTTTCATCATAGAACGGTCACTGTTTTGCGTCACCAATCGCTTTGCGCTTGAGCCATGTGCGTGCCAAGGGGTAAGCAACGACTCGGCAACGACCCAACTCTCACAAATGGCTCCCAGAAGTTGCCTCCGCGGGCGGGAGGGGTACCCTATCATATGGCCATGGGTAAAAATCCCGTACCCCCAGTGAGCATCCCAATCCCGACTAAAATGAAGTAAAATGGGTGGCTAGATGCATTTGGTTCCCAATACAAGTTTTAAGGCTAGCACGCATAGGGCGAAATGTGTTTAACCAATCCCATGCTAAAAGGAGCCCAAACCAAAGGAGGTTGACTCGTACTGCGGATCGACGAAATCCTGCACCGCCTAAGAAACCCTGGTTTCCGATGATTCTGCCGTAAATACCAACACATACTGGTTTCCCATGGCTTCATTTCGTGGCGAAAAACGGTTTTCGCAGCCGACAGCAGGAGTTCACATGCCCAACGTCCCGGTTCGAACGTCCTCTGGGAGCCTCCACAAGCCTCGGCGAGTCGGCGAGTCGAGGCTGGGATGGGTGCCATGCCCAAGTTCGGAGCGCAGATGGTGCCCATGATGGCCTCCGCCCCAGGGCTGCAGGGATTGGGAGGAACCGAGCCGCAGGGCGGTGCTTTTTTTTTCTTTCTCGGATGGGACGATGGGACGGTGAGCCGAGCGCATGGCACCCGCTTTTTGTTGTTGGGGGGGACGAGTGGGTGCTCTCCCAGGTTTGAGGGCAGGGATCGTTTTTTTTGTTGGGGTTTGCAGGGGTTTCTGAAGGATGTGGGCTTCAACTTCCAGCGGATTTTTTGGGGTGAGGACTTCGGCTTCCTCGTGTCCAAACAAAAACTCACCATGCCTCAAGCCCCGAGGCGGGACTATCATCCCTTGCGTCTCTGTGCATTTTCCCTGGGGGGGTGTTGAGTGGATCTGGGCAGATCACGCACGAGGAGGCCACGCCAAATGATTTTGGGGTCGGTGAACCACACCAACTGGCCTGGGATTACGGGAGCCGTTGTTTCTCGAGCGTTTTATGGTCAGGTGTTCGCGGAACACCCAAAAGGCCCCCGTGCACTTTCATTTGAGGAAGGGTACTCACATTCACCCTGTCCTAGAGAGAGAAGCGCGCATCCAACTAATTAGTTTGAAATGCGCAGAAAAGCAAGTGGGTTCCTATTGGGTGGGGCAGGTTGGAGGGTTCCAGGAGGTTCTGGGCCTGGGGTAAGGACCGTTGCTGATCCTTCCGACTCTTTTTTGGAGTTGAGCCGGGAGGAAAGCCGATGTTTTCAAGACACATGTACCATTCTTGGGCCTGGCACTTGCTCGTTTCTTCGGGTTCCAAACATTTCCTTTGGCGAAACGCGGTTTCTTGCGGGTTGGGCTAGGAAGCCTTGGACACTCTCTCACCGTGGGGAGGGGTCTCCGCTTCTACTTTCCCCCTAGTGTAATTCAACACATGAGACCAGCTCTTACTCACTTCCAGAGTTCCTAAACTTAAACTTTTTGGGTGGACTATTCTGGGACCCCAAAAGTTTGGTTATCTTTTCTGACCAATCCACTCAGGCAAGCGAGTTTAACGGGGGACGCTTTGGACGTGAGGTGCGCCATTGACATGTCCCCGGGCCTACAAACCTCGACGGGTCACAACAAACCAATCCACATTCAAACTTTATTATTTCGATTCTAATCGTTATTGTTTTTATTATTATGATTCATAATTGTTGTTATTATTATTATTGTTATTAGTATTATCATTATTATCATTATTATTAGTAGTATTAGTATTAGTATTATTATTATTGTTTTATTATTATTGTTGTTATTATTATTATTAGTATATATTATTATTATTATTATTATTATTATTATTATTATTATTATTGTTATTATTATTATTATTATTATTATTATTATTATTATTATTATTATTATAATTATTATTGTTATTGTTATTGTTATTGTTATTATTATTATTATTATTATTATTATTATTATTATTATTATTATTATCATTATTATCATTATTATCATTATTATCATTATTATTAGTAGTATTAGTATTTGTATTATTATTATTATTGTTACATTATTATTTTGATTATGATTATGATTATTATTATTATCATTATTATTATTATTAATATTTTTAGTAGTAGATTTATTTTTCAAGAACCACCTTTATCGTGTCGGCGACTCGTGAAGCATCTCCCGATCGTGGGGGGATAGCCTGGTCTCGTGGAGAAGTTCTGATCCAGCCAGATGTGGTGTCCATAAGCAGGTCCAGTGAGCGTAAGCTTCACCTATACAAAGATTGTTTTGGTTGGCCAAAGTTCCTTGGATTCCCCTTTGAAATGTCTCGAAGTGAGAAATTGGCAATCCCTGTTTGCGTCAACCGCTCGCCGCAAGCGACCGGGGCCAGTCCAGCTTTTAGTCGGTTTTTTGCTCAACGCGGGCAACGAGAACCTCCTTTTCAGGGAAAGAAGTCAGAGGGACCTCCTCCATGTTTGTAGAACCCTTTAAGGGCATCAGCTTTGTTTCCACACACACACACACCCTTGCAGGGTTTCCGGGGAACATGGGAAGGAATAAGACATATGGCACAGGGCACCCCTTCCGCCTGTGGCCCGTTCTGGCGCTGGAATGGATCTGTCAGCCATGACGTCAGATGTGGGTCAAATGGAAAGGCTCACGAAAAGTGCAGGAACTGTTTTCAAAGTCCAAGCTTCGATTACAGAAGGAATCAAGATGTTATTTTCCCATCTCCAAAAACTTCGCTTACACAGGTCTTTTCAAGGTCCAAATTTCGCTGAAAAGACACCCTTGGAGATGTTTTCCCCCACCGCCCTCTTCGTTTCACCGCTCCGCGCCGCATCTTCTCGAGTCCTCGAATTTTTTTGGGATCGCTGAGGTGCAGGGGCAGTTCCCGCAAGGCTTCATGCCGCAGGCGGAGAGAACTGGGGCAGTTCCCGCAAAGCCTGGGCATGTGAAGGTTGGTAAGGGACAATCCCAATCAGTATTTGGTAAGCAGACTATTTTTTCTTCTTCTTCTTTGCAGGGGTTCTGGGTAGAGCATTTTAATACCAGGCTTGATTTTTTCAAGTGAGCCGGAATCAAAGAACCAACACCTGTGGATTTGAAGGTGGGGGGCTGTTCAAAATCCTTGTTGAATTGGTCTTAGAGCGAAGCCAGAAGGAAGCAAACAGCTTTGGACAAACCTTGGAAAAGTAATGAGACAAAAAAAGGATCCCTGAGAAATCAGCCAACGTGAAACCAGCTGACGCTTATATAGTAGTGGACAGTGCCCCCCCAAGCAGAAATAGAAGCAGATCTCCACTGGATGGTCTGAGATCGAGCCCTCTTTGAGATATCGGGCAGGAACAACTGGCTCGAAAGTTCAACGACAACTCACCCCAGTTACGGATCTGAACCTAGGCGTCACATGAAGCCCATTCAGCACCCCCTAGTGTGTGTTTGCGCGCGCCTTTGTGTGTGTGTGTGTGTGTGTGTGTGTGTGTGTTTGTTTGTTTGTTTGTTTGTTTGTTTGTTTGTTTGTTTGTGTGTCTGCGCTTTTTTTTTTTGTGAGGGTACGTACCTTTTCAGCTTAAGGGGAAACATCCAAGAGGAACACCATTTTTAGCTTTCGACACATACCATAGTAAGCTTTCACTGGCACCGGCCCCAACCCCAAGCCCAAATGCAGGGTGGCTGAGCAATCCATCTTATACGTAAAGGCTGGGTGCCTTTTAGGCCGGGTTTTAAATTATCTCAAAGAAGGAGCCCGTTTTTAGGTTAGATGACTATGGCCCACACATCTCAAAGGTATTGTGGCTTCTCCGCTTCTTGAGCCTGCGACTGTGCAGATGAAGATTGACTCGTGCACGAGCTTGATTACTCGATTGGATGCCGTTATTGCCAGAATTAGTGGCTGACTTCGGTGCTTTTTTCTTCTGTTTTGACGCTTGATGACTGAGTTGTGCCCATGGGGCGATTTTGTTGCTTTGATTCTTCGTTTGTTTCACACCCTGGCCAATGCGCCACATCGCTCGAACAGAGACAGAAGACTATGGCCACACACACACATACTTTCACAGTAGTTCTGGCCAGAAGTTGTTGCCACTCGACCTCAGCTTGCCACCTTCCTTCCCCGCGACGAGGAGGTTCCATTTGGGAGGTTCCGGGGCTGTAGATACTCCTTGATGTGGGCGACCGTGCTGCAGAGAAGGATAGTTTTTGTTTTTTTTTTTCTCAAAAATACAAACCATAATAGGTTTCTCTTCTGGCGGGTTTCTCCTTTTTCCGCAGGTCCAGCGCTCGTCTCGCTTCTCGTCACGAACTCACCCCCTAAGCGAGTGGTTCTCTGCCGCGCCAGGGCATGCAGGGCAACGTGCAGGGCATGCCGGGGCACCTGTTTTTTGCAAAAGCGGCCGGGGATGGTTGCAAGTTGGTGAAGGGGGAAGCCTTCCAGGGCTCTATTCTAGTTATAGGTGCTTTTGGTTCAATAGACTTGAGAATGACAAAAGGTCTCTCTGACAAGGAAACAACTGTCACATGGTTTGCTGGGAGTCAAAAGACTGGCCGGCAAAAAAGGGCCACATGTTTGGTTCGAGAGGCGGTGGTTGTGAACCCGAGCTTTTTGGTGGTTGTGCAACAAACACGGATTGATTGTTTCCCCCCCCGAAAAAAAAAGAGGAAAAAACACAGAGCAGCTGCACGAAGCGTCATCAAAGCGTGTCCCTCAACTGGCGCAGCCTGTAAGCTTGGGTTTGGGCCCTTGTTGAGTTCGCACACGCGAGTCGCACCAATTGTTGCTTTTGTTCAGTTCCACATGGGAGCCTTCTGCCGGGCAGGGGTTTGCTTACACATGCAGGGTTGACATTGCTGCATCGAACAAATCGCCCGCGCGAAAGCTTGTGCCATGTGTGCGACGGGGCTTGCTAGCGCCACAAGCACTTGCGCGCTTTTCGGCGCAAACACTGCTACACCGTGAGGACTGCTCCAAAGCAGACCGGCCCGCCAACGGAGAATCCCGGTGTGTACACCATTGTTCCTCGCAAGTAGTGGTTTGGGGACTCCGTGCCTGACAGGCTGTGCAACCATTAGATCAGGGCGTACAACTGTCTGTCCAGGCAAGTAGTGGATTGGAAGCAGTGCAAACCTGGAGGATGAACCCTGCCTTGCCCTCACCCCTCACTGAGGGTTGGGGGAATCCGATGCTTGTTTCCGCATCCAGAAATGAAGAGTTAGGAGCGGATCGCTGGCTGCTGGCCCCCTCCCGGCTTTTGACCTTCAGTCGGCTGCCGTGTTAGTATTCCTCCTCCAACCGCAGAATCTTGGGACTTCAGCTAAAACCCCTGCCAGTGGAGCTCCCTTGTGCCCTTCCCGATTCTTACTTCAAGAGGCGCAAGGCGGGGTACTTGGCACATAGCAACCATGCTGCAAAACCATTGCCGTGGTTGTAAGTCCCCGTTCGGTGGGTACACATGATAACTACTGCACGCCTCCCCAACAAGCGCTGTAGCCTTCCGAAGCAGGTTTCTTGGTCCCGAAGCCAACGCTGCGAGGCGGCCGCAGATTTTCAGCTTGGCGAAGACCAATATGAGCTTCGCATGAGGCATAGTCTAAGTTTTACCCCTTGTATCGGAGGTATCCTTCATAGCTCCGGCAGACATACCGATCGAACATGCCCTGTCGACGGTTTGACGCTTGAGGCAGCCTGGCATGCAGGGCGGCCAAGAGGGGATGATGCAGCGCCTCCGGCGATGCTTACTTTCGACTTGAGTCACAATCAAAACCCGGTATTAAACTGGTCTACCCAGAACCAGGCTTCAAGAATTTAGAAGGCGGCCGCAGCTATTTCTGGTTGGGATCGTCCCTTACTAACCTTCATCTACCCGGGTTTTGATTGTGACTCACTTGGTGCAAGGAGGCTGAACAACCCAACTCATGTTCTGGACGCTCCCTCTCTGAGTTCAGTCAGTCCTTGACCGATCCTTGTGCACCGCGAATATGTCGACTGTGAAGATTTCTGTGGCCGGTTTGTAACTTGCCCAGATGTAGCAACTTTTACCGTCAAGGAAGCCAGAAGGGGATAGATACTTTGGTAAGAGAGATATTCGGAATCATTTTTCCTCAAAGGACAGGCCTTTGGTGCCATACGGACAGGCGGACTCAGGGCCCTCGACAATAGGAATGAAGTCTGCAGCGAGCTTGTGGTAAAGCGAGGTCTTCGACGAAGGGCCGGAGATTCCTTGATTCCGGTTAGTAATCATATTCTGGGATAAGAATCCTGTCTGAAGAATGGTAGCTTAATGGCAATGTCAATCCATGATTCTAATCACAATCTGCACTGTATGATTTCCGTTGGCACAAATTATGAGTTCTGGTAGTCAGACTCGATGCCTGCTCGACGGCTTGACGATTCAGTGGCGAGAGCCAGGATGCAGAATCAGATGATGCAACAGGGCGCGGCCCCCAGCGATTAGTTCATCAGGCGAGGTTTGGGTGAGTGGCCGAGGAAATCCCTGTCAAGCGACAAAAAGCAGTCGAAGGGATGGGACATGAGGGGAATCCTGCTTTGGCATCCCGCAACGGGTTGCTTTTCACGACCATGCACCCCAGACTTGAGTACAAGGCAGCCTGGGCCTGCCAGATGTATTTTCCTCTCGGGAGCAGTTCCTCCGAGAAGGCACATCTTTGAAGGCGCATGAGTTGGCTCTTCATGTCTACTACGCCACCATGTTCAACGGGCTTATAGTGAGGTCCACATAGCCAGCTGACTGTTTTACCCGGGTGTCGGCTTTGTAGCTTGTTAGGTATTGTAGCCCGTTTTGTCATGGCATTGGGGTGTTTTTGGTTGCCCTGAAATGGGTTGACAAACGACATGACTCACCAGCAAACATGGTCAACCCCAAACAGAATTGTACGAACTGATAGGTGGTTGTCCCATTATTCTTCGGGTTTCATCCATCCCAACTGGTGCAGGATGTTGTCCATCCACAGTATCAAACAGTTTTAAAGTATCCCCCCAAACCCATTCTAATGATTTTGCCCTTCCAACTCAGACAAACACTGGAGTTTCAACTTTCGGCCCAGCCCAAGCCTCGGCCTTGCGCCCGCGCCGGCTTTGGACTCCTGCCATGCAGACCTTCGGGCCCTCCGATGAATTCATATGGCTGTGTTTTGTTTGTTCGAGCCCCACCCGTGCGAGTGTGGCTGAAAATGGAGCTTTGGGGGCCCAAAAGGGCCGAGCAAGAGCCATTTTAGAGCCTCCGCGAGGTCCAATGCAGGGCTGCGGGTACCGCGGCGTGGGCCTAGGGGCCAAAAAGGGGCTCGGAGACCTCGGGGTTTGTTGGCGAACCCCGTTGCCGGTTGTTGCGCTTTTTTGTTGTTGTTTTTTTGTATTGTGGAGTGTTCTTTTAGATCAGGAGAGGTTGGGAGAGCCACTGAAAAAAGTTTTTTTGGGGCCTTCCAATTGGATCACAGAAGTGGGCAGTTCCATCCTTGGCATGGGACACTTCGCTCAACATGGGGCGGCCAACATGCGGCGGTGTGTGTTTGTGTGTTTCACACATATTGCGCAACGCCTTGTGGATGATATAGGGAGCCAAACGAAGCATGCTCGTTGTTGGGGCCAAGTTTCTGTGGGACACCCACATGGGCAGGTCGGCGTGAACACCGACCCCTCCAGATTGTTGGTGACTCATGTTGGCTTCTGGCTGTACGCTGAACCGGGCCCCAGTTTTGACGCAGCCACACAGTGACACCCGACTATTCCTAGCTTCCTAGGTCCGGTTTTACCATTGAACGAGCAAATGCAAAGGATGCCGTCGAGAGGGAGCCAGAGGCAACTTGGGGCGTGTTGAGCCACACGGCCTCGTTTGGGGGCGTCATGGCAGGAGTTGCTGGTCGGAGAGAGTGAAGCTATGTGCATTCCGTTGTGTTCAGTTCCATGTGCAGAGTCTTCAGCCGAGTTCTGCAATCAAAGGCAGCAAGGCAGGGCAACTGGGCAACTGTTTATTCCCGCGCAAGCGGCTCCTTTTGGGTTCCATGTCAGATTTCTGTCAGCCATTGTGCTCCAACAAGTGCACAGGCCCTCTTCCGGAAAGGGAAACAGCCTGTGCACTCCCTCTCCAATGTTGGTGGGCGGCACCTGGATTCTCTTTCCAGGCTGCGTCATCACGCATCTTGAGGCGGTTTGGTGAGGTGATGTCTGAAAAGGAAAATCATAGAGGCCCCCCCCCCCCCTCCGGGGCGCACTCTTTGTGGATCCAGCGTTCCAAGGGGCGACGCTGCATGATTTGTATGCTTCGATCTGCCCATCCATCGATAAATATCCAGCAGATGTTCTGGTCTTGAGATAGCTCCAGTGGGCAGCGGGGACATGATGAACAATGCTTATGCCTCACGTGACTGCATTGAATCCTGCGTCACGTGTGGAAGAATCGGTAGTAGTAGTTGCCGATGACATTGGGAGTTGTTGCCTTTCGGGGGTGGCGATTTGTTTGTTTCCATTCTGACGAAAAGGGCACCTCAGAAAAGACATCCATTGAAGGCCTTTCGTCACCGGCTTACTCAGAATGGAGAGCTGGGTTTGGGAGACCAGCTGGCCTGTCCAACGCAGGATGCGCCTGGGAACAAGCCGAAACCCTTCCGGAACCCTTCAAAGGCAACCCGAGCCCAAGCCCAACCTAGCCGTGGGTCAACACCAATGGGATCCCATGTTGGGGTAGGTGCACCACCCATTTGAGTCTAGTTTAGTGGGGATTGGGATGTTCACTGGGGGAACGGGGTTTTGACCCATAGCCTATCTGGGCAACAACCCCAACGCGTTCAGCTGACCCGAGGCCCCGGCGAGTAGCGACTCGCCGCCCTTTGGAAGAGACAGGCCTGTGCTGGGGAGAGGCAAATCAACAGCGCCCATTTGAGGAGGCGCTAGCTGCCTTATATGACCGGGAAAGCTAATGGAGGTGGTGCTACCTGCATGTTGGACCATGAAGCCGAGGAAACACCTAAGCATCATTTTAGTAGAGCCAAATGCGCTCAAAGGGCACCTTCAAGGCACTGCAAAACGTCCCAACCTGGACCATAGGTGTCGTGTTCTTGCAAAAACCCTGATGGAGGAAGCATAGAGCTGGCTTTTGGATTCTTATGAGCGTTCCCTGGTAGACTGTTTTACAATGGGGTGGGTGAAAGTAGATGGCACAATTCCCTCCTTTGGTTTTAGTCATCTTCTGCCCTTGCCCAAATAGAGGGAATTGCGCCATCCTCTTTCACCTTGCTTTCATAATGCATTCTCCATACTAACAATTTGGGGACTATTCAGGGCTCAGCGTTGGCAGGTTTGGACTCAAGTTTCCTCTGGCTGAACCCTGTGAGCCAGAACTGGATGCCTTGTGAAAGACAAAATGTGTCTCACTCACCTATCTAATCTATCTGATCTCATCTCATCTAATCTAATCTAAATCCTATCTTATCTTGTCTTGTCTTGTCTTATCTTATCTGACCTTACCTTATCTTATCTTATCTTAACTATCTATCTATCTATCTATCTAATCTATCTATCTATCTATCTATCTAATCTATCTATCTGTCTATCTATCTATCTATCTATCTATCTATCTATCTATCCATCTATCTATCTATCTATCTATCTATCTATCTATCTATCTATCTATCTATCTATCTATCTATCTATCTATCTATCTATCTATCTATCTATCTATCTATCTATCTATCTATCTATCTATCTATCTATCTATCTATCTATCTATCTATCTATCTATCTATCTATCTATCTATCTATCTATCTATCTATCTATCTATCTATCTATCTATCTATCTATCTATCTATCTATCTATCTATCTATCTATCTATCTATCTATCTATCTATCTATCTATCTATCTATCTATATCTATCTATCTATCTATCTATCTATCTATCTATCTATCTATCTATCTATCTATCTATCTATCTATCTATCTATCTATCTATCTATCTAATCTATCTATCTATCTATCTATCTATCTATCTATCTATCTATCTATCTATCTATCTATCTATCTATCTATCTATCTATCTATCTATCTATCTATCTATCTATCTATCTATCTATCTATCTATCTATCTATCTATCTATCTATCTATCTATCTATCTATCTACCTATCTATCTATCTTATCTATCTATCTATCTATCTATCTATCTATCTATCTATCTATCTATCTATCTATCTATCTATCTATCTATCTATCTATCCTATCTATCTAATCTGTCTAATCTATCTATCTATCTATCTATCTATCTATCTATCTATCTATCTATCTATCTATCTATCTATCTATCTATCTATCTATCTATCTATCTATCTATCTATCTAATCTATCTATCTTATCTTATTTTATCTTATCCTATCTTATCTTATCTTATCTTTTCTTTTCTTTTCTTTTCTTTTCTTTTCTTTTCTTATCTTATCTATCTATCTACCTAATCTATCTATCTATCTATCTATCTATCTATCTATCTATCTATCCATCTATCTATCTATCTATCTAATCTATCTATCTATCCATCTATCTATCTATCTATTTATCTATCTATCTATCTATCTATCAAATCTATCTATCTAATCTATCTAATCTGTCTATCTGTCTATTCTATCTTTCTATCTATCTGTCTATCTATCGATCTATCGATCTATCTTTCCATCTATCTATCTATCTATCTATGTATGTATGTAATCTATCTATTTATCTATCTATCTATCTATGTATGTATCTAATCTATCTAATCTATCTAATCTATCTAATCTATCTATTCTATCCAATCTATCTAATCTATCTAATCTATGTAATCTATCTAATCTATCTAATCTATCTAATCTATCTAATCTATCTAATCTCTCTAATCTATCCAATCTATCTAATCTATCCAATCTATCTAATCTATCCAATCTATCTAATCTATCGAATCTATCTAATCTATCTAATCTATCTAATCTATCTATTCTATCTAATGTATATCTATCTATCCATCTATCTATCTAATCTAATCTAAATCTAGTCTAATATAATCTAATCTAATCTAACCTAATCTAATCTAATCTAATCTAATCTATCTGATCTATCTAATTTATCTATCTATCTAATCTATCTAATCTATCTAATCTATCTAATCTGTCTAATCTATCTAATCTATCTAATCTATCTAATCTATCTAATCTATCTATCTAATCTAATCTAATCTAATCTAATCTAATCTAATCTATCTATCTATTCAGTCTATCTAATCTATCTAATCTATCTAATCTATCTAATCTATAGATCTAATGTATATCTATCTATCTATCTATCTAATATATCTATCTATATATCTACTCTATCTATCTATCTATCTATCCTAATCTATCTATCTATCCTAATCTATCTATCTATCTATCTATCTATCTATCTATCTATCTATCTATCTATCTATCTGTCTATATCTATCATATCTATCTATCTATCTATCTATCTATCTATCTATCTATCTATCTATCTATCTATCTATCTATCTATCTATCTATCTATCTATCTATCTATCTATCTATCTATCTATCTATCTATCTATCTATCTATCTATCTATCTATCTATCTATCTATCTATCTATCTATCTATCTATCTATCTAATCTATCTATCTAATCTATCTATCTATCTATCTATCTATCTAATCTATCTATCTATCTATCTGTCTTATCTTATCTTATCTTATCCTATCTTATCTTATCTTATCTTATCTTATCTTTTCTTTTCTTTTCTTTTCTTTTCTATTCTTTTCTTTTCTTTTCTTATCTTATCTATCTATCTATCTATCTATCTATCTATCTATCTATCTAATGTATCTATCTATCCATCTATCTATCTATCTATCTATTTATCTATCTATCTATCTATCAAAACTATCTATCTAATCTATCTAATCTGTCTATCTGTCTATTCTATCTTTCTATCTATCTGTCTATCTATCGATCTATCGATCTATCTTTCCATCTATCTATCTATCTATCTATCTATCTATCTATGTAATCTATCTATTTATCTATCTATCTATCTATGTATGTATCTAATCTATCTAATCTATCTAATCTATCTAATCTATCTAATCTATCTATTCTATCTAATCTATCTAATCTATCTAATCTATGTAATCTATCTAATCTATCTAATCTATCTAATCTATCTAATCTATCTAATTTATCTAATCTATCCAATCTATCTAATCTATCCAATCTATCTAATCTATCCAATCTATCTAATCTATGTAATCTATCTAATCTATCTAATCTATCTAATCTATCTATTCTATCTAATGTATATCTATCTATCCATCTATCTATCTAATCTAATCTAAATCTAGTCTAATATAATCTAATCTAATCTAACCTAATCTAATCTAATCTAATCTAATCTAATCTATCTGATCTATCTAATTTATCTATCTATCTAATCTATCTAATCTATCTAATCTATCTAATCTATCTAATCTATCTAATCTATCTAATCTATCTAATCTATCTAATCTATCTATCTATTTAGTCTATCTAATCTATCTAATCTATCTAATCTATCTAATCTATCTAATCTATCTAATCTATCTAATCTATCTAATCTATCTAATCTATGTAATCTATCTAATCTATCTAATCTATCTAATCTATCTAATGTATCTAATGTATATCTATCTATCTATCTAATATATCTATCTATATATCTACTCTATCTACCTATCTATCTACCTATCTATCTATCTATCCTAATCTATCTATCTATCTATCTATCTATCTATCTATCTATCTATCTATCTATCTATCTATATCTATCTATCTATCTATCTATCTATCTATCTATCTATCTATCTATCTATCTATCTATCTATCTATCTATCTATCTATCTATCTATCTATCTATCTATCTATCTATCTATCTATCTATCTATCTATCTATCTATCTATCTATCTATCTATCTATCTATCTATCTATCTATCTATCTATCTATCTATCTATCTATCTATCTATCTATCTATCTATCTATCTATCTATCTATCTATCTATCTATCTATCTATCTATCTATCTATCTATCTAATCTATCTAATCTATCTAATCTATCTAATCTATCTAATCTATCTAATCTATCTAATCTATCTAATCTATCTAATCTATCTAATCTATCTAATCTATCTAATCTATCTAATCTATCTAATCTATCTATCTATTTAGTCTATCTAATCTATCTAATCTATCTAATCTATCTAATCTATCTAATCTATCTAATCTATCTAATCTATCTAATCTATGTAATCTATCTAATCTATCTAATCTATCTAATCTATCTGTCTATCTATGTATCTATTGTAATCTAATCTAATCTAATTTAATCTAATCTATCTATCTATTTAGTCTATCTATTCTATCTCTTCTATTTATGTAAACTAACCTATCCTAGCCTAACCTAGTCTATTCCAATCCAATCCAATCTAATCTAGTCTAATCTAACCTATCTATCTATATGTTTTTATGCTATGTATGTAACCCAGTTGGAGTGCCACCCCGGTCCCAACCACTGCTTTTCGGACTTGGGGTGTTGGACATGGGAAACAGCGGTTGTTGGTACTTACTCTTTCATATACGTGCATATTATACATATATATATATATTCATTGCTTTGAGATATGCAAGCACAGGGAGTTTTGGTTGGGTCTCCTCCCACCAATCAACACGGAACCTGCCGTTCGGGTGTCCATATACAAGCCACATGGTCCAAACCAGGAGCCTCTTGTCAGGTTCCACGTGTGAATTGGTGGCAGCCCACTTGCCATTGTAAGTCCCAGAAGTCTGGAGGCCCAGGGTTGCGAACCACTTGGTCTGTCCCGCGGGGCACTTTGGGTTAACATGGATGAGGACTGGGTCCTGGTTTGGACGACTCTCCGCTAGAAACGGGGGGGGGGTTTTTGTCAGTGGAGAGGGCAGGCTCTTGTTGGCTTCCCTTTTGTCGCTGCGTGCCGCGGAAAGTCCCAGGTTTTCGCCCCCCCCAAACGGAAGCGGTCAGAAATTTCGCGCAGGCGAGCGAGCGCTGTGGCGGGTGCGCGTTAGACGGGGCGCCTGAGCCGTTCGGCTGAATCCGCGCGGCACATAATCGGGCGCGGAAGCGCGCACATTCGTCGGCGCTCCAATGGCAGTGTCAAGTGCTTCCAATCCTGAGAATTCAAGGATTGGAGAACCACAATCTGAGACGAAACCAGCCGACTCCTGAACCTGAACCTGTACCAACTGGCTGGTTTTGAAGGCAAACCGAAGGGGCCCATTTCCTATTTTGAGCCGCGTCACGCCTTTACAAGTATGGCTTGCCCCCCAAGAACGTGATTCCGTTTTTTTCTCTCTTGGAGGTGTGTCAACCTGTTTTCCCCAAGGATTCCTTGCAAGCAGAGGAGATGCGGGAGATGTGGTGCTCGGGCCGTCTGTTTTCTTTTGCGCAGCTAGGTGAACAAAACTCACGGGTATGATTACTGAGGTTGGAGACCCTGAAACCTGGTGGATGTTTGCGTCAGTTCCCATCTGAGGTCCATCCAACACCCCCCACACAAAACGCCAAGGATGGGGTTGGGACCAACCCCCATAAAGAAGGTTTGGGTTGAGACCCAAGAAGTGGGGATCGCGTATAAAAACCTCATGTCTACGATTTTTCTACGATGTCTACCCACAACTCCCCCAAGAAATGCTGAAAGTGGCAGGCTACTTGGTAGGTAACCGTGATGCTAGCTCGCTTACCATGAATTGTCCCCTAGTGGGTTATAACCATGCGTACTAACTACTAGGCGGGTATAAATAGGGTCACTCTGCGTGAAAATCGAAAGCATCCCTAGTGGTGCGCCCCCATCCGTTTGGTCAAGGGCAATTCGTCGTTTCTTGCCATTACAAGCTTCTCGATGGTCCCTCCAGCAGGACCGTCGGGTAAAGGCCAGGGTACTTGGGTCTGTTTTTAAGGGTACCCATTTTGGGTTGGTTTAAAGCGAAACCAAAGGGGCACCAGTTTTTATGTTCCGAGGACGGATCCCAAACAATGGACACTGAACAATTATTTGTCTGTGTTTATATCTCAAACACGACACTGAGTGACGCATTGCCAGGGAGCCTTGCCGCAATTCCTCGATGCGCCGCATCGAGATAGAAAGTGGGTGCCTTCACCAGCTGGCTGCCGGAAAACGCGTGGACACCACGCTTTCCGGGCAGACTCTTGGCACACGCAGCCTCATGCACAGACCCTTCATGCAGAACTGAAATCGATTTTCGGTGGGCAAGCCGGGATCTTTGGAGTTTCCTTGAGGCGTAACAGCGAGCCTGGCTGGATTTAGTATCAGAGTTGAGCTCTTTATATCTTGGCAGATGATTCTCTTGCCGTCTTTGCATGCCGCTGTCTGCAAGATCCATGCTCTGGCTTGCGCACTGCAAGTATCCGAGCCTACCGCACAGTGCTGTGGAGATGATGTGTTCATGGACATGCAACGATCTAATGAGCTGTTGATGCTTTTTCTTGAAGCTCTGTTCTCAGGCCTGTTGCGAACAATCAGCGAGTGTGGAAATGGCACCCAGTGCGACGGGAAGTTGGGGCACGGACGTCGACTTTTTCTGCTTTGCTTTGTGTTGTTCTTGTTGCCCACTGTCGTTGTTGTTGCCGTTGTCATATGTTGTCATTGCAGGGTTCAAGATCAGCCTGGAAGTTTGTCCCGAAAAGATCGCAAGGGTTATTTGGGACCTCTCAACTACCATCACTTTGCATTTTTTGGAGGTTCAATATGGACAATACTCCCAACAGCCGAATCGCTGTTTGGGGCGACAGGAAGCTCAAAATGAGGGAGGCGCTCAAAAATGGCCATGGGTCAAAATCCCGTACCCCCAGTGAACAGCCCAATCCCCACTAAACTAGACTCAAATGGGTGGTGCACCTACCCCAAAATCGTACCTGAAAGTTTTGACCTACAGCCATAAATCAGGGACACCTAGAGTCTATTTTGCAACCATGAACCCTAAGAAACCAATACCCAACAAGAAGGAGCTTTGCAAATTAGACCCTAGTGTCCACCATACCCCACCCCCCCCCAAAGCGACCTCCTTCTTTTGGGGTATTGGTCTTTTAGGGTCTTGATTGCAAAATACACCCTGGGTGTCCATGGCACGACCCCACCCCCCCCCTTCAAAGCGGCCCAAAGCGCACCAGGGCCGAGGCCGAGCGTCCCAAAGCGCATCTTCGGTCGCCAGGCGGCCGGCGCAGGCGCGCCACCGGGCGCAGCGGATGGAAGAGGACGTTGGGATCCAAGTGGCGCCTCGCGCAGTGGCGACCGCTTGGGGCCGCTGGCGTCGTTTTTTTCCCCACCCGACAGGAAGGGGTTGTTAGATTTTATGTTGGAATCCACGTTTGCGATGCTTCTACACCACGCCCCCACCCAGTATCCCGCCAGAGCAGCTCTCCAGTGGATCCCGCCAAGTATCCCGCCAGAGCAGCTCGTCAGTGGATCCCGCCGAGTATCCCACCAGAGCGGCTCGCCAGTGGATCCCGCCGAGTATCCCGCCGAGCCGCTCGCCAGTGGATCCCGCCGAGTATTCTGCCAGAGCGGCTCGCCAGTGGATCCCGCCGAGCATTCTGCCAGAGAGGCTCGCCAGTGGATCCCGCCGAGTATCCCGCCAGAGTAGCTCGCCAGTGGATCCCACACAGTAGCTCGCCAGTGGATCCCGCCGAGTATCCCGCTGAGTATCCCACACAGTAGCTCGCCAGTGGATCCCGCCGAGTATCCCGCTGAGTATCCCTTGCCAGTGGATCCTGCCGAGTATCCTCCCAGTATCAAGCCGGAGCGGCTCGCCATTATTCGCCAGTGGATCCCGCCAGTGTCCCGCCAGAAAAGCTCGCCAGTCTGGTTTTGCTTAATGTCCCGCCCGGCGCGCAGTGGGGCTGCCCTCGTGTTTTGCGAGAGATCGGAAAGGGAAGCTTTTGTGTTGCTTTGGGTTGTGAATAAGCAACTTCGTTTAATCCCCCGTCAGGTTTGTGTTTGGAAGGGGCTTGGCTTTTGTTAACGGAACCGATGTTTGAGTTCTCGAGATCAGTTCGCAGACAAGTGGAGTTTGACGGTCGTAAGCTCGTGAGTGTGGAGGGTGGGGGTTGCTCGAAGCGAAGTATTTTTTTTTTAGGTCGGCGTTTTTTTTTGGTCGTTTTTTTTTCCTTCTCAAAAAAAAAGGGTGTGGGTTAATATCAATGGGATTCCATTTTGGGGTAGGTGCACCACCCATTTTAGAACCTATTTTAGTGGGGATTGGGATGTTCACTGGGGGTACGGGATTTTGACCCATAGTCATATCTGGCTACGAATTTTCAAATGGAGAGCCTCCTCCCAAATGGTTGGCGGACATACAGCCCCACCTAAATAATGTCCATCAGAGGGCCCCTCATTCACACTTATCTGGGGTCTCCGAAAGGTTGGGGAAGCACATGACGCAGAATTTCTGAACGCGTGATGTTGATTCTGGGGCGAAAAAGAACACCCCAGTTTAGCTTGGTTTGAACGGGGAATCAGGTGGGAGGACAAGAGTGCTGAAGTTTGCCAAAACACAATACGGGTGTGTCTACTTTGTCGAATGTACCCTTTTTGGGGTGGGTTTGCAGGGAACCAAAAGCAACCCCCATTTTGGAGGCACAAACTGCCACACCCATATTTACCCTCAATGAAGATATTGGAGGCATGGGAAAGTATAACATTTTGGAAAATGACAAGCATTGGACAGGGGAGAACGGCCCGGGCTTGGTTCAAGCATCCTCCGTAAGTGATGGGTCCACCAGCTGGAGCTAAGATGACAACCAGGACGGACACAGAAGCTCGAGCTTGGTATGACCTGCCTCCAGATTGGGAATTCCCCCCCCCCCCCCCATTTTTTGACACCTGTCCGCTTGCCGTATTTGGGGATCCTGACACCAATGCAAGGAACCCCCCCCCCCGTACGGCATGAAACACGAGGGCAAGTTCTTGGCTCGGGCGAAGGACGTTTCCAATTTTGAAGCTGGATGCCAGTTGGGGAAATCGTCTCCGGTTTAAAGGTATATTGGTGAAACCAACGCGGCAAGAACAGGCTGTCTGGACAAATCGGACCTGAATGGGGATGAATTCGCAAGCCAAAATTATGCCGAAACTGCAAGCTCGCTGGATGTTCACAACAAACCTTCTTACAAGGACTATAATATTTCGACAGCTATGATTTCAAAAACTCTGCCTTGCCCTTGACCCCCTTGGGGAAATAGACCTGGCCCCCTTGAAAGTACAATTATCAGGCTACTTCCCTGTCAGCTTCCATGATTTTTGGAACGGTACGTGGCAGTGGGTTCAACCTGCTGATTTTTTTCTCTTTCTTTTTTTTTCCGACCCCCTTTTCAGCCATCTTGACGAGTTAAGGGTAAACGATAAAACCTTGTGTTCGGCTTGGGACCCGTTGGGGAAGCAGGCTTCCCTAGCAACTTCCACGCCGAACTCGACCTGGGGTGGGGGGCAAATTAAGGGAACCCGCCCTAGTATGCGCACTCAAGCGCCCCAAAGGTCAGCAGCATGAACCGAGAGCACGGGGTTGATTGGAGCTGAACCGGTCTTGAGCCAAATGGCTACGGTTTGCCCGAGCTGGAAGGAGCGAATCCACTTTGCGCCAGGCAATGCACCAGGTGGTTGATCAACGAAATGAGTGTGCCTCAAGATAGGGGGTCCTGCAGCATGGAATAAAAGGCGTTCCGGTTGGTTTCCCCGTAAAAAATAAGCTCAGGTGATATCCCCAACAGCATGCGGTGCTCTTTTCAGTGCTCGCACCACCCCGAAGCCCTCGCAGAACCTCGTGGAACCGTCGTGGAACCCTGGTGGAACCCTCGTGGACCCCTCGTGGAACCTTACCTCAGGGCCGCCCCTGCCACCCCGGAGCCTATCTGGGCTGAGACCCCAAAGCTTTCAGCTGTTGGAGGAGAAAAAAACACCACCCACAAGAGGGTACCGACTCACAAAAAACGACACCCCCCACATGCGGCTTCATGTTTCATCCATCCAACTGCCTGGCCGATCGCCGGGTATCTTCCAACATCTCCTAGGCGCGGCATCACGAGTACCAGCCCACGAACCTCTCGGAGGCGGAAAGGAGGTCCTGGGTCGCTTTCGGTGGTGTTTTTTGGGGTTGGTTGGAAGGGAAGCCCAAACAAAAAGGCTAGGGTTGGTTGAAAGGGAAACCAAAGGTCTGTTGGTTTGCAGGTGTTCGTTGGGAGGGAAATCAAAGGTCTGTTGGTTCGTGGCCTCTGTTTTTGGAGGGAGGCGTCTTTTTCCTTTTTTCCTTCTCGCTTTTGGCTTCTTGGCTTCTTGGCTTTTTGGCTTCTTGGCTTCTTGGCTTTTTGCATCCTCTGCTTTCCCAGTTCCTCTCTGGCAGGTGGCATTTTGGCTTTTGTGGCTCATCGTTGGTTTATGCTGCTTTTGGTGGCTTTGGCTTTTCGCATCCTCTGCTTTCCCAGTGCCTCTCCGGCGGCTTTGTGGCGTTTGCCTTTTGCTTTGGCTTCCCGCATCCTCAGCATCACCAGTTTTTTTCCGGCACATGTTCCTTTTTTTGTTGTGTTGTATGTATTCATGTATGTTTGTAATCTATGTAATCTATGTATGAATGTCTGTATGTCTGTATGTATGCATGTCTTCGAACATCATAGGCGGGCTGCCGTCCCTCCCCCCCAACCCCCCGCTGCTTTTCATATTCTATTGCACCCTTTCTTGAATGATTGCACCCCTAATTGAATCATCACTTTTTTGAACATGGGGGCCCGCTACTCTTTTTGTTTGGCAGAGATTTAATTGCTCCCCTATTTTAATCATCACTTCTTCGAACATCATGGGGGGTCTGCCGCTCCCCCAACCCCTCCGCTGCTTTCTATATTCTAATGCACCCTTTCTTGAATCATCGCTTCTTCGAACATCATCCCCAATCCCCCCGCTACTTTTTAGATTTTGTACAGAGATTGAATTGCGCGCTTATTTTAATCATCACTTTTCGACCATCATGGGGGGCCCCAACCCCCCCGCTGTTTAGAATTGTTTACCCACGATTTGCTTGTGATGCTGGGGATGTTGGCGGGACATGTGGGGGATGTTGAAAACAATACTGGGCATGTTGACGGGCTAGTGTAAAATAAGTAAATTTCGTGAGCGTAACACACGACATTTTGCTGGCCAAGACGAACAAATCTGTACCCTTTTTAGAGGGTCAAGAGTCAAGACTTGTCTTCTTTCGTCTTGGTGCCTTAAACCAGTGGTCGTGAAACATTCAACGACCCACGTTTTGAACAAGTATGAAACACACTGACTCTCGCCGTCCTGCTTACAAAAGCAGCCGGACAGAAGGTGTCAGCTTGTCAAACATCCTTTCCTTTCCCTTCGGCCCTCTTGGGTGTGTGTGTCAGAATAGGGGGACCCCCAAAATGGTGTGGTTTCCCTTGAACACGACCCCCAAAATGGGTGCCACCTCCCAAAACTTGTCTCTGAACGGCACGCAAAAAGAACATTGACCCTTTGTAAGGACCCGACCCGACTGCGGTGTTTTGCCGCAATTGAAAGTGGCTCTAAAAGCGCTTCAAGCAGTCCCTTTTTCAGCCAGCTTAAACATCGGCGTTTGCCAATTTTACCTGAGCTTCTGTTCAGCTGATGCTTAAAGGGGATGTGCCCCCCCCCCTTTCCCCCCCACAAAACAAAAAAGAAAGAAAACACACAAGGAAAGAGAAAGCAGCTCTATGTGAAACGATTCGGTTTGGTTCAATGGACCCAAACCGCCAAAACGCGAACCCCCCCAGACCTGTCGTTGGAGTTTTTTTCGCCGAAGCCGTGGACCGGACCGACCGGACCGAACGGAGCGAGCGGACCGAACGGGCGGAGGCGGAGCTGCTGCAACATGCCCTGCGGCTTTCGGAGCTGGAGGTCCGGAGAGAGACATCTTGATTGCTGGTGGGTTGGATCTGTAGTAGTTGTTGTTTGTTCAAAGGCAGAGTCCTGTACACCACACGGCCAGTGGGTTGGATCAAGGGAGATCTGGGGAAGGCAAGGGGCAAGGAAGGGGAAAATCAAGGGGAACATCACGGGAAAATCACGGGAACAGCAGAGGAGAATCAGGGGAAAAACAAGGGAAACCAAGAAACACATCAAGGGCCTTGGGTTGGATTTGTAGAAGTTTTCTGGAGACTTAGGATACATGTTACCTTTTACCAGTGACTCCATGTGGGAATGAACCCAGAGGTCCATTTACAGGAAACCACCAGTATGGTTTATGAGGGGCATTCTCTCAGCGTTTGGGAAGCCCCATTTTCCATTGAAACCATGCGAGATTCTCCAACCTGAGCCAGGGGGGTGGCTTCAAACGCGGAACCTTTGATTTGGGAAGCCCCATGTTGGGTTTCCTGAGAGACTTCCCGTGCTTTGCTTGGTCGCCCGGTTTTAAACCGGGCGAAGCTTTGTTTTTTTTTGACGTGGAACCCCCCTTGATTTCAACCAAAAAAATCAAAGTCCAAAGATCCAACCCAGTGGCCGTAAAGATAAAGAACCATGTGGGCTTGTCTCAAAAGAGGGGAACCCCAATAAGGGCTGGTGTCCTTTCGGTTTTCCCGTATAAAACAACCACCAAAAAAAGGAAATGAGGGAATGCCCATTTCCCAGCTGTTCGGCCTTCGGTGTCGGGATGCATTTCTCTCTAAGATGCCACCTTTGATCATGGTCAAACGGGGCCGGTCTCAGGGCCGGTCTCAGTGCCTAGTTCATTCCCGGGCAGTCTTGGAATCTATTTTGGTGTGGTGAGTTCCCCACTAAAACGGTCAACCCACGCTCAGAACAGGGGCCCCCCAAGAAAAAAGGCAGGTTTTCGTGGGAATTCCCTCAAAAAACAACCCCAACATGGAGTACCGTGAAATAACGAACACACCCATCTCTCCAAGGATTGGTACTGAAGGCTTCAGCTTATGTATTTGGGTGGGTCTGTTGTTGAGTTGGCACGCTCTTTGAGCTTTTTCGCGTTTCTTAGGGAGAGACGCTTGAGGATAGCCTTGGGGTTCGTTTCAAGGGAGGCTTGGCGCCAAAGAATTTTTGGGTTGGCCGAAGTAAGCAAACTTTTTATGTTTGCCATCCAATTTTGGGTACGTAGGCCAAAGCAAGCAATTTTTTCCCCAACAGCTGAAAGCTTTGGGGTCTCAGCCCAGATAGGCTTCGGGGTGGTCTGGGGCGGCCCTGAGGTAAGGTTCCACCAGAGTTCCACCAGGGTTCCACCAGGCTTCCACCAGGCTTCCACCAGGGTTCCACGAGGACTGCGGGGTGGTGCGACCACTAAAAAGAGCACCGCATGCTGTTGGGGATATCACCTGAGCTTCTTTTTTTTATATTTGCCGCTGAAATTCGACCTTCCCAACAAGGGACATAGGAAAATTCGCTTTGCACCAGAAGAGGGCTTAGCAAGAGAGACTTGATCCTTCGCAGCAAGGACCTCAGGGACGGAGAAAAGGACCAGAGGCCCCATGGTCCGATTTGGAGAACCCGTGACCCGTGACCCATCAGGCCGGCGGGCACATGGAAGGCGAGCGAGACGCTTCGGATGGGAAGGATGGGAAGGTGTTGCCACGTCAAAATATGGGGGGCCGATTTTGACCCCCTTAAAAGCCATACAGCTATATCTTTATAAGCATATGGGGGTGTCTTCTTTTGAAGGTGCCGAGTGTTTGGAGTGCTGTAAAGGACAACTAGGGGGAGAATAACTATTTTAGGGGATCCCTATTTCTTCACACCCGTTTGAGCAGCTGACAAAATTACCGGTCGTCTCCATATTTCCCACAAGACCCAGGGGCACGTGCTGTACAGCAACCCAGATCACCGCGCGCCCGTGAAAGTTTCGGGCCTCTAAGGTACAAGTCTTGGCTTCATTGACCGTTGACCAAGTCGCCCCCAAGTCGTAGGTGCAAAAAGAAGACACCCAGTTGCTGACTTCGCTAGTCGCTGAAAAACCATCGAACCTCGTGGGCTCGGTAATTTCAGCCATTTCCCAACTGTTTGCATATAAATTGCGTAAACACGAATGGAACATACTTCAGCCGGGACAGTCCCCCGCCAATTTGTTTGATGTAGAGGACCCCGCCCTTTTGTTTTCTCTATGGATGTTCGGGAGACCCAGACCTTTGGGTTTGATTTCGACCCGTTCGGCCATTGTGTCTAAAAAAGATGTGCCGTTTGATCACTGCGATTGGCTCGCAGCTTAGCTGCTCTGACTGAACTACACCAAGCGACACAAAGAAGCCTGTTTGAATGACAATAAACGCATTGGCGATGGCACACGTGAGACCTTTGTTGACATCATTTTGTGATTTCAGGTTACGGAACATGGACCAGAATCCAAACTGCCCATTTGAGTTGGTGGGACGCCGCAGCTGAGGTTGAAGAAAGCAAGCCAGTGCAGCTTAATGTTGCCGGATCCCCATGAAATTGGGCTGCAAACCTTTTGGAGCCATCGCTTTGTTTAGTCCTTCTGTAAGGGTGGCTTTTTGCTTTTCGGTCCCTCAGAAAGTCCGGTACCGGATTGGTTTGGATTTGAACCCCTAGCCGCCAGGGCTTCGTAGAAGGCAATGGGAAATCAGTGCCAACCTGGGCTCTAAACCACCAGTTAGGAGCTGAAAAAAGCGGCGTCGAGGGACGTTTTGGGTTTTCGGCCGGCCTCTCCGGCCAGAGCCGGGCTCCTTGCTGGAGCAGCCGGTGAGCTCGGAGGCTCGAATTAATCGAGCTCGGTTGCTTGGGTCTCAAGGAAACAGCTCTGTCTGTCTGTCAGTGTGTGTGTGGGTGTGTGTTTGTTTCCTTCTTGTATATATATATATATGTCTACATATAGATACAAATATATATATAATACATAACATAACATAACAGAACATAACATACCGTAACGTAACATAACACAAAGCAACGTAACGTAACACAATAGAACATAACATGCATACATGCATACATGCATACATGCATGCATGCATACATGCATACATGCATACATGCATACATGCATACATGCATACATGCATACATACATAAATATGTATTTCCCTGTTGAGAAACTACCGCTGGATTGCTTTTTTTCTTCTCCCAGATCTGAGCAAGAGGGTAAGGGCACAATTCTTGGGGAATTTGGAGAATGAGCTGTTTGGGATTCCCCTTAATTTCCAGGAGGCCTTCTTTGTTTTTTGTTTTTTGGGGATTCCCCATTTCTTTGTTTTTTTTGTTTAGCGGCTGAGTTTTCGAGTGGGGACCCACCCTTGGGACCTATGGCCCTGGGTGACCGCGACAAAAGGCCTCCGAAAGGGATCGGCTGCGACCTGCGTCCAATCGGCGCTTCGGCTCAGTCGCTTTGAATGCTTTCAGTCGCCTCACCTCGGTTTTTTTTTTGGGCCTGTCGGAAAAGGGGGGGGGTTCTTGGGGTTCTTTTTGGGGGGTTCTTGGGGTTCTTTTCCTCACCTCGGGCCCCTTGGGGGGGGGGGGGGTGATCGAGGGATATTGTTTGGGGGCTTCCGCCTCGGATGGCCCGCAGAACGCTCTCAAGCCGCCAACTTCGAGAAACTTTGCCATGCGCTCGAAAGCCTTGGCCAGCCACTCGATCCAGAATCCTCCGCTTCACTTCCGGTTCGAACCTTGATGCCCAATATTCTCTACTTTCATGAGGAAACAGGCTGAAACGCAAGCACTGCCAGAGATCAGTTTCGTTTCTTGGTTTGGAAACATCGTTGGCGTCCAGCAGCAACCTGGAAGAACATCGGTTTTGTTGGCCCGAAGTTGTTACATGTTACGGCGTGCCTTTGAGCACTTTTTATTGGACAACTAAAAGGATTAAAGAGGGCTTCCACACTTGGGGATCTGTTAATTTTTTTCAGGCGCACAGTCAAAAGGTTAGACCTGAGATATGCTGCACAACCTCCTTGTTGATACGTCCTAGAAATAGCAAGTTGAATGGCAGTCAGCCCAGGAAGCTTTTTGCACTCCTTTCAAACCAACGGGGGCGGTATGGTATGATTAAGGGTCCAAATTGACTCATTTCAGAATTTCTGGACGTTATACTTTGCGGAGTTCTACAATGGCAGGAAGGTTCCGACTGTTTTCGGAATGTTCGGGCCAATTTGTTGCTGGCCGTTTGGCCCCCTGACATTCAACAACTCCATTTTAGTGTGAAGAAGGGGCGGAGCCACACTGCGCCATTTGGAGAACCTGAAGTTTCAATTGGGGAGCCAACTAAAGCAGGGTTGGTGTCCCTCGGTGTCCCTCAGTTATGGTGACCCCATATGAATCAGCCAACAAGTTTTTTATTATTACCGGGCGGTTTTTGGTTCCCCAGATTTCACCCAGGGAGCAGCACCCCTATTAATCTATAAATAAGCTGGTTGGTTGGTTCATATGGGATCAACATTTCCTGTTTTTGTGGCGCGTCCCTTGCCCAGCTGGAAGCGCACAAAACGCCAGGGCAGTCCGCAGGAGGCGCTGGAGCGAGCGAGGCGCGCATGGAGGGAAGCTTCAAGAGCCGGAAGGAAGGCCGAAGTAGCAACTGTTTAAACAAGGGAAGCCACACACCCACCATGTGGCCTGTCTCAAAATGGTGGACCCCTTTCTTAATGTTGAAATCCCCGATTTTTGAGATCTAACCGTATGGCTGTGTGGGCAAAAATGCTGGATACAGGCAAGTTCAATGAAGCGAATGTGAGAAGTGCAGTCCGTGATGTTGGTCCAAATTTATGTGCATAATTCTGAAGTTGTATATTGGTTCCAAAGGAGGGTGTCGAACGTTAAAGCCGCACATGGTGATTTTTGTTGTCTGGGTCTTCTACGGTCGTCAAGGCCCCCAAACGATGAACTCCCCTCAAACGAGCCCTGAAAGGAGACCCCAAAAGGAGCCCCAAAAGGAGCCCCTTCGGGTTGGGGTGCCACCTCCTAATTTTCTTTTCCTTCCGGGGAAGTGATCCATTTTCGGGGCTAATACGCTCGAAAATCCTCCCCCCCCCCCCCCGGTGCTCGCCAAAGTGCCAACTCGTCCCAACGGTCATGTGGCAACCAGGTTTCGCGCGAAAGTGATACAACAAAAATCTGTTAACTTGAAAGTTGCTGAGGGAACCGGGACCATGGCCCACAGGGAATCTCGACAGGAGTGTTTGATCATGTATTCGGGGGTTCTTAGCCTCTAAAAGGGGAACCGGTTCTTGACATGGGCGGTGCCCGGTGTCCAGTTGATTTCCTCAAAAAGGATACCCCTGACAAAACATGCTCACACATTCATTTGGGTTTGTGCGACAATAGGGGTTTTTCTGAAATGGGTGGTGTCCTTTCGGTTTCCCATTGGAAAAGGGGGGTTGGTTTATGGGAAGAGCTCCGGCAGATCGACTCCCCCCGCCTGTTGCTGTTTTTTGAAGCGAGGCTTCGGGAGGAGCAGGAGGCGGAATACCAGGCGAGGAATGGGGCTGGGTTCGGAGAGCAAGCTACGGATGCCATGGGCGATGCCTTGGGTATATGTATATGGTGTAACATGCCCTGTCTTTATTGTATTTCTAGCGTGATCATAAAGCATGATATTTGTTCTGGAACATTTATATTAGTTTGTACAGTCAATCTTTGGTGTAACAAAATGGGATAATATACTCTCAGAGCAAGGGAACAAGTCTTCTGCCCGGAGTATAAAGGCACAAAGGTCGGACCCCTGTTTGAGGTTTCGGTGGTTTGGGAACGACAACCCAAAGTTCGGTGATTCCGCCGGCCAATTCCCTTTTGGTTTGGTCCTCTGAAAATGGTCCTGGCACCAAACGGGTCCCATTCTTGTTTGCCTTTCGGGCCACTGGTTGGAGCTGGGAATTGCTACCGTTTGCACTACAGAATGATGAAGGGCACAAGGGAACTGGGAAAATCAAGTACTTGGTAATTAAGTTCGAACAGTTCTAACCATACAAGTGGAACAATCAGGCTGGTCGACTGACCATGGGTATACCCAAGTTACCCAGCAGGCGTGTCTTAAAATGGGGGGAGACTCAAAATGGCCAGGCATGTTGAGCATCCAAGGTCCCCCCCAGCCCCCAGGAATCCCCAATCCCCCCAGCCCTTTTTCCCCCAACTCCCCAACCTCCAACCCCCCAACCACCCACCCCCCCAACCCCCCAACCCCCCCCCCCCCCCCCCGAACCACCCGACGTGTCTTCCGCCCCGCCCCCCCCAAAAAAAAACGCAAAACGCAAAGGAGAGCCTGCGCATCGACCGCGAGCGCGCCGCGGAGAAGGCCCTGAGGCGAGGTGCTGAGGTCTTGCTTTTAGGCGTCCCTTCTGGTACTTGGGTGTGCCTTTTTGAAACGCCAACAAACCTTTGGACCAATCTGCAGTGAGTTTCCTTGGATTGATGTTTATAGGTGGGACATACTTTGTCTTCCAAAGCTGGGGCCCAAGCTGGAGTCATGATTTGCCACTGCTTCTTGAGATCCAAAGTTCTTGCAACTGTGGGGGTGTTTTCCTGAACCTATCATCTGACTGTTTGGCCTACCCTTTCAGCCACTCAGCCCCCGGACCCTACCATTCTCGCGCAGAAGCGCCGCCTCGAGCACTTGCTAGGGGCAATCCCGAGGTGTCGCGGTCCTTCCCGTGCCCAGATAGGTTCTAGTCGTAGTTTCCCCACCAAGCCCACTGAAAGTTAAACCTTTAGCAGGGGATCTGAGAACAGTTCAGGTTTGGCACCGAACGGGGCCAGATGCAATGTATTCAAGCCCAGTTGCCTTGGTAGAACATCTCTTGGGCTCTCATCGTCTTCCTTCTTATCTTGGTTACCTGCCCGCACCAGGGTGGATTGGCAAACAGATGTCAGTGGTTTGCAAGGGCAAGCCGGTTGTGTTAGAGGAGCTTGAGCGAATGGGTGCCAATGATTATGATGCGCCGACACAGCGTGCTGCATTCTTTTTGTTTTATTAAGACAAGCTTGCCTCGGGTTCTATCATAAACCACTCTTGACTCGTTTTTTGTTGCAAACAATAAGACACGTTGGGTTTCAGGTGAAATGCCTGTACCATCCTACGAAAAGAGGTTGTTGTTTTCGGGAGCCTTCCGCAAGGAATCTGACACAGGGAACCCTCTGGTTTGGAAAATGCATCGACGACTACACTACCTCTCTGAACAAATGCTTGAATTTACAGGTCCCCCCATGGTTGGTTTGCATTTGGTTTCCTGGAAAAACACCAGCCAACCTTGGCTCCGAACCCCATTGAGCCCTCCATGAGCCCCCCCAACAGATTTTGGTTTTTTCTTTGGTTTCCCTTACCAAGGGTCCTCAAAGTCGCGCACGCGCGCGCGCCCGACGACCTTCCGCGAGGCAGAAGGAGGAGGAGGAGCGCCAGCGGCGAGAGGCCGAGGAGTTGGAGTCCAAGGTCAAGGAGGCAACTCGCTCGATCGCGACGCGAAGTCGCCACTCTCCCGGTCTCTTTGACCTTTCATCCCAATATTTGGCCGTGGGCCCTTTGAGTCTTGCAAGAGATCTCCCTGCATCTCATCAGAGAGTGCCTGGGCCTAGAAGCAACACTCGGCAGCTGGATTCCGCAGGGTTTTACGACTCGGAAGCACCAGATGGTCTGGGGTGCATGATGCAGACCCGGCGCTGGCGCCGCTGGTTCGACCTGCATCATTTGCCCCTGTGTTGAGGGTTGCGTGCGCAAAAGTGACACAAAGCGGGCTTTTGTTTGTTTGTTTGCCCTGCGATTTGTTTGACCATGTGGAGCATCCCTTGAACGTGCGATCAGGTCAGGCGTGTTGCATTCACCACCTCTCGGGATCCTACGAGCTTTCTTGTGATGTTGGGAATGTTGCATTCCCACCCAACGGAATCCCGAACGAGAAGTGAAACAAAAGCAAGCAAAAACGATGCGGGTCACAAGGTGTGTGTGACAAGTTTGTCTGTTGAAACCAGCAAACAGAGGTCCCCATCTATTTTTCCCCAACAGCTGAAAGCTTTGGGGTCTCAGCCCAGATAGGCTCTGGGGTGGTCCGGGGCGGCCCTGAGTTTCCACGAGGGTTCCACGAGGGTTCCACCAGAGTTCCACCTGGTTCTGCGAGGGCTGCGGGGTGGTCCGGGGTGGTTTGAGGTAAGGTTCCACGAGGGTTCCCTACAAGGGCTGCGGGGTGGTCCGGGGTGGTTTGAGGTAAGGTTTCACGAGGGTTCCCTACGAGGGCTGCGCGGTGGTCCGGGGTGGTTTGAGGTAAGGTTCCACGAGGTTCCAGGGTTCCACCAGGTTCTACGAGGGCTGCGCGGTCCAGGGTGGTTTGAGGTAAGGTTCCACGAGGGTTCCACCACATTTCCACCAGGTTCTACGAGGCTGCGGGGTGGTCCGGGGTGGTTTGCGAGGGCGCGCGAGGGCTGGGGTGGTTTGAGGCAAGGTTCCACGAGGGTGCCACCAGGGTTCCACCAGGTTCTGCGAGGGCTGCGGTGGTCCGGGGTGTTTTGAGGTAAGGTTCCACGAGGGTTCCACCAAGGTTTTGAGGTCAGGTTCCCCCAAAGTTCCACCAGGATTCCACCAGGTTCAACGTAAGGTTCCACGAGGCACCAGGGTTTTACCAGGTTCTGCAAGGGTGGTTTGAGGTATTTCCCAGGGTTCCACCAGGTTCTGCAAGGGCTACGGGGAGTTGGGGTGGTTCATGAGGGTAAGGTTCTAGCAAGGCTGCGTTCCACGGGCTGTGGCTGAGGTAAGGGTTTCACAGCAGTTCCAAGGATTCGACAAGGGTCACAAAACTCCACAACGCTCAACAAGTTCCACAAATGTTCTGCAAGGAAGCAATGTGTCGTTCCCCCACCGTCTGAAAAGCCATCGGAGCGCTTTGCTCATGGGCGGAACACTAAGCAAAACCGAAATCAATGGTTTCCAGCACACTTTCACTGTTTTGTCACTTGCTCACCTGCTCAGGCAACGCGAGAGCTTTGTGGCAAACTCACTGTGTAGCAGAGTAAATGCTTGGCATTGCTGAGTACTACTTGGTGGGCTTTGGGTTCCAAGGGTTCCACGAAGCTGCAAGGCTACGGAATAAAATTCCAAAAGCGCTCCACGAGGTTTCCACCAGGTTCTGCAAAAGCTATGGGGCAGCCCTGAGGACAGGTTCCAACGAAGCTTCACGCTGAGCCTACAAGGGCGAGAACGGTCTGCGAGGTTCACCGGGCCCAGTCGGGCAGGTTGGGGCCCGTTTGCACCGTCGGGGCCCGATCGGGCCCCGATTGCGCCGTCCGGCCCCGATCGGGCCCCATCAACTACCAAGCCGGTATCGCCTAGCTTTGCTAGATACACTTGCAAGGCCGCATCCTAAGCAAAACCGGCGTTCAGCTATAATATGGGTGGCTGGGGTTGGTGGGAGATCGGGCCCCGCTTGCGCCGTCGGGCCCCGATCGGGCGTGCTGTCGGGCCCCGATCAGGGCACGATGGCGCTGTCACTCTTAGCTTTGCTTCACAAAGTTACAAGGCGGCATCCTCAGCAAAACCGGCGGTGAGGGTCCCGGGGCGGGTGTGGTGCTGTTGGGGATATCGTCTGAGTTTATTTTTAGCATTTGCGATGGACTCAAAATGGGTTTGGAGCCCAAAACATGCTACCCCAAGCAACCGCGAAAATGGGCTCCCACCGTATGGCTTGTGTCCGAAACTGGGGAAGCCAACAAATGTGGTTTTCCCGGCATTTCCCTGTGGCTTCCTTTTCTATACACGCGCAACAGGGGTAGCCTCAAAACGAAGCCACACCCACTTGCTTGCTCCGGGCGCCGATACCTCACATCGAACCAACGCGCTTCTTGGGTTTTAAGCGCATTTCTTCAGGCCGAAGGAAAACCGACCTTGTAACTTGTAACATTTGTAACCTTTTAGTCTCCTCTTTTCTTTTGGGGCTCCAAAACGCCATCTTTTGAAGCCAGCTGCTTTTGGGGTCTTCACGCCGCTCAGGTTTTGGTGAATCCCGGTTCGGCGCGGCGTTTCTTTTTTCTTCTTATTTGTTTCTTCTTATTTTTTTTCCGCCCCGTTGGTTCCCTTTTAAAACAACAACCGCCAGGTGACGACGATTCCACTGCGGTTCGGGGGGGGTGGCACTCGCTCGCGGCTCGCGCTGGCTTGGGGAGCGGGGAAGAAGCGCAGGCGGAGGCGCTGGAGAGGGCCCAGAAGGAGAAGGCCGAGAAGGTCCTGGAGGAGGCGGGGTTTTGGGGGTTTTGGGTTTTGGTGGTCGACCCGATTTTTCCCAACAGCTGAAAGCTTTGGGGTCTCATCCCAGATAGGCTCCGGGGTGGTCCGGGGCGGCCCTGAGGTAAGGTTCCACGAGGGTTCCACCGGCGTTCCACCAGGGTTCCACCGGGGTTCTACCAGGGTTCCACCGGGGTTCCACCAGGTTCTGCCACGGCTGCGGGGTGGTGCGAGCATTAAAAAGAGCACCGCATGCTGTTGGGGATATCAACTGGGCTTATTTTTTTGGACGATTCATTCTGCGGGTGGACGAACTCCAACTCCATTTCGCAGCACTTGGAAACCGTGGTTGAAACCAGAGCGTTTGTGGGTATTTACCATGGGAATCATCATTCTTCGCTTTTGAGGCGACCATGGCGACCCCTATTCTTTTGGATGAAAAGAAATAGGGAGCACCAACCTCCCTAATGCTCCCGATGGTTTTTGGAGCCTCAAAATGGGTTGTTTTCAAGGGCCCCTGAGGGATCCGGGTTCTTCATTGCAGGGTCCGGGGGCCTGCATTGGAGGGGGCATGGCCCTGAGTGCTGCACGCAGCCATTTTGTGTTCGGCTCCCCGATTTTGAGACAAACTGCTGGGAAGCTTTGAAGAATGACCCACCCAGAGACTTGGTGGACGTTGACCCAAATCCAAGACTGGAATCTTGCTGAGTTGAGACCAGTTGGTGAGTAACTTGGGTGCCGGGTCCCGAAAGGGACGCAGGACGCAGCACCTTTCTTCACTTCTCATTGCCGTTCCGATGAGATGATCAGGCCACGAAGACTCAGGCTGGCAATTAGGCTAGATTCGCCTGCTTTTCCCATTTGCCAGGATGGACCGGACCTCCCTTCTGCCCATTTCGCGAGCTCACCGATTCGGGGGTATCACGAGCTCATGCCTTGTGATCAAGTTCGGCTCCGGAGCTTTGGGAAGCCTCCCGGAGTTGCAGACCCTCCAGTTTTTTGTGGGACAACACCTCCCTCTTTGCGGAAGTTGTTTGCCCCATTTTTGGGGTTTTGATGGGTAAAGGGAAGTTTCTTGTGCTACCCTAAACCCTTTTTTTGGGGTGGGATGCAACGTTTTTCTCACATCCTACCCTCGCCTTCTCGCTTTCTCGCTGGGCGAGTTGAACCGAACCCCGAAAAAGTTGCCTCGGTGCGTTTTATGGATAGGCCAAGCAGCTGCTTCCACCGGAGCCGCCGGCCCAGACTCCGGGGGGGCGTGCCGCGTGCCTTGGGTCGGGTCTTCTGGCTTCGTTGCTTGCGATCGCTGCGATAAGTAGGTAGGGAATGAGAAATGGAATGAACCTGGGGGTCCCCTTAAAGGAAACAACAAGGGATGTGTGTGTGTGTGTGTGTGTGTGTTTGTTTAAATAGGGGTCATTCCAATTCTCATTCCCTGCCGATTTCGCAACAGCAAGTGTTTGGGAGGGAACCCTGAATTACCCCACTAATTCACATGGAACCCGACGTTCGGGAACTGACCCCTTTAACGAATGACCTTCCAACCCCCGAGCATCAGCTTCCATGTGAAAAGGGTGGGAGGATAAGTGTTTTTTTGTTGGTGTCCCTTTAAAACAACCCCAAAACAGGTACCAAGCCTCAAAATAGAGATGTGGACCTCAAGAATTCTGTTGGTTTTTTGTGTTGGTGTGCGGAGGTCGTTCGACTTTGAACTTCCTTTTTGCGAAACATGCTGGGGTGGGGAGTAAGGCGCCCGAACTTTCTGTGAGAATCATGAAGGGAATCCCACTCTGAAATGTGACAGAGAACGGGAATGGCCCATGTTGGTATCGCAGAAAAGGTGGGTCTTTGAGTCCGGAAAGCCGAAATCGCTTTTCATTTTCACCTTTGTGCACGGTATTGTCGCAGTGCACTGCGCGTGAAATTTTATTTGAAGTTTATATCAGCTTTCTACATATACCGGCCTACAGACGATTTTGTTGTTGTTTGTTTCGACTCAAGTGACGTGAAACGCCGGCTTTATCTCGGCATGGTTGCTGTCCCATGGACCCTGCGATGCCAAACTTCAGTGTCACTTCCAACCATCCTGTTCAGACAATCACCAACCCTGGCGAAGGGGGGGTGACCCTTGGGCACATTGTCAGAGGTAGGTCGCTGCTTGGACTGAAACCGAGTTGTTGTGCCATTCTGGTTCCCAATCCTTCCATTTGGTTAACAATGTTTTTTACTTTCCCCTGTTGGTTTTGAAGGGAATCTATCACTACTGGACATATTATTTTTTTCCAGGGACTTAAGCAAATGGAGGTATCTGTTCAACCATTTCTCGAACCAAACATATGTGCCACTTCCCAAGCCCGGTGATGCCAATAGCTCGCCCAATTCGGCGACCGACTTGAGGCCGGGCAATGAGCCCGGGCTGCAGTTGCAGTTCCAGATCCGCCTGCCTGATGGGAGGCCCGACGTCGAGGGAGGGGTTGGGGTACGAAGGAATTTTAGGTTTTGGGCAGGGAAGGGGCTTTGGTTTCCTACCTCCTACCATCCCTAAAGTACAGTTCCTTCTTTTTTGTGGAAGAATCAATGCTTTTCAAGAAGCTCTCCCTCGATCGGCTGCATGAACGCTGTTCAGCTGGGTTCTACACAACTCATGCTTTCGATTTCCCCTGGAAGCAAACTGTAATGGGAATAAGTTCCATTTTTGCAGGCTCACGCCCAGACAATTGTTGGCAGCTTTTGTGTGGGCAGCTTTTGTCGCGATGGTCCACGAGGGTTGTCAAAGAGACGAGTCGCTGGATGTGCAACAGGCGCCAACGTGACGGGTATTCAAAATCCAACCCGAAAGCCAAGCGACAGGCTCTGGCCCGATGCAGACCCCCGTTTTTTGAAGGAAAGTTGTGAGGGCTGAAAGTCTTGTAGACCATCCGGAGCCAGAGGGTTGATGCTTGACCAGCCAGATCTGGTTTTTTGGTTGCTGTTCCAGAAGTTGAGTTTTGAATTGGCGACGGTCGAGAGCGCGGATGGGGGTGGCCCTTCTTGTTGGCTTGCAAGCCGCCCTTTTTTTGGGGACGGTTTCGAGAACGAAGGGAAACCAACCTTCTTTTTCGGTTGCCATTTTGGAGACTCCAAATGTCTTGGGTGCAAAAGACGCTTGCAAGTTGGCTGTTTCAGTAACAATTGGCCTATGGGCCTATGTAGTCGATTGTAATATGGTAGAATCATGGCAGCCGATGAGCCGGGCGGTTTGATTCAGAACATGTTTCATGTTTGGGGCCCAGGGTGGGCACATGAAGAAAACACACAAGGAGTGGACTTCAACGGTGGCTGAAATCTTTGGCCCCTTCTTGCCTTCCGTCCAGTTCTCATTGACTAAGGGGGACAAATTTCCCCAGAGTCAGAACCGCGAGGGATAAAGCCATGATCCTTCAAGCGAAAGTCTTGGGACCTGGGAAAAGCTCGTCGCCTCGTTGCCTGCGGCTGACTCGTTTTTTCAGCCGGGCGAGATGCCCAGGCGCCTGAAGCGAGCCTTCCGGGGGGAGAACACCATCGGCCAGGCGGGGCGGGGGGTGGGCGGTGGGTGTCAGCAGATGGAACTGGGGGGTGCAATCAAAACCCGGGGCATGATGAAGGTGAGGAAAGGGTAGTCCCAACCATCAATCGGGTGCGGCCGTTTTAATTCCTGACCTGGTTCTGGGTAGAGCATTTTAATACCGATCGGTTTTGATTGTGACTCAATTCGGGGTAGTTGTTTCGCTCTTGCTGGCAGAACTGGCTAAGCGCGCTCCCAAAGGCTCCCTCAGCGGAATGGGGGTAGTGGACAACCCTAGATGAACAAGCCGCCCAAAAATCAAAATGGGCAGAACATCGACCCTGTTTACCACCTGCCAGGGCCTTCGGAGCAACCTGGAGTAACAGAACTTCCGTTGGGTTTTCCCGGCATTTCCTGCCCAAGGTGCCCCTTCCTTTTTTTTTGAAGGAACATGCTTCGGCATCCATAGGGGGAGCCTGCCGGAACTTGAGTCGCTTGGCTTCCCCCTTTTCTGGCGCCAGGCATTTGGGAAGCTCCAAACACAGGGCCCAGAGGCCATGCTTTTGACCGCCCTAGTTGAACACCTGGCTCGAGCAAAGCGTTTTGAGCTGGGCCTCAAAATTTGGGGCCCCGGGGAGCTCTCAGGTGCGGAGGGCGGCGAACAAAAAGGGGGGGGGGGGGTGGGGGGTTGGGCCAGGTCGGTGAGACATAGGACTGCACTTGGTTCAAGTTGGTTCGATGTTCATTTGTGCGTGTCATCCGTCTTTTTCTTCTTTGTCAAAATGACACCTGGGCAAAAAGGGAAAATCACCTTCACTTTTTCCCACGAAGGTGTGCTCAGGAGGTTCTAGAGAAAATCGGTATGGAGCATTCCCAAACACAAAGTCTCAGCACACCTGTTGATGCTTGTTTGCTCTTTCCAGCTTTCTCCATCATCCCCTTCTTTGCCAGGTGAAGCTTGGTCAAAAATTGCATTCGCCTATGGTCTATTTGGGGGTTTGGTAATCGTAGAGTCAGCCATGTCCTCTCAAATCCACCATAGAATGTTGCACGCTTCGATTGAACTTAATGGCCAGCTTGGTTGATCCCTGAAGTATAAGGCAAGTAGGGAAGAAGATCCACCCAGAAAGTTGCCGCACATCTTTTCACGGTTTGGTAGTCGGAATCAAAAGGGTGGTGCGGGTCGCGGGTGGGGGGCTTGGCCAAAAGAAGTGGTTTACAGCCCACAAAGTACCCTCAGGCAACTTTGCGTTCTTGGAGTCCTGGTTTGCACCAGTGTCCTTTAGAAAACTTTAGAAGGACCATATTGTCCCTTTAAAGGGACCATTTCCCGAACGTCGGGTTCCATGTTACTAGCTGCGCGGCCAAACCTAAGCACCCAAAGCCGAAGCAAAGGGTCCTCCGGTTTCCGGCTTTCAGGTCTACGCCTTCGCCATTGTGGAGGCCGGTGAGGCGCGGTCCGCCACTGCGCGCGCCAGAGGGGGGGTGGGGCTTTCTGCAGGTGCTCGAGCCCAAAAACGGTGGCTTTGCGGTTGGTTTCCTGTAAACCAATCCGAAAAAGGGCGCCCTCAAGAAACACGCGCCGGGTTAATTAGGCCTTGGGGGGGGGGGCCGAAGCTTTCCTCAATGTATTTCGTGACTAACCCACCTGGTTCTGGAGTTTGTTGAATTGGTGCCCTTTGTTGGGTTGTTGGAAACGGACATCGAAAGCAAGCCACCCATCATGGGGGTTCGCCATGTTGCCGTCCGGGCGAGGCATCACCATTCACCCATGTGAAATAAGGGGCTTCCCGGAAAGCGCTTTCGAACCATTGTATTCTGGGGGCTTTGGTTGCAACCCAACACCTTTGCCACTCAAGTTTGCCCAGTGTGAAGGCAGAAACTCAGATTGGCATGGCTTGCCAGTACCTGTGGGGAAAGAGATAAAATGGGGGCAGGGTCCCAGAGGATACATTTGAGCCGGTCAGGAAGTCGCCTTTGGCCAGCTGATGTAGAGGATCCCTTACAATTCAGCTGGTTTGTGGATGTATCCTTTTGGCAACCCGGCAATTTGGCCTTTTGGCTTCCCAAAACCAATGAAAGGGAAGACTGCTGCCAGAATTGACACAGTAACTCTTGATTTCCGAAAGATGGCTTTTGGGCAGCCCTCCAAAAACTGGAGGTTCCTCTCAAATGCGCCTGTCTTTTTTGAGGTTGGACAAGCAGAGACTACAAGGAAAACCACTCATGTGGGGGTCGGACCTAAACAATGGTCATCACCCAAGTAGAGTACAATGGGTTTCTAACCACATCCTTGTTTTGTTGGTGGTCACCTAAATTAGTCATCATGCAAGCAGAGGACTGCGGATTTCTAACCACATCCATCTTTTTGTTGGTGGTTACCTAAAGAATAATGACATCACGCAAGTAGAGCACCATGGATTTCCAACCACATCTTTTTTTTTGGTTGGTGGTTACCCAAAACAATAATAAGCTCAGGTGATATCCCCAACAGCATGCAGTGCTCTTTTTAGTGATCACCACCCCGCAGCCCTCGCAGAACCTCGTGGAACCCTCGCAGAACCTGGTGGAACCCTGGTGGAACCCTGGTGGAACCCTGGTGGAACCCTGGTGGAACCCTCGTGGAACCTTACCTCAGGGCCGCCCCGGACCACCCCGGAGCCTATCTGGGCTGAGACCCCAAAGTTGTCAGCTGTTGGGGAAAAACATCACCCAAGTAGAGCACCATGGGTTTCTAACGACATCTTGTTTTTTGTTGGTGGTTACCCAAAAAAAAATCACCCAAGTAGAGCACCATGGGTTTCTAACGACATCTTGTTTTTTGTTGGTGGTTACCCAAAAAAAAATCACCCAAGTAGAGCACCATGGGTTTCTAACGACATCTTGTTTTTTGTTGGTGGTTACCCAAAAAAAAATCACCCAAGTAGAGCACCATGGGTTTCTAACGACATCTTGTTTTTTGTTGGTGGTTACCCAAAAATAAATCACCCAAGTAGAGCACCATGGGTTTCTAACGACATCTTGTTTTTTGTTGGTGGTTACCGAAAAATAAATCACCCAAGTAGAGTACCATGACTTCCAACTACATCCTTTTTGTTGGTGGTTACCGAAAACGTAGTCATCACCCAAGTAGAGTACCATGATTTCCAACCACATCGTTTTTTGTTGGTGGTTACCGAAAACGTAGTCATCACCCAAGTAGAGTACCATGATTTCTAACCACAACGTTGTTTTGCTGGTGGTTACCTAAAAACATAATCATAAAACAAAACAAACACCCAAGTAGAGCACCGTGGGTTTCTATCCAGGGCGTTCCATTTTTTGTTTGGCTCACAGCAAAGACTTCCACCCGGGGCCGAGTTTTCGAGGCCCTGGCCGGTCGGGCCTTCCGGCTGGTGGAGACCATGCCGCGGCGCACCTACGAGGCCCGGCGGGTCTCGTTGGCTCGGCCTCGGGTGGCAGCCCGGGCATGCGGCTCCTTTCTCCATCCAGCCCAGCCATCCGATTTTTTATTATTTTTTTTAGATCCCCGCTTTTTGGTGTTTGGTGGTAGGATTTTTATTTAAGCCACGCAAAGTTGAGGGCAGCCCGGTCGAACAAACAAGTTGGTGGTTTTTCGGGGAAACCAACAGGAAGCCGCTCATTTTCAGGTGGGGCGCCCGATTGTCTCAACTTTGGTTGAGAAATTGAAACCCACGGCCAACGCTGGAAAACACAAGGGGGGGAGGGTTCTCAAAATGGGACCCCTTTTTGGTTGGTATTTCAAAGGAAACCAAAAGCACATCCCAACCACTTTACGGGTGACAACCACCCACACAGCTGGGGCCAGTTTCCTAAGATTCCTCAAGTACCAGCTTAGGGATTCCACTTTTGCACTGCTCTGAATGTTTCTTTTACTGCGGCAGATCAAGTCCAAACCTGCACAGGGGAGGTAACTCTCTTCAGCAGGCTGAGTGCGGGAGAGATCTTGTCAGGCTAGCTCCTTGGATACGAGGTTTTGACCGACGGTGCCCTTGTTGCGGCTCTTGGTTGTTCTTTGGTTTTGCAAGTTCGCATTGCAACTGTCCGCAGCCACACCCCATCTTTTGGCTGTAAGTATCCGAATTGGGGTCCGCTTCTGTTGCAAGCCACCCCCAGGGCAATTTCAGGGGATGGTGGGATCTGACGGGAAACTACACAGTTTTTGCCCTGGGAGGGTGCTGCTAGATCTTTGCCGCCGCTTCCCGATCCGATCCGGCTCCAGTAATTCAAGCACGGCTCTCACGAGCGCCGCAGCTCGCCCCTGGCCGCGTTTGAAGTTGCGGCCAAAGGGCGGGCGCTGCTGCCGCTTTGCAACTCTTGAACCGCTGGTGTCCCGGATGATCAAGGCGTATGCAACCACGTGACTCGTTTTGGACGATGTTCTAAGCACGCAGCGGCCTCAGCTACTCAAGGTGCGACCCTCATCAGTGATGATGATGAAGTTTGATTTCTCGAGGCCTTTTTCAGTTTGGTAAGTTATGATTCATACCTCAACCAGCAACATCCATTCCAGAGGAAGTTCGTCGAATCCCAGCAAACATCCTCCGGGCCGCGTCCAAAAGATGTTTCAACATCAATGGTAAATCAGTTTCCTTTTCTTCCCTTGAGATTTCCGGCAACGCGCCGGGCTGTCGTGCGACTGCGATCGACCTCCGGTCGCGCCATGATCATCGTCCGCTCCGTGACGGGGGAGGTCTTGCACGAGAGGCCGGTGCCGGAGGATAAGTCCGCAGTGACGGCAAGCAGCCTCAGGCAGCAAGCGCCTCGGCATGCCTCAAAGGGATCTTCCTGGATCTGTGAAACTACTCTGGATGGACGAAATTCATTTCGCACCACTTAAGAAACCCTGGAATGATGATCCCCTGTAAATACCAACCAGCAATGGCTTCTCATGGTCGCAGAGTGGTGCAGGATTTCGGCCATCCACAGCATTTGTTTAATCTTGAGGTTGACTAAGTGTGCACCAAAATCAGGCGCATATTCTTCTTTGTTGGGATGCAAGAAGCTGGAGATGGGTGCACTACTTTTCCCTTCAGGGTCAGCTTTCTGGGAAATGCGTGAGGTGTTCGTTCTCCCTTAATCCGTGGTTTGTCAAAGTTCAGGTTAAAATGAGCCTCGCTCTTGGGTGACGTTTGTAAGTTTGAACTATGGCGAACCTCCAACCTTGACCAAAATAGCCTTTGGACCTCTTGGTCGGCAGGCAGGTATAAAATGCCAGATAGGTATGATGTGATCCGGTTGCTCCTAGTTTTAGCTAGTTTTAACCAACATGACGTTTGGATCTTTTGGAACATGATTTCGATTCCCTTAGACTCGCAAGAGGAGAATTTGAAAATGACGGTTTGTTTGCAGATTTTGGGTCTGACGAAGAACGCCGTCCTGTTGGAGAATCTTGCCACGCGCGAGCAGCTGTTTGTTGGCAGCTGTGGGGCCTGACCGAAACGCCCTTTGGACATTCACCGAAGTTTTGTTTTGGCACCAGCTCACGAACCTTGTGAACTACCCGAAGCAGCCTTTCACTTTGACTGAGAAGTCACGCATGTTCGATCGTTTCGCAACTAGGTTTACTTGTTCGTGTCCTTCTTCGGTATGGACCAAAACAAGCGTTTCAACCTTTTGCAAGGGCACACTCGTTCCAGAGGGTGTGTGGGTGCTGCTCTTTGGCAGGACCTGTTGACTGCGCCTTTGCGTTGGGAAAACGACGAAGAGTTCCTAGTCGAGAGACAGGTTCTTAACTTTCAGGGGCCGTGAGACCAGACTGTTCGGATACATCTGGACCCCATGAATCAAAGAGACCCAGCCCTAAAATATATTGATCCCGCAGTGAGTGCTAGGGTCCCCCTTTTGCCACCGAAGTTGGCATTCAAGACGTGGCTCACATGCCTCATTTTAAGGGTAGCCCTGATTTTATAGGCGACCTCCAGGAAAACCCAACGTTGACATGGCTCAGCCCAGGTTTGTAAGGGGAGATACTTCTTGTGCACGCGGCTTGGCTCGCGACTGGGGGGAGCCTTCGCCGTGGTTGGCTCGGGGTCCCTGTGGAATGAGCCCGCAAACGGAGCCATCCAGGTGCCTTCCTTGAAGGCAACACCAAGTCCCAACACCCCAAAAAGGATTCCCTGAGAACTGGCCTCATTTTTTTTTTTTTTTTACCATGATCGAAGTCACCCCCTAAGTGGTGGGTTAAAGGGAAACAACCCCATGTTCTGACTTTGATAACCCCCAGAAAGCGTCAACAAAATGACAGGAGAAGTAAGTGTTTCCCTGCGCACAACGTGATACTCTCCAGATGACACGTGAACTGCAAAAGTCACCAGTTTTGAAAACATTTGCTTTTGCGGGGGACCCTCTTTGGGGTACCATGTTACTTTTTATCGGAGTACTTTATGTAAAGGTACAACGACCAACCCAGCAACGGGCCTTGAGCACCAAGACATCAACAGCATTGCCACAAGTCAAACCTGGCGTAGTTGAAGGTTGGAATTCGGGTCCGGGCAACGAGTGCCGCCCAAGTGGAGCACTCGTTCGCTTCGCTGGGACTGTTGCCTTTGGCTTTCCGTTGAAGCCAAGCCCAAAACAGGCAGTTCTCTCCCTCTATTCCCCTCTTTGACGCATCGTCCCATCGCAAGGCAGCCCATCAGAATTTACGGTAGGTCCGAGTGGGCGGGCGCGTCTTTGAGTTCCCCTTCTCGGGTCTTTTTCGAGACCATGAACAGGACACCGCCGTTTTGGTTGGCACGGAAATCGTTTGGCTAGGATTTTTCATGGGGAACCCCCTCAAAAGTGGTTGGTGGACATAGATCCCCACCTAAATGACTGCCACCAAAGGGTCCCTCTTTTAGCCATTTGAACCCACACGGGCTGAACGGTGGATCTTGAACAGAAGGGATTTACAGGGTGGCGCTGAGTCAACGACGGCGAAACCGGGCAAGCACAGGTTTGTGGTTCTTGACCCGATGCCGTATGCGTCAAACTGCAGCCCCGTGGAGCTCCCTTTCTTTCCCGATAACTTGGTCGCTGAAAGTAGCTAGTGCAATTCAACTCTTTTGGTGTCGTTCCCTGACAGACACGTCTGCGTTGTTGCATTTTGCTTGGATGTTAGGACTTGAACTTCTTGCCAACTAAAGTAACTAAAGGGTTTTCCATTAAACCACTAAAAGTTCTTCACTTTTAGCAGGGGAGCAGATCTTCGCCGCCGGGTCGGGTTTTGCGGGGCCGGATTTTTTTGGTCGCAGACCGCTGGCTCGGGGCTCGGGGCCGGACGTCACAGGCTGCTGCAGGAGAACGGCTCCGAGTTGGAGGACTTCGTGGATGTCGCGACGCTTTTGAAGCCGGAGCTCACCGTGGTGCGGCAGAGCCTCGGAGGATCGCTCGAAAGGCGGGTCGGTTCGGAGGGGCTGAGTCTCACAGTGGGTTTGTCTCCAAAGACGTGTTGATTTTTTTGAGGATGCCTTTTTTTCGGTTTCTTTTTGAAGAGGCTGCAGCAAGGGTGCCCTGAAAAGAAAGACAGATCCGGGGGCGGGGGGTTTGCAACTTTAGCCTCCTTTATGCCAAGCCAAAGGGCTGCGGGTTGGCTAAGCCTGGCAAGGGTTGAAGGGAGGTGGTGGCCTCGTGGTGCGGATCCGACGTGCTCCCCTCACAAGCTCGCTTGGGATTTTTGCCGCTCCCGCAAGCCATGAAAGGGAAAATCCTGGCCATCGGCCCAAGCCTTATTGGTTGGGATCCGAAGTGATCCCAACCGACCATGGTCGGTTGAGGGAAGCCTCGCGGATGTGGAGCATGTTGTGCGCGCCCTTCCACGCTGCGCGACTTCTGTCTCGGCGGGCCCAAAAGTCCCGCCAGCAGTTCGGGCACGGGAGCATGGCGCGAAGGCCCCGTGCAGAGGGTCCGGCCGCGCTTGAGGATGCCAGCTCCGTGGCTGTGCTGGGTGATCGGCTTTCAAACCAAACATCCTCCTCTTCTCGCATGCGCCTTGTGCTCTTGCTCTTCCCGCACGCGCAGCAAGGGCTCCTCCTCCTCTCTCAAGTCTCTCCTGACCTCGGTCTGCAGCTCTTAGCCTCCTCCATATCCCTGCCAGAACAGCGTGAACTTGTCCGGCGCCGGGCTTGTACTGTTGGGGATGTCTCGCGTGCTCTTTAAGGAGCCGCGCCTTCTAAGCTTGCCACCTGGTCCAGCAGCAGGTCCTGGCCGCTGCTCACTTCCCGGTCCACGCACAGCTTCCCCCCCAACACTCCAGCTGACCAGGCTTGGTCGTGGCCAGAAAACAAAACAGAGGAGATCAACCTTGTAGCCCAGCCCAGAGGAATAATCGTTTGGACCAGGTATGGGCATCGCCTTTTTTTAATGGGGTTGCTCGTGCGCCAAGGTCCCTCCCATGATCGCCGGAGAACCTTCCTTCTTCATCCTGGGGTTCGGACATCCCTCGCCGGGCAGTCTGGTTTCAGTTGCTGACTGCTTCCACACTGCCAGCGCCTTACGTTCTTGCCTTCCTCCTTTTGGTTATTCTGGACAAGGTCGCAGTGGTCCTTGGGAAGATCGCTGCCCAGGTGTTGTTCAGGCTCCAGCACTAAGGGTGGACGCGGAGCCTTTGCCGACGCTGCTACCATGGCGGGGTCACTGACCAAAGAGAAGGAGGGGCCAAGCTACGAGCAAGCGTTGGCGCCTGCGGAAGCTGCGGGCCCGGATGCGGCCTGGCACTTGGTGGCTGCATGGGTCTTGGGAAAAAGCGCGGCCTGGAGGTGGACTGACTTGCTTTGATGGACTTTCTGGGTGGCCTTGCTGGTGATTGTCAACTTCTACCTAAAGCAGCGCCTTGGCTCTGACCAAAAGGGATTGACGAAGGTGAGTCAGGTCATCCACCAGGGCCAGCTGGAGGTCCTCCGTGTCCTTGTCAGACGGAGTCCTCATTGAGCCTTCGCTCATGGCTCTGGCGTTGGGCTCATAATCCTTGTGCGGATCACGCGCTTTTTGATCCTCTTGCAAAAAAGGCTGCGACAATCTCATGTGCAAGGAGCGACGTGGTTACAACTGGGAGTTGGGTGGGGAGATGGTGGGGCTGTTCATGTTCAAATTGGTGAAAAGGCAACGCTTTCGCTGGTTCGTTTGAAGGCGCTCAAGATTGGTTGTTCTGTGTGTTGGTTAAAGCAAGACTTCAAGATGGGCAAATCATTCAAAATAGGGAAACACTGTCTGCTTTAAAAATGGCCGTCAGCATGGGAGTCCTCCCCATTCTCAGAGACCTACCTTTCCCTTTCTTTCAGTGAGTTCTATGTTTCGCGCCAAAAAGAGGGAGTCGACTTTGGAGGGTCCCAGCTGCGTCCAAGGACCCCCGTGTGGTCCCCGGATTTGTTGGCGGCGGCGCGGCGCGGGGACTTCATGGCCGCGGGCCGGGCCCTCAGAGCGGGGCGCGCGGACCCCGACTCCGCGGACGAGCGTGGCTGGACGGCGCTGTGCTTTGGGGCTGCGGCGGGGGATGAGTCCATGGCGCCTCGACTGCTGGCCGGCCGTGTTTTCTTTTTTGTTCTTCCGTTTTCTTTTTTGACTGGTTCGCAAAGTGAGGAGTGGTGAGCTCTAAGGTTTATATACGTACAAATATATGTATATATAGACGTGCATACACCCTTTGTTTGGTTTCAGCTTTTATGGGATGCGCGTTTTAGAACAGCAGGGCCTACTTTTCAGGGACGACGCACATAGTACCCATGTTGCAAGAACGGATCGGATCGCGAAGGGAAGGTTCCTTCCAAATCAGGAACTTTGTTGGCATCACGGCAAACCTGGCCGAGCTAACCACCTTGAAAGTGGTTGGACATAAATTTTAGCTAGACGTCAACCAAAGGGTCGCTCGAAATTCATACGCTACTTGCCTACTAAGTGTCCGAACCACCGTATTTTTTGAGAACACCAGCCTGTGGGTGGTCAAAATTTGAAGTTACCAGGAGTTGGACCGCAGTTTTTTTCCATGTTTCCCTTGTCCTGGGCACCCCATTTTGGGGACCCCTTCCTCCCACTAACATCGCGCCTGTGGAAAGGGTACCTGGAAGAACAACTTCCTCTTGAAGGGACCCCCTGTCAGGTGCCATGTTAGTGGGAGTGAGGGTATAACCTTTTTTTGACCACCAGAGCCATGTCTAGGTCCTGCAGTAGTGCCCTTGTACCCTTTTTTCCCCTACGAAAATCGGCTACAGCAAAAACATCGGAGACCCTTGTTGTAACCTCTCTACTGGAGGGCGTAGAGCCATGTGGGTATGGGTCAAAATTAGTCCACAAGGGGACCGCGGGTTTTAGTCCTTCTTTCCATTTTACCAGGGTCCCCAAAATGGTGTGCCCAGCTAAAGGCAAACATGAAAAGTAAAGCCTTGGGTCCAACTCCTGCTAGCAAAACCTTTAGGGCAACCCATTTTGGGCGCCGATCTTTGACCAGAGCCATGTGGTAGGGAGCTGTCAGCCTGAGGTGCGGCTCCTGCACAAGGCCTCCGCCGACCTGAGCCTGGAGGGGCCGGATGAGCAGACGCCCCTCTTCCTGGCGGCCGAGCAAGGAGTCCGGGGACCCGTGGGGCAGGTTGCCAAGGGATGTTAGGACTGAAGGACCGTCTTTTTTTGTTTTTGCAAACTTTGTTGGTTTTCCAATTAAACCGCTGAAAGTTAAGCTTTTCGCAGGGGAGCACAAATCAACCGAGAGACCGAGAGATGGGTGCCTCACCAAAGCCCGAAGAGAAGGATGCGTTTGAGCCAGTGGAGTCATTTGAGCAAGCCGACTTAGAGAGCCAAAAAGGAAGTGCTTCAAAGCACAGGATTTTCAGAGGATTTAGAAACTCACACAAAGAAGCCTAATGACAAATTTTTGGGGACATGCGAAACGATACTCGCCTTCTGAGAAAACCAAACGCTCACTATTCCCAGGGGTTTGGTTGTGTTCAGCTTCAGCCCGTTGAACCACGAAGAACCAGAGGGCCATGGCCTGTCCGTCGCTCAAAAATGGGGGAGCCATTGCTTGGCGGGAGCTAGCGGGGCGGAGCTGGGGGCCTTCGGGCTTGCGGCTTGTTTTTGTTGGGGGGCCGCCCGGAAAAGCGGGCGTTGCAAGCCTTTTGGGGCACTTAAGGTCATTGATCAAAGATGCTCATGTCAGGTTTCTGTCACGTTTTGGAGGTTTTCATTTTGGGATACGAGGCTCACGGCAGGTTTTGGATTGTCATCTTGCCAGCAGGGTTATATTAGTCGGCACCTCGAGACTGCAAAAAGAAGACGCTGGGGCCACAAGAGTGGCTTCATGTCGAGGTGGCAAATTGCGAATACTTGGGTGTGGCTCAAAATTAAGCGATCGGAGGGGCAAACCGCAGGTTTTGGTCCATGTTTCCACGTACCAGGGCAACCCATTTTGGTACCGGTTTTGCGAGCCACAGCCACTTCAGGGCCGGAGATTGGTTTCTTTTGAGGTCACGCTCAGCGAGTAGGTTGAACGTGGCTAACAAGTTGTGCAGGGATTCCCCCCCTCAAACTCAGGAACCTCCACGATAAGGAGACCATTTCGGGAGGGGCGGGGATGGCAGCCGTTTCTGCGATGCTTAGCGTGTGGCGTTGGTTTGGAAACATACCCAGATATGCCCTTTGCTTTCCCAAAAGCCGTATTGCGCCCCCATCCGATTCCTTCTGTTGGTCGCAGGACGCCTGAGTCTGGTGCAGTATCTACTGGAACACAGGCCGGACGTGCGATGTGGCCGTTGTTCCGCTTGAAACGACGACGGCGTTGCAAGTTGGTGTCCTTGGTGTTCTGACTTGGGATACTCGTGGTGGTGCTTTGGACAACTCTCAGGGACGAGCGGCTTTAAGTTGTTCTGCAGGTGTGACGCCAACAAGGTTGACTTCTATGGCATGTCTCCGTTGCAGGCGCTGGGCTGAAAACTCTCGGCGGCTTACGAGCGACTGCGGTGAGGCTCCAGGATCAAGGTGCCGTTCATTGGGTGTTCCATTGATTTTTTGGGCCGGAGAAAATCATTAGTCACCGACCCTAGAAAATAAAGTAACGGGGTTGCCCCTCCAATTAGACAGTTCACATTTGCTTCAAGGAAACTCAGACCTCATTTTGCCCAAGGACAACGCCACACCAAATGGTTCTTCTTTTGCAGTGGACCAACCATTCAACTGGGTTCTTGCTGCGGCGCTTGGCGATCATCTGTGCTTCACTTCTCCGGAGCGAGTCTTCATGGCTTGGGGGCCCAAACTGAGCGGCCGTGGACTCGACTGGCATGAGGGCACGGGTCAAGAAAAAAAAGGCCAAGACTTGGACCGCAGGTCTTGGATGCATTTTTTTCCTCCCACTCCCCAGGGCCCAAATTTCGGTTACGCTTCGGTTCCAAGGTTTTTGGACCGTTCCCTTGAGCCCTAGATCCGACTTTTGATCCCATGGGGGGATTGGGACCTTTTGGAAGGCGACTGGGGGGGTTGGACCATGTCAGTGGCAAGCCAAAGCAGAAGGCTCCAAGCCAGTCGCTTTGCTCTTCTTTCGGCTCGATCCATTCTTGGGCCAGCCCCCTGGATCGGAAGTGACGCCTCCGAGACGCCTCCGAGGCGGCCTGCGGCCGGGGGCTGCGCGCGGTGGCGCGGGCCCTCTGCGACGCCCGCGCGGCGCTGGATCTGAGGGACGAGGACCGGCGGGTCCCGTCGACCCGGGGGGGCCCCTCGGGGCCGGGGACCGCGGGGCCGCGGGGTCCTCTCGCAGATTTCCCATCCTGAGAAAAGGGCTCCCTATGAAGAGACAAAGAAAAAACGGTTGGAGGGTGCTTTGTGCCATGACCTTTTGCTTGCCAACTTAAAGTGAGTTTACAGAAAACAACGTGGGGGGGGGTGTTTTTTCTTGCCAGCTGAAAATGGAGTTTCTTTTTGGTGGTGTGTCTTGACTTTTTCTGAGTTGGTACGCCCTTTGTCGGCGGCTTTAAAGGAAAACCAAAGGACAATCGGAACCCATTTTGGGGGTCCACTAAAACAGTCTGCACATCCATTCATGCAGTAACTAGGTTACCATGGTCACAAGCCAGCAAAGCCCAGGCAGTGCTATTCAACCCTATTTGTAACCCTCCTCCCCAAGTTCACGTTTGATCATTGCGAGACTTGGCTGCGGCTAACCTTTTGAACGTTTTTGGTTTCTCATACTGTGGGTGGACGAAATCCACAGGGGAAGCATCAGCCCAGGGTGTTTTAGGTGGTGCAGGATTTCGTCCATCCACAGCAGTTGTTCCTTCGAAGCTTCAGGTTCTTGTCAGGGCTTGGGTGAGAGACGGAGGCGGTGGGGGAAGGGCAATCTTGAGGCTCGACTCATAGGCAGTCCGGTCATAGCCAGCGGAACAACGCGGGGGTGGTTGACTTCTGCCGACAGTTCTAAGCAAGACCCCCCAGTTACAAGCATGGTGACATCACCAATGTGAAAGCAAATGGCACACCATCTATCTTCACCCTACCTGAGGATGGCGAGACTGCGCTGAGCGCAGCCTGCCGATTGGGCTCTGTGGCTGAACCTGTGGCAGGGAGCTCAGAAAGCGGCATGGCCCCATCGTCCACTGAAGGGAGTTGAATTGGTTTGTCCCCCAAAATGGTCGGCTCCAAGACCAAAAAGTCGGGACACTTCTTTGGGGATAGGCTAGCACGGCTTCCTATCAGACCAAAAGTTTTTTTGAGAGTACCCCTTTTTTCTTCTCCAATTAAGACCAACCAAGAGTGGATACCCTGAAAAGACCAAGGGGGCCCCCAATTGAATCAAATGCCTGGGAACACCTAGGCAGGGCGATTGGAATGGTTCTGGATGTTTTCCAGGCTCCTGCATGAGTCTCAGAAGTTGCCACCACCCCAAACTTGCTGCTCCAGGGGAAGACGTGCTCTTTTTTTTAAGCGTGTATGTGAGGCTTATTCTAGGGGAAGCTTGCCCTTCAGAGAACCACCAATCACCCCCTAGGTTTATGCACTCGGGTCCATAGTAATCGGTCCAATAGGCGGCTTCAGGTCCTCATGTGCCACCTAGTGGCTTTCGGGTGTCTTGCCTGGGGATTTATATGGCTGGCTTTTTTTTTAAAGTTGGCATCCCCTTTGATGTGGCTTTAAAAAGGGATCCAAAAGGAACACCTCCATGTTGCATGCAATCCCTGGGAACATCCTTTTCCAAATTCTTTTCGTTTGGAGTTGGTTGGGTAGCGGCAACTGCGAACATCCTTTCAGAAGTAGAGGCCACCGGAGCCGTTAGTTTGCACCACCTGCGGGGAGGGGTGTGTGTGTGTGTGTGTGACTTTGACGCTGGAAGAGTAATGGGGCCAGATAGAGGGGTGTTACATTTGAGTGAAGTTCTTTCACTTGTCGGGCAAACCGCACTCTGAAGCCGTCTGGTGGTCAACATACCGAAAGGGGCAGTTGGAGGCATGCCAATCTTGTCAACCAATAGAAAGGGCTTGAGCAGATGACACCTGCTGAGGTGAGCCATACTCAAAATCCGGATAACAGCAGGTTGGGGACAGTCAAATTCCCATAAATAGGCGTGGCAAATCCACCTCGTTTGTTCTTTAGAATGGGGTTGGGTAGTTTGTGTATCGTCAACTTCGGATTAATCCGAAGATCCATATTAACCCGAGGAATCCCGAACAAACAATTGAATCCCGTGATCATGTTCTTTGATGAAATCGAAATTAGGTGGTTCTTCTGGTTGTAAGCCCTTCCCCTTCAAGTAATTAGTATCTTTGGCGTTGGTTTTTGCCTCTTATTCAAACAGGCCCTTGTTGTTTGTTCACGGATTTCTGATGGTATTATAAAGTCGGCTGGAACCAGCAAACTACTTATATGATGTGCATCCTTATCCTTTGAGTAGTTTGAGCCTCGACTCCATGATTGGCGCAACAAATTGAGAGCCATTGCTTGTTTCCCCGCAAAGGGAAGCCCAAAGTAATGTGTTTTGAACGGTTTGGTGCTTCAACCATGGTTTCAATGAGGGTTTGCCCCCTGCTCGCCACAAAAAGTGGCGAATTCCCTTTAGTTGGCATTCAAACAGGACACCCACATGAGATGCACCGATTTCTATTAGACCCTCGACGGTTCATTCTCAAAACAGTCGGTTCCCACAGCCAAGCGGGGTGGAGGTGAGCCACAATCAAAACTCGGGTAGATGAAGGCTAGCAAGGAACGATCCCAACCATAAATAGACGCGGCCGCCTTCGTAATCCACATGGTTCTGGGGATCGGATCATCTTAGCACCGATCGGTTTTGATTGCTGTCTCAACCTAGGGTTCATTTTGAGGCCTGTTCCACTGCACCAGTCGCTATGTGGCTTTTATCTCATTATTTACCGGGCTTCATCCATTTTACCCCGTTATTTACATCCATTTTATCCCGGTATTTACAGGGTTTCATCCATTTCATCCTGCCATTCACCGGGTTTCATCCATCTTATCCCGCCATTCACCGGGTTTCATCCATGTTATCCGACTCAGGTGCGGCTGCTCTTAGAGCAGCGCGCCGACGTGGGGCTCCTCGACGTCTCGCTGGAGCTGTCGCCCGAGGCGCAGCAGGTGCTGCCGCCCGCCGAACGGGCGGAGTACGCCTTTGGCCTCAGCGAGCGGAAAGCGAGCCGAGCGAGTGGAGGGGTGGCAGTGGTCGAAATCAATGGGAGAGAGGAATGCTGTGGAGGGACGAAATCCATTTCGCACCACCTTGGATGCCATGGGAAGCCATGGGAAGCCATTGCTGGTTGGTACAGGGGAATCATCTTTCCAGGGTTTCTTGGGTGGTGCAGGATTTCGTCCATCCACAGTAGCTTGGTGAAGAAAACCAAAACAGACTGCTGAGTGCTAAATGGCTGTGGTTTTGTCAAAACCATGGATCCGATCCATTTTGGTGGGTGAATTCACCACCCGTTTTAGGCTTCCCATTTTAGTGGTTGGATTGGGATGTTCACTGGGGGTACGGGATTTTAACCCATGGCCAGGTGTCAAGGTGTCAAGCCCATAGGTTGCCTTTTGGCAAAATAGATTGGTTTCCCTGGTAAATGGAACAAACCCCCATCTAAACCAGTGGTACCCATGTATGTTTAAGCAGGCTCACCTAAATAGGACACCTATGGTCAAGCCACGGTGCTGGCCTG